>OZ037777.1:15038176-15043176 GCA_964035525.1 Porites cylindrica
GTGAAAATTTGCGGAAAATTGCGAACTACCAAAATATTAAAAAAAACATGGACATCTGGTGCATAAATGCCTGAGATAATTAAACGCGCTAGATGAAAGCAACCATAAGTATGCGCAACCGATTATAAATGTGATTAAAATATACGGTATCGGTATTTAGACGATTTTCGACGCGGTATTTCGGTATTTGCCATTTTTTCTTACGGTATTGCGGTATTGGGTACCCCCCAATGTCCCCCTCAATTATGTATAATTATGAAAATTTTTAGCGGGATTGTCGCTTTATATTCAGCGGATCGCATCCCTGGCATTCTTTCGTTTAGTTCAAACATTTCGATAAGCTTAATCGTTATGTCAAACAGCAAAATTGCCCTTGTCTTCGAAACTGAAATGCTAAATTGAACTGCGAATGAAGAATCACTGCGGAGAGTCGGTAGGTTTTTCATTTTTCATTTATAATTCGGCCTTCTTGCTATTTTTACCGTCAAGTGTAATGATTCTGTTAGCTTTTCTTTCTTCGTTAAGGACCAAATAGCTTCTTTTCAATTAAAGGAAATCATTGTGTTTTTGAATGAAGTATTCCGTGTGTGTGTTTATTTCATCGCGTGATTGCCACCGAGTATGGCGTACATTTGCGGACAAAAATAATTGAAAATAAAATACAATTTCAAGTTCAAAAATTAGACTATCCATGTCGAAATCTCGTCATATGAATTTGAAATCGTAATGAACGCAGTCGAAATAGCATCATTCCAACTTGAATTTACTTTGAACAAGTTAAAACTATAAAGGGAAAACTCGACATCGCGGATGTTGAAGTTCAAATCACCATTCTAACTAAAATGCAAATTACATGATTTAAACTTCAATTCACCATCTCCTCTCTAATAAGCTACTTAATTGTCAACAATGCAACCATAATCTTCCACAAAATTCCAAATGAAACCTTTAATTTGAACTTAAAATCACGTCACATATTCGAATTCGAAAAACCAAAATTTTCAATTCGAAAGGAAGCGGAAGTAAAAATACCCAGGAACCGGAAATGATAAGAGTTTCGCTACACTGTACGAATACGAACTTGTGGATTTCAGGACGACGTGATTCTACTTTGTTTGGCGTCGTCGACAAAACCACGACGACGAAATTTACTGGTCGCGCTTGCGCAGTACACTGTAACTCACTTCCGGTCGTCGTCGACAAAGTCGTCGTCGTGGTTCTTAAGTTCCCTACTGAGGGAGTAATAACGACTCGAAGTTACCGGATGAAATTCAGGCTAGAAAAAAAGTTCCGTGGGATTTTTTTGTAAAAAGCAAGCCACCTATCTAGATTTGTTAAGGGGACTCTAAGGAACATAAAAAATGTTGTCGGCAATTTTTTAACTTGCACCGATGGCCGCAAGGGTAGAATTAAAATCTAGCATGGAAACGAGGCTGGGACTTGAAGTACCTGAAAACAATCTTTAATTTCAACAGATTACTATCAGAATTAGTCATATAACACATAATGATGTAAATGACTTGAAAACGTATCTGTTAAGCAATAAATATGGTCACATGATCACAATAGCATGGAAACGAGGCTGGACGTTAAAATGTAACACAACTTAGTTGGAAGCTTGTGGAAACTTACGAGATTTCCCCAAATCTGAGAGATATGTAATTTTGACATTATCAGGCCTTGAACAGCTCAGAATAGACTTATTGGTTATGTGGTATCAATTCAGAAGATACATGTGACACTAAATATAATCACGGGTACCTCAAGCTCACGAGTGAGAATCATTGCATAACAGAAATATTATAAGGGTTTGGGGATTTTAGCGATCGTTATTTAGGGGTCAAAAATAGCAAGAAAAAGACATCAGAACATCTTTTTTGTCTCCTCGTATAAATTTTGGTATGTTCTTAGCATTTTTGGCTGTTTCAGCACCATTCCAGCGAGTTTTAGTTCTGCCATTGGTCTCTTCGGTACTAGAGGTAATCATTGATTACGGATCTGCGTTCGTCACATACGGAAACGTAATCGAGATTGAGTGTTGGTCCGGCCGGGGTTTGAACCTGCGACGTCCCGCTCAGCAGACCGGGCGCTTATCCCATTACGGACCTTAAGTTAGGGTGGACAGTAAAGTGGAGGACGGCAACCGGAAATAAAAGTTGCCCGATTTGAGGCTAATTAGCATATATCTCAGCCGTCCAACCTACGTCGTCTGCACGTCGCGACGGTGAGAAAGCTGAGTGCGGCGGTGTCTCGAGAACGTGAGTGTTTTCTTCGTGTTTTCGTCTTCAAAACATCTTTATTATAAAAGAATACCGCTTTAATCTGTTTCTGGAGTGTCTAGTTTACTTCAAATGGTAAACCTTTTTCAATTACTTTCTTAAACCCGTGACATTTGACCATTTCACCATATTGTTTCACCCGCGCACATATATTTGAGAAGTACACTGGTCTTGTTTAATTGCGACATATCTTTGTCAGGTTAGCCAGTTTCAATTTTAAACTGAGACTAAACGCCGTTTAATCGCTGTCAGTATTAAAAGTGACAAAAATAGTTTTATAGTTAGGTGGGATAATGTGCGGCATCCTCCATAAAGATAAAGACAGTGGAGCAATGAACCGATATTACCGGGAAGCTTTTCGGGTAGAGGAAAGCTGGCCTGCTGGAAAGCATTTCAAGCTGAAGAAGATGCCGTCTATTGCACTTGCGGATCTGGGGACAACTGCGCAGGCTACATCAAGAGCCGTTCCTGTAATTGAGATCTCATCTGCCAGCTGTAGCAGGCAAAGACTCGAATTTCTAGTGTGAAAGAACTGCTGGGGTGATTACCGATCTATCCGAAAGAAGGAAGCCCAATCTGAAAGACTTCCTCCAAAAAATTGAACGAGCGCAAATGGCGAGGACATTACCAGACGGTGATATGACCCAGTTACAAGGTACCAAACCCGGAGCTGCCGTCACCCGAACCTAAAGTGATAATCACACGCTGAAGTCACCTGTTGATATTAATACGCCAACCAGAAGCGCATTGAATTGTTTCTTGCAACAAATATATATTTTTAAATACATATTTCTTGCTTCCCTCGTTCAGTACAAATTTGAATAATGTTTGTAAACATGCAGTGGTGTCTCCTTTGGAAGGAAAATGGACAAAGGTATTTTACTTGGATATTAAACTAACGTATTCTTAAAAGACTTTGTGGCAATGAAGCTAAGTACAAACTGGGATTCTTTCAAGGTGAATGGGTTCCAGTAATGGCATGCATGACTACAACCGGCAGCAGACGCAGTTCCCCATCTAGTTAAGCCGGGCTGTGCTAAAGAGATTGATCTCAGTCTCGGAAGGCAGGAAGTAAATGCAGTGGTCTTTGCAGCTAAATTGATGGTGGGGATGAGCTTTGTGATAACATTGCTGACAGCGATGAAGAAAACTCTAACGATGATGATGATTCTGATGATTCTGATGTTGATGTTGATGACGATATGACTTCGAGGAGGAGGGTTATGACTAGAACTTCTTGATCTTGTCGTGAATGTCTAACCCTGGTAGTGAGGAAATCGCGTTTTCATTTGTTTTGTGTAGGCCATTGGAACGTATCTTGTTTTCACGCTTCTGTAATAGCTTGGCCAGTTCTACATAACCTGAAAGGCAGTTCAACAGGTGTTTTATTTTTTCCCGTATTGACTACTTGCTATTAGTGGTTGCCCAACGGAGTTTTAAGCTCAAGCCTCGTTTCCATGCTATCATGGACACGTGACCAGTTTAATTGCTTAACAGATACGTTGTAAAGTCACATACACTAATAAACAATTATTGGATGAGGTTTTTGTGATATCCGGAATAATCAAGGTCGAGGTAAGTGTTATCAGCCGAAGCCGAAGGCTGAGGCTGATAACACTAACCGAGACCTTGCACGGGACGAAAAAACGGATTTACCGAACGTCAAAGGTGAAGTCAAACGGGCGATAAAGGCCACCTTTGCACACCTTTGTACAACTTTGACGCGCGACAAATGTTTACCTTTGCTCGCGGTCAAAGGCGAGTCTTCAGGCGATAAAGGTCGTTTTTGTCACGCCTTTAACCCCTACCTTTGACGCGCGTCAAAGGTATATTTCATTAGCATTTGTACCCCTATCAAAGGCGTCGTCAAATATGTCTGAGATTCAGGCCAAAGGTGTGACAAAAGCGCGGTAAAGTTATGTCTGTGATTAAAGTCAAAGGCTTGTGAAAAGTGTCGTCAAATGTGTCTGAGCCTCAGGTCAAATGTGTGACAAAGTTGTCGTCAAATGCGTCAGAGATTTAAGTCAAAGGTTTAATAAAGGTGTTGCCAAATATGTTTGGTTTTTTTCCTCCCCCCGCATCGCGCCTCTCGCTCGTCTCGCGCTTCGCGTGAATTCCTCGTTCGCCTCGCGCTTCGCGCGAATGCCGCGTTATTGCCTCGCTAGTCATAAGCTCTTGATATACAGGCTAGAATCCAACTTCAGATTTCAATCAAATTCAATTGCGACCTGGATACCGTTTAAAAAGGTGGACAGATAAGAGACTGAGTTCTTAATCTTGTACTTTATTGTCCTAAAACCTCATTAGATGATTAGAAAGCTGAATAATCCCGATTAAAACTTAAACGCACAAAAATGATTTTTTAAAACCTTTTCACGATTTATTTTCTAAAGTACTCATTGCAGTCTGTCATTGGACAATCATAATGACTGCCGCAAATTTTTGAGGCACTATAAATGTTCCAGATACACGCTGTTGTCACGGACGGCAACCTGCAAAATAGTTTAAAACACTTCTTTCACGCAAGCCAGTGCAAAAATCATGGTAAGTAAGAAATGTTCTTGATCAGGAGCCCATCTGTCTTGATGTTGTCTTTGCGAAGATTTTCATTCTAGAGTGCTTTTGATTCTTGATGTAAGTGAAAGACAAACGCCATGTATCTAACTTCAATCTTCCTCTGTTGTGTGTTTCGTTCCACTGGAGACTTATCACTTTGCCTTG
>OZ037777.1:15048176-15065676 GCA_964035525.1 Porites cylindrica
TGTTTTCTGTAAAATATCTCAGTCGGAGAAGCAAATATTGCCTAGAATTGTCTATTATTACTTGAGCCACTTGAGGACGGCTAAAAATTTCTAGGCGACTGCTCCACTCATGTACAAATTTCGAAGCTCAACTAATAAATTCCCTACAATTTTCTGAAGTTTAATTTGTAACATTTCACTCGCCAGGTTAGGGTATTTTTCGTAGAAAAAACGAAACCTAAAATTTTCGGATTTAAAAATATGATGGAATGATAGGAATCAGAAAAATTCTCTCCTTCGTAAGGCCCTTGAAATTTCGAAGAAAAGACTCAAGTTGCCCTAGGTTGATCGAAGACCTACAAATTTTATAGCTCCGCTTAGAATGCATTTCTAGACATCTAAAAGTACTCTGGATATCCTAAAAAGAGTTTTCAGTGTACGTGTAATTAGGAGGAAACCGTCGTTGGGTTCCCCTGTCTATTGTGTACTCGAGCTCTTATGAGGAACCAACAAACTAGATCTGAAAAAACCGGATGCTCTCGCAGGCTATGGCCTGTGTACAGCCGCCCTTTTTCTAGTCTGGGATTTTCCCTCGGAACGACGCGTTTACGGATCATGGGACTGATTGATGAAATAAGCACCAAGAGGATTCATGTTGAAGAAAAAATTAGGGGACATTTTTTAACTGGTGGATTACGCGTACGGTAGGGAAAAAGTTATTGTGGGCACTGCAATATGCAAATGTGTCACTAGGGTGTAGACACCTTAAGATACACCGTTTCCGTGTGAGGGTAAATTAGACGTACACGTAGTTGCCTCTTACCCGGGAGAAACGTACGGAGCCCAGTAAGTGCCATTCAAATTTTGCGCTCAATTTTTTCTGTCTCGACTTTTTTCTTGCCTTTAAGTTTTTTTCCCGACTTTTTCCCGACTTTTTTCTCGACCTTTTTCTCGACTTTTTTCCCGACTATTTTCTCGACTTTTTTCTCGACTTTTTTCCCGACTTTTTTCTCGACTTTTTTGCCGACTTTTTTCTCGACTTTTTTCCCGACTTTTTTCCCGACTTTTTTTCTCGACGTTTTTGTCGACTTTTTTCCCGATTTTTTTCGCGACTTTTTTCCTACTTTTCCCCCTGACTTTGGAGTAAATCCGCTGACATTTAAGCGCAAACAAAATGGCTGCAAGAATTTTTCGTTATACGAAGTTGCTGTCTATAGTAATTCCCTCTACATGTGTTCTGCCAGGCTATTTCTCTCTCCCAGCACATGCAGAACGTGACGACATAATCGACCACTTCTTTCATCTAGGTCTGGGTTACAGCGAGATCTTGATGTATTTGTTTCTTTTGCGCGGCATTTGCTTAAGTATTCGTCAACTAAAGCGAATACTGAGATGTCTTGTTCTTGGAAGAATAGCTAATAGGACTGATCCACGGCAGGTTTGCGAAGCCATCGAGGAGGAACTACGAGGCAGTGGTAGCACTATAGGGTATAGGCAAATGACTCAGAGGCTGGTAGTTGATCACGGGCTAGTTGTTGGCAAAGAGACAGTTAGAGAATTGATGAAGATATTAGATCCTCATGGTGTGTCCGCAAGATCAAGTCGGAGACTCCGGAGAAGGCAGTACAGCACAAAAGGTCCTAATCACATATGGCCTTTTGACGGATATGACAAGTTGAAACCGTTTGGTTTTTGTGTGCCACGGTGCAATTGACGGCTATAGCAGAAGAATCATGTGGTTAGAAGTTGGTCCTTCTAACAATGATCCCTCTGTCATAGCCCAATAGTTTGTGGACACTATCAGGCAAATCGGTGGAACTGCCAAGATAATACGTGGTGATGAGGGAACAGAGAATGTTTATGTCGCTGCTGTACAGCGCTTCTTTAGACGTGATGGGGACGACAGTACAGTTGGGCTGGAGATAAAAGTTTCTTATATGGAAAATCCGTTGCTAATCAGCGTATAGAGGCTTGGTGGGGTATTCTAAGAAGAGGCTGCTCGGACTGGTGGATCCGTTTTTTCAAAGACATGAGGGACTCTGGTCTTTACTGCGCAAACGATGCAGTACAGGCTGAATGTCTTAAGTTTTGCTTCATGCCTCTCATTCGCAAAGAGCTTTATAAAGTGGCTGTATTGTGGAACTTACATAAGATAAGGCCAACGAACAATGCTGAGTCTCCAAGTGGTCGACCAGACATGCTTTATTTTGTGCCAGACGTCACTGGAGGAGCAGACCTTAAACAAGATGTGGACATTGATGATATTGAACTTGCGGAGCAAAGATGTTGTTATTGGTATGCAGAAAGTGGCTGTTGTGTCGAGTTCACTCAGTTAGCATCAATTATAATGCAGTAACAAAGCCTTGATATGCCTGAGACAGCCGAAGATGCAGTCACCTTGTACTCTACCTTACTTCAGAGCATTGATGATTTAGTATAATAGCATGTTGCCAGTCTCTCGTATGAACTGACGTAGGTGATGTAAGGAAGGGGAGTGGGGCAAACGTTAATCGCAAACTCGCAAGGAGAAATGTATAAAACCAGCAATACAGCATCTTGACTTAATAAAAGTTCGAAACACTAGATTTACAAAGTGCTAGGTCTTGTAAAACTCCAATAACACAGGATGGCACCAACTATATAGTGATTTTAGCTTTACGATGACGGCGAGAGACAATTTGTCACTTGCGACCAAATTTTCATTTTACCTGTCGTTTATAGCGTATATAATATCGACACAAAGGTAGAGTGATCAAACAAAACATTTGTAGGCCCGGACCTACAGGTTTATTGGCTGGCTACGCCCCTGTTAGTTGTTTACTAACTTGCTCGGTCATTAAAGGAAAGTAAGCATACAGGGGGGGTGGGCGGAGAGGGGCTGTAGTAGTGTTCCAGGCGTTCGGCACTCATGTGTTTTTCAGCCTTCGCAAGTGCATGGGTTACTGCAATTTCCAATTTCAAGCAGTTAAAAAAAGGGCTATGTTATCAAAGCAGAAAATGGCTTAGCTGTAGCGAATAACTGTTTATTAGAGAGCTTTCATGTTGAACTCGCCAGGGTCCTTGCCAGAACAAGGATGTTAGGCAAGTTTCCTTTGTTTATGTTCAGATTGTCGTGGCTTCCCTGAGCTGGCAGAATTCTGGACAAAGAGACAGGCAGGTTAGGTTTGACTAGTTAGTGAGCTACTCACCTTTAGAAGCAGCCAAGCAAGCCATGGTGTCTGTCCAGACACGGGCAGCTTAGTCAACAGAGATTGGCCGATTACTGTAGAAGCGATCTTTGTTTGATAGCTTCATTTAATTTGTAATAAACGTTTGATTTGTTAATTCTCAAGAAGAACCTCACTATTTCAATGCCCGGTATTTCATCGAACGCCTTTCTTTCAAAACGAAATCGCTCAAGGCCAGGTCACTTCAGTTCTACCTGTTTCGGCCAACCCAGTAAATAATGAACTGTAATCTTTTTTCCGTTTGTTCCAGTGATGTGGGACGTGTACCCCAGTCTGCAATATGAAACTATTGAGCAAAACCTATGAATCAAATAAACTGTCCTTTATTTGTGACAAAGTACTTTAAAAACACAATGGTTGTTAAGGTTTAGGGAGGAAACCTACTTAGACACCTAATTTACAAGTTAAGTTATTAATGAGCTACATTACCTCAAAGTCAATAATATCAATTTCCAGATGGATCTTGGTGAGGAAGGGGAAGGAGGAGGCAACTACTATTATATTTAGGCTATGAATAGGTAACTGCCATGGGATGAAGGATGATTTTAAAGTGGTTATCGGTTCTTTAAAACCGGATTCCTCTCGGTATTGCTGTCCCTAGATAAGGTACCCGAAAAGTATGGGACTCACTATGCTCTGAAGACCTGTTCCTGGATTACTTTTCTTCAGCTACTTTGGAAACCATTCAACTAAGTTTACGTCACATCTCTGAACCTAACTGTCTTCATAAGAAAAAAAAGAGAAAAGAAAACGGGAAGGTTACAAACCTTCGCGGCACACACCTATCCAAAATTGGCCGTAGTAGTTCCCACTCCCCACCTCACACAATTTGCTACTGTAAAATGATAATTAAAATTACAATAAATGCTATTTAACAGTTTTAGGATACAGATTTTAACAATGACACACTAAAGTATATACGTACCACAGTATAATCAAGTGATAAACACAACATGCGCAACTCAACAGTTCAGAAAAAAACCATAACATGGCATGTAAAGCGCTGAAACTAAGTGACACTGTCCAAGTAAGGGCTACTACAACAGATGTATTTTAAAACAGGAACAATTGCACTTCCTAAAATTAACTGTCAATGGTGGTAGCCTTTTCTTCTCTGAGAATAAGAGGGGGAATGGGAAAAATACTGTTTTTAAAGCGTTGACACAAATGATAAGTGTCCAATTTTAACAGTGCCGAAAAAGAAAAAAAAGTCTGGAAAAAAGTCGGGAAAAAAGTCGGGAAAAAGTCGAGAAAAAAGTCGAGAAAATAGTCGGGAAAAAAGTCGTGAAAAAAGTCGGGAAAAAAGTCGGGAAAAAAGTCGAGAAAAAAGTCGGGAAAAAAGTCGAGAAAAAAGTCGGCAAAAACTCGGGAAAAAAGTCGAGAAAAAAGTCGGGAAAAAAACTTAAAGGCGAGAAAAAAGTCGAGACAGAAAAAATTGAGCGCAAAATTTGAATGGCACTTACTGGGCTCCGTAGTATAGAAACGGGTAGGCTACCGGGTAGAATGGTTTCACATTATCACATGTGGGAAATAATGGTTGCCTTTTATAAAACTACGAGGTAAACACGTTCGCGTACCCGTGGGCTGAAATGGTCTACTGAAAGGGTGCGATGATTATTTTTCAGTAACAATGAAAAGGCAGCGAGAACCCGTTAAGCTAAATGCAACATGCCCTCAGCCGCCTAGCTAACTCTCAGGCAACCCAGGTGGTGTCTTGAGATGCATTATTGCTTGTTTGCATACCCAGAATGCCCTGCGCATTTTTTCGCGCTCTAGCGGGGCCTGGGGACAAGGTATACGCTGACAACAAACCACACAGCTATTTTTCAACGGTTTCGTTTCTTATATTTTGTCTAGTGCAAGAGCAAACATAGTTTGACTCAGTATTAATTTAAGTGATACATTATGCAACTGCGCAAGTATTGCTCTCTAAATTACCGACAACTTTTTCTCGGTAGTCATAACTAATTTCACTGAGGAATACCTTATCTAATGGCGATTATTTCAAGGAAATGAATTTTTTCTTCTATATGAAAGTCATGCAAAGACTAAATCTGTTCATGTTTGGGATGTCGAGTTGAACTGAACCAGACCGGAGATAGTTTTAAGGCTAGAGAAGACCACGTGTCGGTCAAACAGTCTGCCAAAAAGGACCATACGGTTTCGTTACTTGCACCACTTGCAGCGAGGGCAAATTAAACTGGCCGTTAATAATCGCTATTGACTTCAGACAGCGATGCGAGCAAGTTTTCCACGAAATTGTCCATCTGTCCTAGTTAGGTATTTTTAGCTTACAGGCAGTCGACAAATTTGCATACTTTCCTTATCAAATTAAATTTTGTTAAAAACTTAAGAATAAAGCTAAGCGAAAAAAGTTTAACACAACGTTTCGATGTCGCCATGACATCATTAACAAGTGGCAAAGATAAAAACTAAAAACTGACGTAATATGTAGACGGTTTTAAGTGACAAAATAAACTGAAGAGCAAAAGAAACATGTTTGCACGTGTTTGTAGATAAAAATATGTTAAACACTGGCAAACAGTTTTGCTTGGATGGAATCTGATTGCGTGTTTAAACTTGGTTTCTTCTCCTTAATAAAGAGCATTTCGTAAATCAGACAGTCTAATTTTCCACTGAACTTCTTGAGTAGCGACCTAAACAGCAACTTTTCGATCCGTACTCAAGAAGGCGACATCGAAACGTTGTGTTGGACTTTTTTTGCTTATCTTTATTCTCAAGTGTTAAATAAAATAATTTGAGCTGATTTATATTTTGGACAAGGAAGTTCTTCAAATAGTTATCACCTGCTTCTTGATAATGTTAAAGTTTCCATAAACTACAGCTTACTGCGGCAAGGTTTACTCGGCAACAATTTATAAGCAAAACTTGCTCGAGAGCAGTTATTTGAATCTGTTCTGTAGTAATGGTTGTACTTAGGAAACTACGTATTTGTCTTTAAAGTTATTAACTTGTGAAAAATAGATCTTTAAGGGCCTTCATGCACACTAAGTTTTGTACCTTATCTAACTTGTCTAGAAAAGAAAAATTCTTCAACAAAGAACTGATCGGACTTGAAAGTTCAGACAAAATAAACTTTAGACGAGTTTTAACGTACGTTTTAGGTAGAGACTCTTTTGACTCTCGTTCACAAGTTAAATCTTTCGTTAATGGAGTTAAACAGGCATTAAAAAGTTTTCTTAGACTAAAACGCATCTTTCAGACGGCAAAATGCCCAGACATTGCCTATAATTTGAAAGTTTATTTTTCCGAAAATCTCAGTTCAGTCCGTGAACCCTTGCTTTTGAGGTTCTAAACACTCTCGACGGGTTTTCAAAAATGTAATCGCAAAAAAGAAAAGAATGTCTGATGTTAATAAAGTACATAGTTTTTAAATTACGAGTTTAAAACAAATGATTGACAACAGTGACAGCAAAACTTGTAGGATCCGTAGTCGTCTAACAGTACATGGACACCTGGATGAACTAGAAAATAACAACAGTCGTAAGAAACAAAACTGATCGGGGAATTCTCTAATCAGAAGCCAGGGCTAGATGTCAGGGCTAGCTCACGTGACTAGCCTGCACTGGAGTCGTTTTCGTTTCCTTTAAGCCAAACGGGAGAAGCGCCCGAGAGGAGCGAGGGTGAGGCTGCTATTTTTTAGCTCTTCGCGCGTCTTCCGGGCTTCTTCCACTTGGCAAAAAGGGAACAACACAGACTACTCTCAGGACAAACTCGGACCAACTAAAAGTCTGACAGAAGGACGAGGAAACAGCTAACTCATCAACATTTCCAACGTGATGAGAACGTTACGAAGAAAGAACAGGACTGTATATTACCGTGACAAAGACGACACTTACATCATCGTACTGAAAAGTCACCATTCCGTTCTGGGCAGTGTCGCGTCTTCTAAATTGATCTGACGAGAAACATCAAGGTAAAACTATGGTACGAGTTTTATCTACAGCGAAACAACTGTTTAATTTTACAAAGGTGATTTACTTTTAGACAACCTCTGAATAAAACGGACTACGGAAGTATGGCTTTCAAAGTAAGCGATCCTATGAGATCTTGGCGCTAAAGTCGGTAGGACACCAGTGACAAATAAATAAGATAAGTATGTCAATAAATAAATAAAAACAGGAAAGGAGGGGTGGGACGGGTGGAAAAACTAAGTGTAACGCTTAAAGCAAAACACCCCGGTTTCTTATCTTTTCCCTTCCCTACCCCTACTAACAACCTTACTCACTCACTACCCCACTTCTTCAGTTTTACTTTTAGTACTGTAGCTCCCCCAGTAACGTTTGAGAGATGTTTGATACATAAGCGAACTAGCGCACAGACGGTTGGCAAATTTATCTTAAGATATTCACCCAGTCACACTTTTTATGATCATTTATGAATTATTTTCCTTTTAGAAGTTCACATTAAATCAGGAAGGTTTAGCAACGACAACGGCAACGGCAACGGCAACGAAAACGTCAAAAACGCAATAGGTTTAATTAGCAAACCAACAACTTTGCACGTGCATCACGCTTTTCTGTACATTTCTTTACCACCCCTGCACAACTACGACGTGAAATGGCCAAATTTTACGTTCATTTGAGAAAGGGAACGGCAAGGTTATAAATTCTAGCATCTACTGTCTCAACTCGGGGGCGGTCCCCTCTCTTCAGCTCCAACATAAATTCCCTTCTTTTCACTATCTGGGGGACTTGGTATAATCGCGAAAAAGTTACTGAAACAAGCGAAGTCTATTTGGACATCTCCATTGTCGGATGGTAAGGTCCCTTTTGAGTCCGACTAGACTTGCTACAAGTCGATCTCACAAGTTTCACAGCAGAAAATCTGTAAAGCAAGCGGAACAAAGTTTTTAGGTCGAGTAGACGCGAGCGAGCAACGGTGCTGCGACAGGTCCCAAGGGCCATTCTACAGGACGAAGGACTTTTTCGGAGTGTAGACTCCGAGGAGCCGATCACTAAGCCAGGCATTTTGTGTCTGCACATACCTGTCAAGGACTTTAGACGCACACAGCAGGCTACGAAACTGTCAAAGCTGAATCGATTAGTAGAATATCGCTGGAGAATGATGTTCACGGTGTTAGGAGTCAATGAACTATAACCTGACGAAGACAAATAAGAATCCTACAATTTATTACTCAAAGGTGCGGTGCTCATATTTCAAGTGTTAACAAAAAAAAAAGGTTCCACTTGAACTTAAGTCATCTTCGAGGTTCTGTTTTTGAAGAGAGCAGTTAGCTTGAATACATACACAGAAGAGAGACGCCCTTGTAGCTCTTTATGCGGCTTTACCAAAAAATCGCACGACCAGAAACAAAAAAAACCATGCTGTTCGGTGAACATGCGACGTTCACCTTAATTATTCTTGATTGACTACTGCTGTTAAGAGTTGATTGGGTACACTAAACATGGCGAATTATTTTCGATATCACTTCATAGACACTCAGGACTTTACCCGCAAAGCCAGTCCTGAGAGCAGCGTTAAACTCATGTAGTGCTATAGTTCCCGATTCGTCAGGCCGGCCACACTCCATAAAAGTACCCTACGGAACAAATGCATTTTATTATTTACAAATAAATCACTAAAAAAGTCTACAACACGTCAAAGTCACTACCACCAAAACCACACCTGTTGTCTTAGGTTATGTTTATTCAGGGTTGTCACTAAGATTTCAAGTTGCCGGGTATTTGTTGTTATTAGCCGGGGAAGTTGCAAGCAGTCATGGAGCCCCTTCCACCCGCCCCCCCCCCCCCCCCCAAGAAGTTTTTGAAGTGCAACTTCTACCATTTTCCAAAAGGCATTACCGCCCCAAAAAAGCAATCTTCATCAAGAATACAGCTATCATTCGCGGTTTTATGATGATCACGTCTTTATTAAAGAAAGCTACAACATTCTGAGACACTAAAATAATAAGTTTTTACTTTACGTAAAGGCTTTTTGGAGGGTTTTTTTAGTGGCCACCAAATGGGAATATACATGTAAGCACCGGGCCTGAAAAAAACGACAGGTTGGCACCGGTCACGTTATCTGCGCAGTCTTACCTTCACGCAGACAAGGCGCATGCTGGCCAGTGAAGTGTTAAATCACAACGATACTTAACAAATGTTAAAAATGTGGAAAGGACAATCGATTCTTATACGGTGCAAACGAATTAACATGCGCCGTAAAATCAATTGTAAATCCTCATTTAGGTATACGTAAGAATGAAGCAACTTACGGAAGACAAAAGTAAAACTAATACTACAAATGAATTAACCCACGGAGAAGCGGAAAGAAGACAAGCGGACGATGAATGTACGAAAAAGCATCATAAAAATTTAAGGTTACTTTGGTTTGTTGAAAAATAAAAGTATGACAAGGCTAAAACGAGCGTAACATACAAAAAATAGCGGGATAAAAAATGGCAAAACTAAACTGCACAACTGGTAACACTAGTTGTCTCGAATTTATGAACGAAACATCACTTAACATACAAAGAAACTGACCAACGGAAAAGCATTTAAAAGACAGGGCTAAGGCCCGGTTCAAACGTCGAATTTCACATGTGCCGAACTTAACGCGAGAGTTAAATGTATGCGAAGTGCGACGTTTGAATAAATTAAATTCGACTGTTTAAATTAAATGCAACGTTTGCCGTATCTGCGACTGAAACAGTCGAAGATTCGACTTAGGTTCGACTTTTGATTCAAACGTCGCATTTCACATGTGCCGAACTTAATGAATGAATTTTAGTAAATTATTATTATATTACTGGGAATATTGACAGCGAAGAGAGTTAAATTCGACAGAGTTCAGTGAGTTAAATTCGACGTTTGAATCAAATGCCGTATTTCACTATTTTAGTCGACTAAAATAGCAATTAAATTCGGCACATGTGAAATTCGACATTTGAACTGGGCCTAATACTTTATCAACGACGCTGAGATGTCAAAACGAGACTCAAGGAGAAGAATGCAAAAGTAATACTAATGCTTAACTTCCCTTTTATATATAACTTCTTGGAAGTAGAACTGAGAGGATGTGATCATGACCTGCGGACAATGATCATTTATATACTCGATACCTAAAGCTAAATGTAGACCTGGTCACTTAAATGTCAATATGTTAAACATGGCAGTCAGTCATAGGCTTCATCTTCAAAGCCTTCATCATAATCCTCATTATCATCAACATCAGCATCAGGGAGAATTAATGCTCGGATGAAGCCTCAACTTGTGATGTCAACAGAGATCTGCTCAGGTCTTTCATTGTGAACAAAGAGGGCAGATTCCTTTGCCACTTCTTCGACATGTTCAACACAAAGCCAACACAACGGTTGAAACTACGGACTTTTAGCATTGACAAAGGTGACGGCAGCGGAAACGTCACTTTTAAAATGAATTGGCGTTTTTTCCAACTTTGTCGCGTTTATTTCAATTCGCCGAAAATAACTAATGTAGGCCAATTTCCCTGGAGTTGATTTCTTTGGGACCGCACTCAAGTTTAGAAAGAGAAAGAAAAGTTTGTCGTCGCTTGTTTTACGTCCTCCATAAAACGTGAAACTAGGCATTTTCACGTCGTAGTCGTGCTGTAACGGCAAGGAAATGTACAAAAAAGTGTGATGCACGTGCAAACTTGTTGTTTTGCTGTATAAACTTATTGCTTTTTTGACGTTCTCGTTGCCGTCGCCGTTGCTAAAACTCCCTACTGACATTTCGCGAACGGAGAGTTTTCGCGCGTCTGTACTAGTACCAAATCTAAGTCAAATGTCTTTTCCCGACATTTCTTAGTTTTTGCACGCGAGTATTTCAAAATTACTTAAACCTGCTGCAGATGAAATTGAACTTGCATTCAGTTGGATGGATAGTCTTTGTGTGTTTCAAAGGTGTTCTCTTTTGGTTTAATTTAACGACGAAAGTAGCCGGGGGCCATGCTCTGAGTAGCCGGGGGAAATCCCCGGCCCCCGGCCCTTAGTGACAACCCTGAACTGTTTATGCTAAACCATATAGCTTTTCATGCCGACACGAAAAGCTATCTGGTGTAGAGTGGACACCTATATGATATGTGACTCGCCAATTTAGAGATCGGCGCTACGCAGCTTGACTCCGTTAAGGAAATCGCGACGAAGTCATAATATTCTTATCTGTGAACAGAAGCCCTATCTTGTATGGTGTTCGTGCCGGCGGCGCAAAAGATACCCAGTTTAGTGTGAACATAGTTTCCAGGTGATTAATTCGAAGAAATGCAGTGATAATCTGTGTTAAGGTTACCTTCAACTGTTTCAGTAGTACCAACAATCCCTTGAATTCATAGAAACCAATTTTGCCGCTGACGTCTGGCTACTCAGTTGTTAAGAAAGCCATTTTATATTATATACAAAATATGAAATATAGTACCGATAATACTCCCACAATATACTTTTATGCACTGCCGTGAAAACTAAAAAAGAATGGCAGGAAAAAAAGAGGCCAACTTGACCACTGGAAAGCTTTCTTCCTTTTCGTTTAGATCATTGGCATGAGTGGTTTCACACTGGTTTTGTAAGAACTAAATGATCATGGCAGTTCCCATATTTTCACAATTCCTTTTTTGTTGTTTTTTGTTGTTATCTACTGTTTGCTTTTTTAATCAACTTTGTTATGTTTCGGATCACATCCATTTTTCGGTTTTAAATAAAAGTCCCAGTCCCCTCTCTTTGTTAAACAACTAGTAAGGCACTTACATGCATTCAAGTAAAGACAGTATTTATCCTCATGACAAAATATTATTATGCTTACATGTACGCTGAAATGACATCCATCACTTCGCCCCACCCCCCAAAAGTAGCAAGGCGAAGAGTTTAGACAAGGTTACATGATGTGTATAGAAAATTTAATTCAGAATTCAAGGATACATTCAACATGGGAATCATCAACCTGTCAAAAAGTAAAAAGTAAAATTAAAATAATGAAATAAAATTACACTAAACATTCTAAGTAAATGATGTAATTATTAAAGTAAGATTATTCCTGGCGGTCGATCAGCAAAAATACAGTATGCACTTATCTAAAGCTGCTGTCTAGAAGATAATAAAGAACCTTAATTTGTTGCTCACAAGGATTGATGTGGTGTAAAGATAGTGAAAGCAGTAATCAGTTGGCCATGTAAGGACCTCATGAGTGAGGTTGGGGTTTTAAGGATGGGCAATGCAATATTGCTGACGGTTAGCAGAATTCTTGGAAATAGGCTGAAAACAGATTTTTTAAGAATAATTAAATTAGCAAACATGACATTTTTGCATTAGTTGAAACATATTCAACTTCTGCAACTGATCTGAATGTAAGCAACTTCAAAACATAATCAAAACATTCATCATTTCAACTTTGCCTTCCTGGGGGTATATTACAATCCAGTTTAATGACAAGCTGCCAGTTGGCATGTTAGCTTCATTGGCTGAGCGCTTTACAAGTAACACAGAGATTAGGGTTCGAATCCCTGCAAACCTGAATTGTTTCATCCTTTTTTTTTGCAACTGCTTAAGCTGCATCTTTACCTCTAACGATATTCATTGCATTTATTTCAAAACATTTTGTTAAGTGTCGTCATACAAAGATCATACAGCTGTACAAACCTGCAAGTCTGCAAGCTGAATGCTGAGGAATTAAACAACATAAAAAGGAAGAAAAATAGCCATTATTATTACTAATATGGAAAACCAACTACAATACAGTGTGACTGTATATGGATCACTTGATCTATTCAAGGAACTCGTTAAAGTATCCAGCAGGTTTAGACATACAGGGTGCAGTTGTCTGATGGCCAATCATCACTAGCCCGGCATTAAATTTTAATCTGGGTTTCTTTTTGTTTTGCTAAAAAGCATCTTCTCACATAATTTTCCATATTCTTTTTAGAGTATCCAATCATCAAATTGTAGACAGAAAGAATGAAACTGAGTTTGCTTTTCAAGCTTTCAGATCTGAATTCAACTTTGGCACTGACACTGGGTTATCTTAACCCAGCTTCGGACAACCCGGCCCAGGAGTAATGCAATCCAATGCAACTGGCAATACTGACATACATGTATCCTGACAGCTAGACTAAACCACTGAGGACACTAAGAACTCTTCATATTAAATAAAACAAAATCAACTACATTTTGGCAAACCTCTTTTTAAAATTATTGTTTGTTTTGCTTTTTTTTTTAAAGAATAAAACGCAGTATTTTTGTACTGAGGTTAGCCTGCGAATGCAGATGTACAAATGTATTTTACGCCATTGCTTCTCTCCACCAGTCTTCTGAGGTACTGTGTGGGCCCCTCTTTCAACTTGACACATTATAAAATAAACACAAAGAGTATAATTTGATAGGTATATTTTTTACAACCTTGTCAAGACTGAAACTTAATAATGAAGTTTAATAATAACAGTTCACTTTAATTCATCTTGGTTCATGTAATATAGGGCACAATTTCTCGTATTAATTTTTGTCTCTGGATAGTAACTGAAAATAATAATATTATGTCTAATCTGCACCTCTACTTTTCCCATTTCTTCGCCTAGCTCAAAAAGGAACAAACCTGGCCACATTTTTGCCAATATCTGATTGTGTGGGGGCAAGATTCAACAGAAATAAATATTATCAAACAAAATCAGTGTCTGAAATACATAAAATCATACTTACGATAGCATCTTCCTAAAAATCCCTCCAGTATGTTGGCATCAATTTTCTGATCCTGTACATAATAATGCATTTTAAGTAATGTACAATAATTTGTAAATGCCATTAATTTTTGAAGAATCAAAATTAAGGGGATGTACATGTACGTGCAGGACCATATGACAAATGGTACACATGTGATAGTACAGAAAAGAGAATTTAGTGAATCAAGATTCTATTGTAGCTCAGTGGTAGAGCATCTGGACTAGTACCCAGTAATTTGTAGATTTGGTCCCTGATAAAAGAAGTTGATTTTTTCCTGCTGAGTTGCTTGTGTAACTATTCGACATGACATCATTCATCAACACATCATTTCTCACAACTTTTTTACTCACCAGGCTTACAAATTGCCAATTACATTAATTATTAATTAATATTATTAATTATTAATATTAATAATGGGCTTACACATCTTTGTACGTGGTTTTGCACGGCTTACAAATGAAGGGGTTTATAAAACAAGCAATAGTAGTGCTGAATTCATTACAATACAAGCAAGAGGAAGGGAGGTTTAATCAGATGCATCTTTGTACATGGGTCTATGAGGCTTATAAACCGCAGTTTATGATAATCTTTATTTGACATCATTATGAGTAGGTAAGCTATCAGCCATCCTTGGAGACCCTGCAGCGGCAGTCAGTTGGTCGGGAGAAAAGGCGGGATGAAAGTTTTCAAGTAAGGGTGGAAGAGCCCCTGGGTACCCCCTCTCACCGGACCATTTCCAAAAATTCAAGTGGATGCCTGCTCCTGACTGGGCACAAAAAATGCTTTGTATCATTGTGCCCAATCGGCAAACACATCTCCTGAGTTCTTTTCGTGTGTTCATACACGACGGCTATTGACTCGATCACAGCTTGTCTTGCTCATGCACCAAAGAAATGCCGCAGTCAGGAAACTTTCAGTTTGATATAAAATCTCCATCTGATCTCAAAATACTGTCTGCCCGAAAACTAAAGACGCTTTTCCAAAAATAGAAGCTTCAGTTTACAACAGGTATTCATGCTTGCATCGGCCATGTCTGGCGAAAACGTTGCATGGAAAAGTGAGTTCATATTTTTTAAGTCTCTATCGTGATTATTCTAACTCGCTTACTTTGTCAAATGCAAGCGAACTGTTCTGGAGCTGAATTTCAATCAACCATATCCAAGTTCACGAAGAGAATGAATTTTGTCATTGCTTGTTTACATCCTTCACAAAACGTGAAATTAGGCATTTTCACGGGTAGTCGTGCAGTTGATGGCAAAGAAATGTACAAAAAGCGTGATTGCACGTGCAAAGTTGTTGTTTAATGCCTTGTCAAGCTATTGCTTATTTGACTTTCTCATTGCCGCCGCATCTTAAACTTCCTATTATTTACGATACATTGTGATCCCTCAAAAACAGAATATTCTCGGGGCAAATTCAATTGCTCCTGCTGATAGCATCCCAAACGTTTTTTTGACTCATCCGTAGTTCCTTCGTTTCTGGTTAGGAAAGTAGAAAATAAAAGTTTCCCTTGCAAGTACAAGCTTGGTGAATGAACCAGGCAAGTGTGGCGAGATGATAGCAGTCATGTATAAACTCACGAAAAGAACTCAGGAGAAACTGTTCGCTGATTGGGCACAATAATACAAAGCCTTTTTTGTGCCCAATCAGGAGCCAGCATCCACTTGAATTTTTGGAAATAGTTTGGTGAGAGTCGGTACCCAGGGGCTGTTCTTCCATTACTTGAAAACTTTCATGCAGCCTTTTCTTCCCACCCGACTGACTGCCCCTGGGTCTCTGAGGATGGCTATCAGCATTCCAGTCTTGGCAACATGGAGGATGTTTGTCACACGCACCTAAAGTTAAAAGGCATAATAAGCTTTCCAATACAGTTGACTTCCGGTAACTCGAACCCTCCCTAATTTATAACTACTAGAACCTCGCACTAACTCAAAGTAATTTTTGTTTCACTTCAGATCATACCCTTGACAACTCGAACCATGTTATATTAAAGTGTGTGACAAGTTGGTAAAAAAACTATGCGCTGATCGAAGTCCGAAACTTTAAAATTATTTATTTCAAAACAGCCATGTCACTCCAGTTCAAATTCAGTGTCCATCCCCAAGCCTGCTGCCTAACCGGCACTCGGTCGCCAGAGGCACCTATGATTTGCCCACCCAGGTGATCAAAATTTCAAACGAGGAGCCTGCATGGGCGCCTAAAACTTGTGATTCTCTCGCCAACTTCCAGTCAACTAACAACAAAATTTCCTGTTTATTCTGCACTAATTGTGAAACGAAAATGTAAAACGTTCGGTTGTCAGCCAAAGGCAAAAAATATTTATGCCGATAAAACGTAAACAAACAATGCAAGCACTTGTCTTGAAATTTGCTTCTGTAAATTCAATAGTCTTAGTAAGAAAAACATTTGGTATTAAAATCTTGTCTTTTTCCCCAGCATTTTGCTTTTAGAAACGTTAATTCACTGTTGTATGCTTTAAAAAGTAGCAATGCGTGTAAAACCAAGAGGTTTCAAGTTACACACGAGAGCAGAGTATTCATTAGACATCAAAGATCGGAGAATTCTCCATTTACCACACAGAATTCTCCGGCTAGCATTCGATGGCCTATGATTATTTTTATTCAGACGTGGAGCCTCTTTCAATTAATTTTCTTCTGTAAAGTTACAGTTTTCTCCTGCTACTAGAATTCTTAACGAAAACCCTGTGAGAGATTTCTTTTATCATTTTTTCAGCCCTATCTATACCTCTCTACTTTTTGCTGTACACTCTGTGGTAATTTTTTAAAGGCCTGCAAAAACATGACATTTTTATATAAGGCAGCTATTCAAGATCATATTCCAATCTCTTTTTAATTTATGTGGTCCCGCGCGATGCACATAAAAGTACATACCTTCACACATTATGCTTCAACAATAAACACATTTTTGATAGTTCGAAAAATAGAATTTACACAAAAATATTGTCTGAGTCAATTTTCCAAACTTCAAGATAAAAACCTTTTCTCGGTACTTTTTTATCACATAAAAACTTAAACTTAACTTTGATTGAATTGTACATGCAGTGCTGTTGGTCTGTGCGTTCACGGTAGGTGCAAATAGTTATTGTTATTTTTCTTGAGAAATAAATTGTTTCTCAAAATCCTCTCGAGTGATCAATATCAAAAATGCTCGCCCAAGACTTCTGCATTTCCGCAAATTTTAAAACTCAATTCATTCGAGTTTCAGGTGGTCTTCCTCGCAACCATTTTTATCTTGTTGAACTATGCTAAGGAGCTTTGCATGACGAGACAAAAATGGCTGCAAGAGAGTTTCAAGAACACTATCTATAAGGTCATTCTGAGGAACTAATTAAAACTAGGTTCAGTTACCCTGGCTGCAGATTTCCATTCTCGAAATACAATAAAGTAAAAGAAAAAAAATCTCTAGCAACCTGGGTTAGGTTTAGGGACAAGAAATGGAAAAAGGAGATTAGCCCTTCAATGTTAGCTGACCTTTGCTAATTGCTACTATTTGTGCCCTTATTGGGTTGGATAAAGAGTAAAATTTGAAGCTTATCGATGAACTGATTAGTACACCACTTGGCATGTGCTAGAAGTTTGACATGTCAATA
>OZ037777.1:15070676-15078176 GCA_964035525.1 Porites cylindrica
GTCCTACGATTAATCTAATCCAAATCTCCATGTAATTGGGGATGGAGGATCTCGGAGCTGGTTAATGATTAGTAGAGATCGTGTGAGACTGACCTCAGGACTCTATTTTTCGCTTAATCTACTTTTGTGAACTCTATTTTCAGCCATGCAGATAGAAAAATGCATGCAACGCCCAGATTTAGCCTGTTTTTCTTTTGTTTTGAAGTGTTTTTGTATAAAAACACCATACAAATCATCCTTCGCACCGGGTATGAAAAAGCAGTGAAATATTTATTATTTAATCAATTTTAACCGACTTTCCTAGGAGGGTGGAACTTGTTTTAGCTTGTTTTGGGTCGTTGTGGATATTTTGTCGATTAGTTTTGATCGTTGTGGATCGTTTAGATCGTTTTGGCTCTTTTTGCCCGGTTTCTCGTTTTATTAGTAACTGGCCAAATAAAATACGCTGTGGCGTGTGCAATTCATTCTTTGCAAAGTCTTTGGTTCTGTTCACTAAAGAGTAGTTTCCCGTCTCAATAAAACTTGGAAAACCATTTTTATCTTATCTTTTAAGACTTTTTAATACTCTGTCTCCATGCCAATAAAGATTTTTGAAGAGGGTATAAAATTCTCGCGTAGAAGTCGACGCGGGCTGCTTTGAGGTTTTAGCGCGCGCAATGATAATGAAATTCAAACTAACTGTCGCGTTGAATTTGATGTTAAAAAGAACAAAAACAACAAAAATTTAGTTGGTTCATACTTAAGATGTGCGTATAACCACGTTTTGTTAGAAAAAAACTTCACGCTCTATCAAATTCGTTGTTTAACACGTCGAAAATTGAGGATTTATTTCGAACATGCGCTCTTTCATCGCGTGTCACATTCCTAACAGGCAACAATCCGATTTGACCAGATCTCGCCTTCGGCTACGTCAATAAGAGATCTGGGTCTCTGAGATGATCTGGGGTCTCTAGGATCCATTTCAAACAAAAAAAAGTTACGGGCTAAACCGATCTCACATCGGTCTAATTTCCAAAAGCGACCCCAATGTGAACGAGGCCTATTCAGGAGCACAACTGTAGAAAGAAAACATAAAAAATCCGTCTGTTCCTCGACCTAATCTGAGATGACTGAGAGATCAAGAGAGACTTGTACGTTTCTAACGCGTTGGCTCGTTTTAAGCGTTTTACAACCATATAGCGCTCATTTATACGATATTTTCTCCGCGGAAGACGTAAACTTCATATCACATTCAATTATGATTGAGAAAAAAAATCAATCTTTCGTTCATGTTTGTGACTTGCTTACCACCACGTTACGGTCCACAGATAGACACAAACGAAAAATCATGCAGCTTTGCCTTTGGCACGTTTAGATCTATCAGTCAGCTAAAAATTGGTATAAAATTTCACAACACAGCATTACACGCACCTTTCTATCTCAGCCTTTTGGTTTTGCTTGGGCTTTCCCATAACGCATTTTTTTAAAAAAAATAGAGTAGAAAAGAAAAATCCAGCAGACAACAAACTTAAAACTCGTCTCATCGATGTGGTGGCGAGAATTCACTCCAATGCCAGGGATGAATGAACAAGACACCCACCGCGTCCTTGCACGTGATCACTTTAGTGACAGCTGATTGGTACGGTTCTGACTAATCTCGTACCCAGATCTGGGTACGAGATTAGGTTCTGACAGTACCTATTGTAGCTTATTTCTCAAATAAAGATTATCGAAACTATGAAACTGTTCTCACCGAAACTACTTGGACCAAATTAGGGACTAGGAGACTGTGAATTTCTTTTTTTTCTTTATGGTAAAATGTTGAAAGTGGACGTTCATTGTCAATTGTGAACCAGGAGGACCAGGAGAGGACCAGGAAGGTTCAAGAAAAGGTTCACCCCAGTTGCACCTTTTCCGGTCCTATGCCAGGTCAAATCGCTTTTGATTTTTTCAGTTCAGCGAAGCTAGTGAACAACAGAGAATCAAACATAGCCAGAGGTTGAAGCTATTCACAACAACCCAATTTATACCTTAAAAAGGCTGCGCTGTATTCCCTCGAAAACCCCCGAATTTTGTGATTCTGCCAGCCGCTCATAAGCAAGGGTTCCCTTGCTGACCGTGACCTTGACCTTTTATATGGAACTCGTGAACTATGGTTTTTACACCAGATATGCTGATATTACACTGTATGTCGTAACGTTGAATCATATACCCTGGGGAGGCTTTCCATAGATGGTTTTTCTTTCGAGCGAGCAGCTCAATCCAATCTGGAGTGGATCTTTAGTAACTTGGATTCTGGATTCCAATCTTTAGAAGGATTCCGGATTCCACAAGCAAAAAATTCCTGGATTCCGGAATCCGGATTCCCTTACATGGGGCGACACGCACACAGTTTCCTATCAGAATATAACTACACAGAAGGTTTTACTGGAAAACACGGTGGGCACAGGAGACTCAAAATGTGGCAGGGGTCGGCGATGCGCAATGTCAGCGGTTGCTCAACAAAGTGAAACATATTTCAACATGGCGGCCAAAGGCCAGAGTAATGATCTTTCGACAGATGCAGTTCGAGAAGCAGTTTTAGCTGATAGGGATGAATCTCAAGAATCGGAAGAATTTGATGAAGAAGAATCAGTTAATGGAGAATCCGAAGAAGACGTTATCAGTGAGAAGATTGAATTGTGTCTTCAGGCATTTGACTCGCTTGATTTACCTGATGTAAATATGGAAATGTTTAAGAAATGCGTGCGAAGACAAATTGAAGCATCTTACCGCGTATTTCAAAGTCCTACTGATCCGTTAAAGATTTTATTGAATGCTCCTGTAAACTGTGGAACAATCCTTTATGACGAAACCAAACTGTGGCTGGACAAGATCAAATTCCGTTTGGGAGGAAAAGTCAGCATCAGGCGCCCTTATCAATGCGAAATACTTCGAAACTTACCAAAAGAAATTTTTTTGGCATTTCGAAGTGGAGTTGTACGCTCTCGGTTGCAAGATGTTGTTGATAACATTTCCCTCGCTGAAAATAATAAGTGCTATGCGATATCATTCACAAGGATGGAAGCTGTTGTTGTATTATTCTCTGTGTTGTCAGGAATGCCAGAAGGGACAGTCAGGTCATACTTCACGAGGAGAGTGCAAAATGGAAGAGCTAAAGTTATAGTAAACTTGGAGAAAGACTTTGTCTTCCTTTACAAGATCAAAGCTGGTCAACTCTTGATAACATTCCATTATGGATTATGGAACAAGTCTGGCTTCCCACTCCATAGCTAAGTTACAGTATCATTATTGCTTATTTTCCATACCTGACAATGAAAGACTGCATGATTCTAGTTGGTTTTTGGTAACAGTGTTTTAATGAGTAAATAGCTTAAAATTGAATTCAACTTATTCAATATTGATATTTAATAACATGTCAACAAACTTTGTAACAAGAGTAAATAGTATTGTCTAAAAATCAATACAAAGTTATTTTGAATACAAATTATGCAGTTGTAGGCTGTTGTTAAAAATGAGTTGCTTACTGTTGCCCATTTATGTTTTTGAAATTAAACATAACTGTTTAAATGCTAATACATGAACATGTCAATAAACTTTGTAACAAGACTAAATTTTAACCAGCATAATCTAAAAGTTCAGTTTAAATTATTTTGAACAGTGCAATAAAGTTGTACAATAAAGTTATAGGCTGGAATGAGAAATGTTGTAGTTGTAGGTTGTTAAAATGCTCTGTTGATTGCTGACTTCTGAGGACTTACAGTAAGCTAATCCTAGTTTTTGCAGCTACTATACAGAACAGAGATTCTTGTCTACAGTGATCTTCCCTAGTTGAACACTCTTCTCAATTTGGGCTCTGTAGTTATGTGAACAATAACAGCACTTGTCTTCTTCAGGCCCTTTGTCAAAGCCACAAAAACAGGCTTGTCCATTTGTTACCCTTAGTGGTATATAGGTTTGCTTAGATCTAGAAATATCTTCTCCCCCATAGCCCCTTTCTCTGAGCCAGATAAGGTGAACAAATTCGTGCAGGGCTCGAAATTGCGACCGATACGGTCGCATTTGCGACTTAATGTTTCTTATTTGCGACTAGAAAAACGAGAGTAGTCGCAAATTTGCGACTAGGTTTTGCCTTAACTGATACGAAATAAAAGGACTGGCACTTGAATTTTTGCTTAAATAAATTTAGAAATAAAAAGATTCATGAGGTAGCGTCTTATAATTTTGTTACAATCTGAAGGTTTACCGTAATTTACCTGGAATGCATACACGCAACGATATTCCTTCAACAGCACGCCATTTTCAGCGGGTTCTGTAAACATGTACATTGCAGGCTCATATTTCGTTTTGATTTGCCGCTGACAGTCCCGCCAGCATGCTGAGGACTTTTCCCGAGTTTATGACCCGCGTTACGGCCCTCACAGTACACATGTGTTCTTCTTTAGTGAGTCAATTATGTCGGATGAAAGCGACTTAAATTGTTTCAAAGGTCACATTTTAAACGAAGAAATCGACCAAGCGGTTTTAGTTTAAAAAAAAAAGATTTAAGTGTAAAATAAATCGGTTCCAAGTGGGTTGCGAATCTACGTATACATGAAAACGAGGTTTAGCAAACAAAGTTGGCGGAATGTCCGCATGGCACGCATCGTCGTATTGAATGATTCAGTCCTTCAGGGTTCTTTGAATAATCACTGTAGTAACACCCCTGATACTTCAGATGTAAAGCTTAATATATAAAAGAATTCGTTACTTGTTTTGTCATCGGTGGAAAACCTACAAAAGGTAAAACTAAAGGAATTTAGTTACGTAACGTAACCTATAATTATGTCGGATGTCCGCCCAGTACAAATGTTATTGCTATTTTGCAGAGATTGGAGGCATTTAAGAACTGCAGTTTCCTGCTGTAATATCTGTTCACGATTTGGAAATCTATCGCTTTGACTAAAATAACGGACACTAATTTATGTGCCTTAACGCAGGTTCAACTTGATCGTTTAGATGAACTGGTGTTGTCCGAGACGCTAAACGTTCTGTACTATTAAGTCTCGAAATGACACGAAAGTTGTTGAAAGAATGAAAATTAAAGCGTTAATCATTTAAAAGCCTACTTATTTCTTGATTAAATGGCCTCAATTAATTTCGCGACTAACATTTTCAAAGTTGCGACCAAATTTTCGTAACTAGTCGCAAATTTGCGACCAGACATTTTTTTTAATTTCGAGCCCTGTCGTGCTGAAAAATCTGCATCCATCTTGCATGATGATTGGTATTCTGGCTATACCTTCGAATTGCCATATGCTTGGCTTCTCGGCCCTCCATAGACACTGCATTTAAGCCCAAGTTGTATTTCTGAAAAACATCAGAAGCATGGGCAGGAATGATATGTCCCACAGTCCAGGTTGTTGGGGTCACTGTGCTAAATAAGCTGCTGCATCCGAAGAAATTGGTACAGCACTGTTTAAGCTCTGCAATGTTTTCCTGAGAAACATTGACAACTCTACAAAACAGGGAGACAATTTGCCTCAATTGCAGTGACATGTAGGCAAACACATGGAGAGAAAAGGTTTGCTTCTCTGAATCATGTGCTTGCTTGATAGAATCAATTGTAAACATGAAATTCTGTAGGAACAAACGAGAATCTTGACCAGTGAATCTGTATTGAAACCGGGCAAGATCTTTGTTTTCATTAAACCACCTAATCACTTTCTTAGCAAGACGACCCATTTTGACCTTTTTTTTTGAAGGCAGTTGACCAATTTATAAAATGGGGATGTACAAGGCACAGCATCAAAGTCTGAGATGCTTGATGCAAGTGCTGACTTTCCAATGCTTTCATATAGGATCAGGGTAAATAATTGCTGACAAGAATTGTTTTATGGATGTAATGGTTCGACATATGTTCTATCAATAAACTTTCCAACCAATGGTTCAAATTCTTGTCTACTGCCTTTCGAGGCAATGAAGTCAGTTACTTTTTTTCGCTTTGTTTTCTCTGAAACTTTCTGTTTACTGACCTGCTTCTTTACCTTTTCAACCTCCCTTGCAACAGCCACCCTTTTGTCGTAGGCCCATGGCTTCCATTTATTGCCAGGACCAGCTCTAAAAGTCCCTTTTACATGACTGCAGTCAGCAGTGCTCACATTGCCAAAGGTTGAGAAATATCTGGCACTTAAAGATAGTTCTCCAGCAAGGAATGCCAGCATTTTGAGATCATTAGGAAACTCTGCAAACTTAAATTTGATGTCTTTCCCATTAATACTGTAGCTTTTGTTTTCGATAGTGGTCATCTCTTGTAAGAGGTGCTTCACATACCTTTGTACGGGAACAGAACTTTCAGAGCAGTTAGCTCCAAAAATGAGGAAGTTCTCATTACTGCTTAAGATATGTTGTCCCCTATTGAGAAAACTAACATTCCAAGCAGTGGCTGTATCATCTTTCCCAAAAGGGGCACCATCTCCCCCAAGAACAACCTGAAATGTGTTAGGTGTGTTAAACCACAACAACCTCTCCTCTGTTTGTTGCTCTAAAGTTAAGTAAAAAGAGGCAAGTGATGGCAGGAAATCTGTTAAGTATCTGAAACAGCCATTCACTTTTTCTTCCTCTTTAAGATCTGCACAAAACACTTCTCCTACATTACCTATTTTGCCAAGGTCGATGGTTTTTACATGCTCCATCAGTTTGTTGTATGGGAGCAGGGATGGAATTTTACAACCCATTACTTTCAATCTGTAACGTTTAGACCCTTTCTTAACTCCCTTTTTCATAGAGACGGATTGATACACAGACCTGTACTTAGCTTTACCCATCACTCCCTTACAAAAATATGTTGCAATGCTACGCAACACATTTTCTTGTGACTTTTCAAAGTCTTTTCCCTTAGTGTTATAGATTTGAGGGAAAACAGTTTCACACAATTTTCTCTTTCGTGAAACAGTTGTGACTAATTGTTTCTGACTGAATTTAGTACACAGTGTCTCTACTAGTCCTACAGCAGCTGGAAGGTGGTTGTTCGCTTTCCCACCATGAATTTTGAGTGCCTGTTCCAAGGTTTCAGTCTGTCTTTTTCTCATGGTCCTTTTAGATATCCAGACATTTCCCTGTTCATCACTTGTTGCTGACAGCTGCCTATTTTGAATGGCTGCAGGATGCTCACAAATAGTTGCCTGTAGTCGATTTTCCTTGTCAGCTACATCATCCACCTAGTTAAAACAAAACAAAAAAAATTAAAAATTAAAACTTAAAGCTTGAAGAGTATACATGGTATGAAGAGTATACATGGTATAGAACAGCAGCAGATTATTATCAATATTTTCCCTTTGTTTCATTATCAAATTGTTCAAATTTAATGGTGAAAAAACTATTCTGAGGCAAAAATATTTTATGCTGCACATACAGATTCTTCTCATGCAATTACAAACTAAATTACTGACTACAAATTGCAGTTGCCCCTTCGCGCTCGTGCAGTTTTGCTAACCTTTGAAAAATTTACTAGTGCTTATGCATTCCAAATTACACTCAAAA
>OZ037777.1:15083176-15105676 GCA_964035525.1 Porites cylindrica
TAGCGAGGGGGGCTGCTAAAATTTCAAGCTTCGAGTTTCAATATCTTCATCCCCCCCCCCCCCCCCCGCTTGTCATATTAAAGGAACTTTCCCTAAAACAGCTTGCAGAGGAAGCGATCGGTAATATTTAGTGGGAAATATAAAAAATGATCGTTTCTCTTACAACTACAAAATTAGTCTCGGTTCGGTTTCACTTTATAGATAAATATTTGTGCAGTTTAATTATTTAAACCTCCTCTGAAATTTCCCGAGGCTTTTTGTTTCCCGATTGAATTTTAGAATGATTCCCTGCGCTGCTTGAAATATTTTCAAGGACATGCGATGTACGACATGTACGGCACGTGACCTAAGCCTAGATACAAATATCGCCATATTTTTTGAGATATTTAGAAGTTTTTGAGAAATTTAGAAAATGTTGAGAAATTTAGAAAAGTGATATTTAGAGCAATTATCACAGAAAAAATACTTCATAAGAACAAAAAAAAAAAACGGTTTATATTAATTTCGATTGGTGGATTTCGATCCTCGGCCTTTGTCAGTTTCTTTGCGTTTGCGGTCTGTCTATTCTAGCTGTTATTTTGATTAAAGGCAATGAAAAACGCAATCGTAAACGGCAGGAAAAGGGAAGCAAATACGATTGAACACAACAGACAAGAATAAAGAACAGGTAGATTTTGTTCATAAACCAAATCAACATTTGATTATTGAATCGAGGTACAATTTGACCGTTGGATTATTCATTTTATGAATGGATTATTGAATCAACAAACGAAATCATTTTTCCATTAATGAATTCATTAGTTTGTTAGCGACGGGAACGCTTGACCTGGTTTGACTGTAATGCCCCCCAACATTGATACAATGCATCAAGTTTTCATTTTCCTTGATTGCCGGGGCCAGATCTAGGTGAATAAACAATAAAAGCGTACCAAACTCAAGTTCAGTCTTCGCGTGACGCCGAGGAAAGAACACATGTGTGTCAAGTATAGTTTACCGCCTTTTGATTGGCACTTGGTCTCAGGGGAATCTACATTACATGAGGTTACACTTTTTGAAGCTCGATCGAGAATTTTTCTGCCTACAGCCCAGTCTTGCGCGGCTCTATTCTGCTGCCGCCTCGCCATCCGAGCGTCTTCGCTCGGATGGCTCGTTGGCAATAAATAATTATATGCAACAACCAGAGCGTAATAGACTCTCTCCTCGTTTGTCAACTGAATCAAAGTACTTTGTATCTGGCCTTCAGAATAAATTGCTATGGCTTATCTTACTTACTGTATACCTGCCAACTTTTTTAAATTTATAGGCGTGACGTTTTTATCTTAAAAGTGCCAGGATTTTTCGTTGGGGTCCGATAATATCCGAAGATGTTCCAAAGAGTTTCGTTTAACACAAACCAACAAGGTTTACACAGGTTGGCGCTACTTGCCTAGTTCGCTACATGTTCGCCACCAACATGGCGAATTCGCTGTTCTAATTTCTCTTTTAACCATAAACCACAAGCAATATCTGTAATTTATACTCGGCCAAATTCAGCGTTAACCCTTTTGCCGTAAAACGATGAAACCAACCTCGTCCCCAGGGCGCTTTTCCCTGGCTTTGGGGGCGGGGCGGGAAAAGGCCCTGGCATCGGCCGGTCACATGACCACCAAACACCCAGTATTTGTGGGTGTAATAAATTAGCATTGAAATTAGCATACGATCGCATACGATAAACATGGCCGGTAGACCAAAGTTTTTATCAGTGCTTCGCCGGGTCGGTTTTTCCCTGAGTAACGGTAACTTTCCATCGCTTAATTTTAAACCTCTGCAAGTCAAGTGTTTCGAATCTATACTGCAAGGCCAGGATGTCATTGGAGTCTTACCAACTGGATTTGGCAAGTCGATGCTATTTCACCTTCTGCCCCATTTCATTCCTGTGAAGAAAACCAAGAATATAGTTATTGTGGTATGTCCTTTGAATTCCATCATCGAGGACCAGCTGAAAGTTTTAAAAGCTCGGGGGATAACTGCTGATGTCTTACAGCTTGCTGTAAACATGAACGAACCGGCCGAGAACTTATTTGAAAAGGAGCAAGAATCGAGTGAACACGTGGCCAAGGAATCCCCAAAGCTTCCTCCAGACGTAGTAAATGGCAACACGTCCATTGTATTTGCCCATCCAGAGGCTCTGTTAAGTAAGGAAGGACGAGAGTTAATGGGGAGCAAAATTTTCCAAGAGAATGTTGTTGCTTGTGTTGTTGATGAGGCTCACTGTGTAGAATTATGGTAAGTGCGTGAAATGATGTTTACTATAATACTTGTTTTTGAGCGCTTGTCTTGAAAAACAAGAGATTATCGCTGCAACGAGCGGTATTTACGGTGCGACTAGAATTTCACACAAATCTGCTCTATACCCTGCTTATAGACCGTGGCAAATGTTACCCTAGAATGTGAACTACAGCTGACTACAGACCTTGTCACCTTTTTAACATGAAGCCGCGCGTGAGAAATTACAGTCTTCGTATGAGAATCTAATGTCGAATAATCTCCGTAAAACGGCTGTTCGGAAAAAAATATGAGCTGTAAACGAAAGCGTCACTCCAAAGGATGCTACTGAAAAAAATTGAGGGCATTACATGCAGCGGCAAGATTTCCGTATAACCCCATACATTAATTATGCATACGTTCATTGTTTAAAGAAAACAAAAGACAAAACAATACCAAGTTCAGCTATTGATAGTCGAAATAAATCCACACTTCCCCTGTTATCAATTAAGCTTATACATGTATTACTGTCCTTGAAATGCTCACAAGCAAAGAACGAGCGTGGTTAGATCCATGCATAACCTAAAGAATGGGGCTGTGTAGAAATATTGCCATTGTAATGTCACACATGTAGTAGCCCAAAAAATTAAATGCGTTTATTTAGTGCTATATTACTTGAACATCATCCATAGTCTCCATGCTTTTACAACTGAATCATAATTTATGAAATACAAAACATACTACCAAAAAATGCCTACTATAAAAGAAAATTTGTGTTTATTACTGGGCTTGTTTTTTAACTTTAATGTAAGTTAACAACTCAGGGTTTTCTTGTCTTTTTCATTCAGGGGTGAAGAATTTAGGAAAGATTTCAAAGACCTTTCAGTGTTGAAGGCATTCTTTCCAACTGTACCAACACTGGCTCTGACAGCGACTGCACCGCCTCATTTATTGAAAGACTTAAAGCAAAGTCTGCGTCTAAAAAGTGATTGTAAAATTGTTGCACGAAACCCTAATCGTGTGAACATATACTTAGACAAGAAAGTGAGACTGAGCAATCACTATGGAAATGAAAGTTATGACCACATCCTAGAACCCATAGCAAATGAACTAGCAGTTCAAAGGGAGAACTACCCAATGACAATCATCTACTTAAAGCTGAAATACTGTGGTTATGCTTATGGGTTATTTGAAAGAATATTGAAAGACAGGCAGTATGTTGGAGATACATCAGAACCCACTGCAAGACTGTTTGCGCAGTTTCATGCCCCCCAAACAAGTCGCATGAAGAAGGAGATTATTTCTGAAATAAAGAAAGAAAACTCAAGGGTAAGGGTGCTATTTGCAACTTCAGCACTTGGCATGGGAGTTGATGCTCCTTATGTAATCAATGTCATCCACATATCACCACCGAGTAGCCTTGAAGCCTACATGCAAGAGATTGGTCGTGCTGGTCGCACAGGACTTTCCTCACGTGCCACACTTTACTACAACAACTCTGACATTGGAAAGAATAAAAAACATGTGGAAGAATCAGTGAAATCTTACTGTAGATCAGAGGACTCCTGTCTGAGAAAACAACTTCTTGAGTACTTTGGTTTCTCCAGTGTTCAGCAAGATAAGTGTTGCTGCATATGTGATGGAAAGAACAAACAAACAGTAGAGGATCTACCCCAAACTGCTAGAAACAAGGTCAGATCACTGTCTAACGAGAACCGCATTATACTTGAAAGATCAATCAAGAGTGTTATTGCAGAGCACGAGTCCCCAGCAACATCAGATTGTATCATGCTATTTGAAATTTCTGTACATAAGAATGTTGCTGCAAAAGTCATTGAGGGTGTGGAATTTATTGAATCGGAAAGAGATCTGTTGATCAATTTTGGCATATGGGATGAGGCTTGTTCCTCTAAGATCTTTTCCCTTATATGCGAGCACACTTCTCTGTGTACAACTGTAATGAACTCTGATGATGGTAAGAACATATCAACATAAACTTGGAAAACAGAACTGCTGTATATATTTCTTGAACATTAGAAAGAGTCAGTCTTTACATAATCTACATTATCAACTGTCAGTTCCCATTTAATACCGATCAGTTTGATATACCTATCATTTCATTATCATTACCTATCAATTCCATTATTTTTTCCATGATCGGTTTCAAACTGAACAGTGAATCTACGTCCACTAGATGTTAAGAATTTTGTTTAATATCAGTTTATATGTAAATGTACTATGTGTTCTGTTTTGTTTTATTATTTTCTCAGTTGGAGGAGAAAATGTCTTTTGTTTCACTCATTTTGAATGCTTCGTTAAACATCGGAAAGTACTAATCCCAAACAATATATGCATTTTTATAAAACACAACTGAAACGGCAGATTTATTTAAATTAGTTTCTTTGAACGTAAGGGGTATAAGTAATTTTCATAAAAGAAGAACTATGTTCACCTGGTGCCGAAAAAGAAAAGCTGACGTAATATTCCTGCAAGAAACGCATTCAAAAGAGGATTCAGAAAAACAATGGGCAAATGAATGGGGTGGTAAAGCATTTTTCTCACATGGTAGTCCAAATTCATGTGGGGTTGCGATATTGATTAGGAATAATTTTAATTGTGTAATCCAAAAATCCATTGTTGATCCCCAGGGAAGATTTATTATTTTGAAGGCAGGCATTCAGGATAAGGTGTACATTTTAGTTAATATTTATGCGCCAAACAAAGATAAAGTCAGCGGCAAATTTTATAAAAACCTACATAGAGTGCTACAGACAAAAGACTTAGATTGTGAAGAAAATATAATCATTGGAGGGGATTTTAACTGTCCTCTTGACCCTAAGCTGGATAAGAAAGGTGGCGTTATGGTTCCTAGAAAAATGGTTATTGATAATATTAAATGTTTACAAAATGAATTGGACCTTGTCGACGTCTGGAGAATTAAAAATCCGCAATCTAGAAGTTACACTTGGAGCCAAAAATCTCCACCAATTTTCTGTCGTTTAGATTACTGGCTGATATCGAACAACTTACAGGATTTTGTAAATACAACCGATATCATTCCAGCTATAAAAACTGATCACGCAGCAATTGAGTTGAATCTAACCGACTCCAATCAAAACTCAAAGGGGCCCGGCTTCTGGAAAATGAACGTCTCTCTTCTCGAAGATCAGAATTATCTGGAAGAATTAAAACAAAATATTCCACTTTGGAAAACAACAGGAAGTGATAATTTATCAGACAAAAGGTGCATCTGGGATTGGCTTAAGTATAATATTCGGAAGCATGCTATTTTGTTCTCGAAAAAGAGAGCCAAAGAACGATCTGCTATGGAAAAAAACTTACAACAAGTATACGAGGAAGCGACTAAAAAATTCGAACAAGACCCTTCCGACTCTAACCTAAATACTCTAAATGAAGCAAAAGAAATTCTAGAAAGTTACTATGAGGAAAAAACAAGGGGTGTAATTATTCGCGCAAGGGCACGATGGCACGAGCATGGCGAGAGAAGCACAAAATATTTTCTAAATTTAGAAAAGCGTAATCACGTCAAAAAACATATAAGAAAACTGCTAATAAGTGGTTCCATTACATCTGATCCTTTTGGGATACTAAACGAACAAAAACGCTTTTACCATAGCTTGTACAAATCAAACGTAACAGATGAGGATAGGGAAAATGGAAACGAATTTTTAAATAATTTGAATATACCAAGATTATCAGAAGAACAAAAACAATCTTGTGAGGGAGAAATATTTGTTGAAGAAATTACAGCCATCCTTAACAGTTTTGAGAATAACAAATCTCCTGGTAATGATGGAATACCAATAGAATTTTACAAAAGTTGCTGGGAATTAATTAGTGATCCTTTTATGGAGTGTGTGAGAGAGTGTTTCGACCACGGTGAAATGTCAAGCTCTCAAAGAAAAGCAATCATAACTCTGATAGAAAAGCAACATAAAGATCGAACTCTCATTGAAAATTGGAGGCCAATCTCTCTTATTAACGTGGATGCAAAAATCATCTCAAAAGTGATTGCGTTAAGATTAAAGAAAGTTCTACCGAATATCATACATCATAATCAAACAGGTTATGTTGAAGATCGCTATATTGGTGAGACTATCCGATCAATTTTCGATATAATGGAATTTACAGACAGTAAGAATATTCCAGGTATCTTGATTTTCATTGACTTTAAAAAGGCTTTCGACTCTTTAGAATGGCATTATCTTTTCAGTTGCCTTGAGGCTTTTAATTTTGGCCCCAATTTTATAAATTGGGTCAAAATGTTTTATACAAATATTCAAAGCTGTGTAATAAATAATGGAATGGCATCAGACTATTTTACTTTAGAACGTGGTGTGAGGCAGGGTGATCCTTTGTCCCCTTACCTCTTTATCTTAGCTGTTGAAAGCTTGGCAATCTCCATTCGTCAAAATGCTGATATCAAAGGAATTAAAATAGAAAATTACGAAGCCAAGCTATTGCAATACGCAGACGATACCACAGCAATCCTGTCTGATGAAAGTTCTGCAAAAACGTTATTTCAAGAACTAGAAGTATTTAAGAACTTCAGTGGGTTGGAGATAAATAGCTCTAAAACAGAAGGAATGTGGATTGGTTCGCTTAAAAGAAAAGATGAAAAACCGTTTGGTATTAAATGGCCCAGTGAACCCATAAAAGCTTTAGGAACCTTTTTTACATATGACCAATCATTACTTTACGAAAAAAACTTTCAAGAGAAAGTTGACAGCATAAAGAAGCTGACAAATATATGGTCATCTAGAGGACTGTCCATTTATGGTAAAGTAACTATAATCAAATCATTACTTATTCCAAAACTAGTTTTTATATCTTCGGTTCTTTCACCTCCAAGTAAAATCATCAAACAAGTGAATAGTATAATTTTCTCCTTTTTATGGAATGGAAAGGATAAAGTAACGAGGCTCTCTTCAATAAACAGTTATGAAGACGGTGGCATAAAAATGACAGATATTGAAAGCTTGGTCAAAGCTGTACGACTAGCTTGGCTAAAACGTGTTTTCAGCGATAATGAAAGTACGTGGAAATTTTACTTGTTTCATCTCCTACGTAGTGTTGGTGGTCTTTTACTTTTTAAATGCAATTATGCAATGAACGATCTTTCAATCAACTCGGTTTTCTACAGAGAACTCTTAGAATATTGGTTAGAATTTCGAAATCTCTTTTTAGCTAACAAAGAACGGCTCTGTATAATTTGGAATAACAAAGATATAAGAATAGATGGAAAACCAGTCTTTTATAAATCTTATTATGACTCGGGGATATGTATTATTAAAGATCTCTTGTTCAATCTCGACAATATAGAATCCTTTAATGCAATCAATAACATAATTGAGAAAGCTAATTTTCTTACATGGACAGGTCTCAGGCATGCAATTCCTTCTATTCTGAAAACAGTAGAGTATACTACCTTTACAGAAAACACTTATTTTACAAAGGGGAATGAGATTTTTGATATAGCGGAAAAGAAAACGAAAGACTACTACTCTTTAATAATATCAAATAAAGCACAATTACCTAGTAATGCAAAGAATTTAAAACATGATTTTGGCTTATCTGACGAAGACTTAAAAATTGCTTACAACCTTCCCCACCAGACAACACAGGAGCCTTACGTCAAATCCTTTCAATATAAAGTTTTAAATTCAATACTTTACACTAATGCAAAACTTTTTAAAATTGGATATCTCCAGCATGACAAATGTACTTTTTGCAAGACTGAACAGGAAACATTATGTCACTTTCTATTTTACTGTCAGCACTCAAATATGTTGTGGAAAAATGTTGAACAGTATTATTTAACAATAACAAAGGAATTTCACGGGTTGTGTTTACGAGAGGTTATAATTGGAATAACGATGTCAAAATGCCCCTTGTTAAATTATCTGATATTAATTGGTAAATTGTATTTATGGGATTGCAGAAAGAAACAGGTACTTCCAAACATCGAAGGTTTCAAATTTAAAGTAAGAATTAAATACCAAGTTGAAAAATATATTTCCACTAAGAATAATAAATTAGAAACCTTTTATGAAAAATGGCCAAAAGACATTTCTCCCCTTTAATTAAGTTCGTGAGTTTGTAATTAAAAATGTAATCTTTTATTAGACACTTTTTTTTTGTTTTTTTGTATTTTTTTATTTTTGTATGTGTGGTTATGTTTTCGTTTTTATTTCAGAGCGTACTGTAAATATTAAGTGTTAATCTCTCTTTTATCTACATAATTAAGTATTAATTAATTCTTTGTAAAATAAGCCTCATTCGGCAATTGCGCGGCTGTTTTGTGGCTGTTATGTATATAATTGTGAAATGTAGATAATTGTAAGTATGTCTGTTACTGCGGTTGTTTAGAACTTTGTAATTATTTTCTTTTTAAGTAGTTCTTTGTAATTATAGTAATAAATGTCTTGAATAAAAAAAAAAAAAAAAAAAAAAAAAAAAAAAAAAATTCCATTATTTTTTTGCTTTTGAGGTCGCCACTTTCGGGAGGTTGTTATTTTCAGGGGTGGGGGCCTACTTTCGGGATTGCTAACAACCTTGATTTTTTCAGAGGGTCATTACTTTTGAAACTTTATGGTATGTTCTTAAAAATATAAACATTAGTAGTGATAAGGTTTTAAGTTTGTTGATAATGTCAATTATTCAAAGACTGAATCTTTCAAATTGATATTCAAAACAATAACAAATAAAAAGTTTCTCATAATACAAAATGTGTAGTTTTCACATTTGTCGCGATTTAATTAATTTTGTACAGTACACCCTTTAGCTGCCCAAAAGACGCGACTCTCCAAAAGTAGCAATAGGAAAAAAGGCTGCTAAATCTGAAAGTGACGAGAGTTATTACTTTCGGAACTTTATGGTAACAATTTTATTGTAAGTACTGCAGCTATACATACATGTATATTTTGGTTCACATACCAGAAGTACACTATGGATGTAAATATCTCTATAGTAATGATAATCAGTTTATTCACCATTGTTAATTGAGAAGCTTCATGAAGATCTGGCGGTCACATGTTACTATGTTTTATTACTGTTGTACCTGAATATTGTCTCTTCTGATTACCTGCCATAAAACCATTGTCTTAGCTGTAGTTCAGTAACTTACTATTCATGAAGTAACTAAAAAATTAAGGTCTGAGAGATGCTAATAAATCATTACTATTTGTATTTTGCTGAATGAAAGGTAGTGACTGAATGTAGACTTCAAAATACCACTTAATTTTGTCTTTGTTAAAATCCAGTGACACAGTAGTCTTAATTAAAAAATAAGTGGCTGAGGGACATAAAAAAAAATTATTGAACTACTACTACTAGTGATAATAAATTTTTGCTGACTCCAGTGATCCACTGGTCATTGATCAACCCGGCCCTTAGTTAACATCAATAGACCTTTTTACTGATGTCACCAATAAGCAAGCACTTGCCCTCTGACATTCATTGCTTTGTAAATATTGGCAACTCTAAACACTCATATTTCCGAGAGCTTGCAACGGATTTTTATGAAACTTTGCATTTATTAACAAATTCAATAATATTATGACAAATTCATATTCAAGCATTCAAAATTGCAATTTTTAGAGACATCAGTAAAAAGGTATATCGTCTTAGAACCTTTCACTCCCAAGATGTCAAGGTGAATCCTTTAAGTCCCAATAGTGACCAAAATCAATTTTCTCCTAACGATATCCATTCATTGTCGAGACTACATTATGAGAATGGATAAAATGATCACCAAAGGGAAAATGCTTTGATCTTTTATCAAATTCTCTTAACTCATTCTGTAAGAAATGTATAGAGATCAGTCTGGAGAATTCGTATGTGGATATTAAGGCTAAAGGGTTAATATAATCATACTATTCCAACTGATTACATGTACCATACATGTATATTTTCTTTGTTGATTACTCTTGAGAATTTCATGTAACATCAAAACACCGCACACGTAAATTATTTATGATTTTCTAAACTCTCATTACCTTTCTACATGACTGTGTTAAAATTGTAATAAGAATTCACATGCAGGTCAATAGTGGAAGTGAGAGGGTTAAGCTGCTAATTCTCTCACGTGTTTATCCAGCCACTCATGAAATTCAACAATGTTCAAGTACTTTAGGGGAGACCTTTTAATTTCAGGGAAGCTGTCATGACATCTCGCAGACATGTAATGGAAAGGATTCAACTGCAGTAGGTCCTGTACCATTTCCTTCTCATCTTGAAGTGAGTCTCGTGTAGTATGTTCTACAGATGTCTTGTGAATGCCAACTGATGAGTCAAATTCCTGTACGATTTGATAGATGCCAGTAGTGGCTTTGCAGACCTTGCTAATAGAGTTCAGAGTTTTGTTTGGTCCCTGCCTCTGGACAATACTTTTACTGCATCGGTTTGAAATTTCTTGGGCCAAATCGTCTTCGATATTTCTTCCAAAGCCACCCCTCCAGTTTACAAAAAATCCCCATTTGAACTGTTCAGATAGGCGTGGAGTTAATAAACACTCAATCTGGGCTATACTCACAAACATTTCAATTGCATATTTGCTGTATGCCCCCATAGACTTGAAAACTGAGAGCAAGAGTTTTTGATTGATGAGATTTCTGTTGCCATCTCCCTCTGCTGCAGTGTCCTTCATCTGCATGACAAGAACAGCCAGGAAAATACAGCAAAGGGCATAATTCATTACATAATCATCATTGTAAAAATCATTGGCATTTACTTTCTGTAACAGGAACTTGTCAATAAACTTTCCAAAGGCATCATCAAAGTAGTTCTTCTTGTTTTCTGTGGTCTCGCGTGCAATGTTTTGTGGAAATTTATGTAATGATGGTGTATCCTCAAGGTCTGACATCCCAAAAAAGTTCAGCACAGCTGTTATTATGTAAGCTTTACCTACACTGAGGAACAGCTCTTCACTTCCTTCATAGGAGTCAAGAACTTTGGAAGGGGTAGCATTCCTTCTATTGTACTTCTCCCTGAAGTACTTCAAGGTACCAATTTGATTTACTGACTCTGCTTTGTGCAGAAATGAGTACGTGTACTGTAGAAGAGAAGCTTTGGTATGCCACATCACAGGTTTAAATGGGGAGCAATGTTCAAAACGATCGGATGCTGTGTGTGAACCTGACAGCAAATCTTTGGCTCCAGCAAATCTCACTCGGGTTAGCTGATCGCCAGCAAAAGGAATCTTCATTTCCCTCATTGGGTCATCGTTGGTGTCTTGTCTGTGTGCATTTGTCTGGCCAGGTGCTGCAGGTCCTTCAGGAACTGGTGGATTGTCAGTGTGTGGTATTTCATCTAGCAGCCCAGCCTGAACATAGATTTCAGCAATCCACTTTTCATAAGTTCTTAAAATGTTAACACAATCATCATACTTTGATTCATTTGCATTGATTATTGGCAAACTAACTATGGTAGACTTCTGTGCCATTTGTAGACTGTACTCATGAGAAATGTGATTGGGGATAACTGCTCTCAAGAACTTAAATTTGGGACAGAACTCAAGAACAATTCGCCCAACAATAATTTTGGCACATTCTGCATATGTCTTCCATTCATTTACATTTAAGAAAAAATTATGTCGACGGAAATCTTTAATATCTCCTCTGGGGTTGTCATTGGGTAAGTGGTTGAAGTTGATTCTGTTTTCAATTAGGTTACTGGCAAACAAGTGCAGATCCTCATTCTGGACTTCCTTTCTCATATGGCCTTTCAAAATTTTCAAATCCCAGTTGTCACCAGTACCTCGGAACACACTTCCTTTCTTTATTTTTGTCACTACTATGTCTGAGAAGTGGCCTCCTAACAGCTTCAGAAGGGTATCTCTTCTCCCAGATGACAGGCATACACCAAGTTTATTTAGTCGTTCTTGGAGCTATTTAAAGGGAGACAGAATTTAAAAAACAAATTTCAATATCCACAGAGCAGTTCTCTTTTCTAGGCTTCATTATAAGGATGAATCTTTCAAATAGAAACTGAATCACAAACTACTACACAACAATAACAAGCTCTATAAAAAGTGTGAATTTCCGATAGCAACCAATCCATGATTTAAATGGCAAAATATAAATACTGCTGTGTGGTTAAGAGGAAATATTAGTTCAGGAATCAACCACAAGGGGGTTACTCGCCTATGTAAGCTATATAGGTATGTGCTGCCCATCAGGAAGGGTTTGGTCCGAAGACGGGTATACACTTTGCCCATTTTGGTCTGAGATCAGGTATGGTTTTTGAGCGAACTATGGGAGTGTATGAACGTATTTATCGTTTCAATTCAAAATGAGTAACAGAGATAGGCAAATTGGAAGTGGATTTGAAGAATTTTTTTGTTCACGCTCTATACTAAGTAATGATAACATAATTTCTGCCTAACGGCTAGGTCTGAAAATGGGTATGGATTTTAGAAGTCTGGTGTGAAAACAGGTGTGGAAAATCACATTTTTGAGTCTGAAATAGGGTCAGGATTTGGAGAACCAGGCAGCACATCCCAATCAGTACCCCCCCTGGGGAAATCAACCAATGTTTGATGTTTTACATTTCAGTAAGCTGAAATACCTGTTTGGTACATCCACCCTCGATGATGAGAACTGTGTTCACGCGCTTCACTAGGTTGAGTTCATGCCATCTCTCGCTCATAAGGATGGAGTATAAAAAACTGTACTTGACTTGAAGCTCGAGTTTTTTTTCTACGACAGAGTTCTCTTTGCCTGACACTGCGTTCATAATCTCTATAAGAAAAGGGTGGTTCGTCTTCAATTCAACCCATACTTGAAATCAAAGTTTTCAATGCTCTCGTAGTCATTTCCATATAGAACTGAACCTTGCGAACGCTTGCACAGCTTTGCACATGATGTCTTCAATTCCTCCCCGAAGGCCTTTCTTAACTCCTGTAAAACACTTGGACAGTGGTCTTTCAAAATAGCCGCCAATACAGTTGCATCCTTATGGCTGACCGCTTGCACAATCATTTTCTGCTGTCTCTCATCCAAAAACGGTTGAGCTTCAAATGTACAATTACTAGATCCTGTTGATTTTGGCATTAACACTGCAGTTGTAGCTGGCCGAGTCGGGAAAGCTGGCTGCTCTGCAGAACTTGATGTGGTTTGTGCCAACGGCTGATCCGCAGACGTACTCATAACAGCAAGCTCATCTCCTGTAGCATCTTGCGGAGTTGACAGAGACAGCTCCTCTGCAGAATTTGATGTAGTTCGTTTGGGATGCTTCGCAGAAGTGGTTGTACATGTGGAATTATCTGCCGTCGTGGCTGGCGGAGATGAGAAGGAAAGCTGTTTTGCAGATCTACCTGATGTGATTCGCTTCGACGGCTGATCCACATTGGAGCTTTCGGGTGGCATATCCTTCGATAAACGCTTCGAAGGCTGATGCGAAGACGGCGAAAGTTGAACGCATCGCTTTACAGAATATTCTGTGTTTACTGGATCAGACGGCGTATTGTCTAGAGATTGGGCCCTTCGAATGAACTGATCCATTTTCTCTACGAACGCAACGCAAGTCCTACACACCACTGTTGACCTAGCTGACCTCGTATCGTCCTCAGAGATTTTGATCCCACACGTTTTTTTAACCTTCGAACACAGATCTTTAGTTGAACCGGCCTTGCTGAATATCCGTAGCATATAGCGACTCTCATAGGAACCACCACATAGCCTGCAAACTGGATTTCTTGCAGAAATCTTCGTTGGAGTGGAAATACTTTCCGCCATTTCGATTTCGGTATAATGCATAAATTATTTTTATTTGGTTATTTTCTTACATAAATTACCTAAATCAATCAACCAATCAAAATGACGGATCGACCGGCCGATGCCAGGGCCTTTTCCCGCCCCGCCCCCAAAGCCAGGGAAAAGCGCCCTGGGGACGAGGTTGCGATGAAACTTTTGAAAGCTAACAATATTTACTTCGGCAATCAAGGTACGGCTTATTAAAAAAAACTTCGTTCCACTTTAATATTACTTTTTGATCGGTGACCGATCGGTAGCTTCTAGACGTTCGTAATAAGAATGATCAGCGATAGGATTAAGAGGAAGAGATCTGAGAATCCTGGGGGGGGGGGGGGGTGGGGGGTTGTTACTCCACATATGAAAGGGGTGGGGAAGCTCGTCGTCTCGCTTAGGGGTGTAAATTTCGGATTTTGGTCTCACTTAGGGTGTTCTGGGCAAAACGCCATCATATTTAGCCGTTAAGGTCTCGTTAAGGGTTGCAAGCGAAAAAATATAAAAAAATATATATATATATTGTCTGTGTGTTTTAACATGGTCTCTTTTAGGGGTCAAAAAAGATCGGTCTCCTTTAGGGGTTTATTGACCCGGTTGTGTTGCAAATCAACGCATGGATGCACGATTGCCTTTTTTAGGAGTCAGTTTAATAAACTGATCATATGCAAATTGCCTTCTAGCTTTAACCGCTTCGTTGATTTTTGTGATTGTTGCGAGGTTGCGTTTCACAAGTAAACTTGATTCTAAACTTGTTGAGTGATTTTCGTGTTGACGGCAAATATCGTCAATCCCTTCTGTTTGTGCACTATTCGATTCACTTTTTGGGTCTGGTAATAGGTCATGTCGCCCGAAAGGTTACACAAAAAATTCTGAATGAACCAGATAAAGAGAAACAATCTTCGGCTAGGCAAATTACCGTAAAATCGAGATTGCAATTCGAAACTTGCGTTGTTTCAAAATTTGCATATTCAAGATTGTAATTTAAAACTGTCTTTGTATAAAAGTATTTAGCCGAACTCGAGATACGCTTTAATAGCGCCTCGGAATACTTTCATAACGGCGCCGCATAGCTTTTACTGTGTTACGATCGAATCCAGTTTGTTCAGTTTGTTGATGGATCGAAATGACTCTACATTTATTAACTGACAACGCTTTCACATCAAGCCAGACTCTAGACTCTAGTTTGGATCGAGACGACTTGGATCGCAACGGCTATGATCGAACCGAACTCAGCTAAAACATGGCGCCCATTTCAGGTTGAGCAAGGCAGACTTATTTAAAACAAGATGTTCGTTCTATAAGATCGTGGAAGTAGGATGACAAAATAAAGTAAGTAGCGAATTCGGCATGTTATATATATATTAGTAGCGAACATGTAGAGAACTCGAACGTAGCGAACTAGACGAGTAGCGAAACTTGGATGTTATCGAAAGTGAGGAAATAAAAGCTTTATATGTCGCAAATACATTTTCTGTAACGAAGTCAATGGGGCCCAAATGTAATATACAGAAGGTTCCTATCAAGTGGCTTCCATTTGTAGCTATTTGTGCAAGCCACTGAGACTTTGATTTGTACGACCCAATAAATATCTAACTAGCTCCTTACTTACTCCACTATATCCACCAGGAGGTGGAGCCCCATAGCCTGGATAAGCCATACCTTTGTAATGCAAACTAGAGCCGAAAAAAAACGAATGCTCTTGTAAGGTAGCTTATTTCGCCCGCCGAAAGAAACCGTCTTCAAACCGAAACCGAAAATAATTTCCGGGACGTCAGCTGGTAGTGACCAATCACAATAGACCTTTTTTACCGAGTAAGGAGTATAATGGGATGCCTAGGGGCACTCGCTCAGCATTTACGCGCGCTTTTCGAGCAAAAAGAGAACTTCAATGTATATTTCTCGGCAAAAGGCGATCAGTATTACATCCAAACACGCCACGATCTTTTTTCCCATTAAATTCTTAATCTACGAAAACTGAAAGAAAAATTGGCCCGAATAGCGCGCGTAAATACTGATGCGAGTATTTCGGATCGGGCTCATGCCCCCTGGGCATCCCATAAGACTCCTCAAATCCAATTAATTCCATATGGCCACCGTATCGGTAAAAGGTCTAATCGAAGAAGTAACCCGCGAGTTTTTGCGTGGATCTCGCGCAAACGCGTGGGAAATTATGGCGGAAGATGCGTTGAGGAAAGACTGGGAAGTTTTCGGGTTTGAAAGACTCAACAAGCATCAAGAGGAAGCCTCGCGACTTGTTGTTGAATCAAAGAGCGATGTTTTCGTGAATCTTCCCACTGGTTTTCGAAAGTCTGTAGTATTTCATGTTTTGTCTGTTCAGGGGCACCCAACGACTGTTTTCTGAAAAATAAAATATCTCAGTCGGAGAAGCAAATATTGCCTAGAATTATCTATTACTTGAGCCACTTGAGGACGGCTGAAAATTTCTAGGCGACTGCTCCACTCATGTACAATTTTCGAAGCTCAACTAATAAATTCCCTACAATTTTCTGAAGTTTAATTTGTAACATTTCACTCCCCAGGTTAGCCTATTTTTCGTAGAAAAAAGGAAACCTAAAATTTTCGGATTCAAAAATATGATGGAAGAGGAATCAGAAAAATTCTCTCGTTCGTAAAGCCCTTGAAATTTCGAAAAGACTCAAGTTGCCCTACTGATCATGATGACCGAACACCTACAAATTTTACAGCGCCGCTTAGAATGCATTTCTAGATATCTAAAAGTACTCTGGATAGCCTAAAAAGAGTTTTCAATGTATTTAGGAGGAAACTGTCGTTGGGTGCCCCTGTCTATGGTGTATTCTTATGTGGAACCAACAAACTAGTGCCGAAAAACTGGATGCTCTCGCAGGCTATAGCCTGTGTACAGCCGCTCTTTTTCTAGTCTGGATACCGCAGACGAATTTTTTTTTATCCTCAGAACGACGCGTTTACGGATCGTGGGACTGATTGATGAAATAAGCACCAAGAGGATTCATATTGAAGAAAAGATTAGGGGACATTTTATTACTTGTGGATTGCGCGTAGCGTAAGGAACAAGTTATTGTGGGCACTGCGTATCCAAATGTGTCACTAGGGTGTAGACACCGTTCGGAATTAGTCAGCTCCGCACGAAAGCGCCCGATATCAAAACGACAACTGTCGGAGGTCGATCGTTCCCGTTCCATGGCATTGTGCCCAATGGTCTGGTCTGAAAAATAGTGTCAGGATTTGGAGAAACGGGCGGCACCCCCAAAAATTCCCAGGGAGGTCTGTACACAGGCTACAATCAAAGCTTAGGTGATTTTATCAGTACCGTCAGATATTGGCAAACAAAGGTGAAATAAACGATCATGCTGCAAATTAAACAAACCAGAGTTAATGAAATTTAAGTGCAATCACTGAATTCTGGCGGCTTGAGTTGTTTTCTTGCACTTCTTCCTCGTTTCTTTGTGCTGGTACGCTGTCTCCGACAGGTAAATGTTGCTAATTTTTTCGCGGGAGGTTTAGTTGGAGTGGACAAACGTCTTAATTTCAAAATGGTTTCTGGTTACTTCCATGACTCTACCACTGAATTATATTTTCGTTCTATTACTCGCCAATGTCGATGTTATTCCAAAACAAAAACAATTAAATACTGTCTAAAACACGAAGGAAAATCTCATCCATGTCATCCATGACAAAACTAAAAGACAGCAGATGGTGTTTCATAAGTAGATGACGTGTATCTTATAAATGCATGCAGCTCGTGCAAGGTGTAATTATGCTAATTTCAATCACCATCATCCTTCTTTTTAATTTTGAAAAAGACATTTCATACGTCTTTCTGTTTCTGCGGCACTTCAAAATTAGTTTCCCCTCAGTTTTTACTGTTTCCTTTGTTTTGTTTTAGAGAGAAAAACGGAGAAAAAACCTTTCAATTAACCTCAATAAATTTGGTTTGCATGCGGCTGCCGGATTTGTGACGCATTGCGCGAATCGCCATGGCGCGTTGCACCCGAGAACCAATAGAAAGTTACGAAACTACGACGGCGACGGCGAGGAGAACGTCAAAAAAGCAATAGGTTTAATGAGCAAAACAACGACTCTGCACGTGCATCACGCTCTTTTGTACTTTTCTTCGCTGTCCCTGCACAACAACGACATGAAATGACCACATTTTAAGTTTACTTTATTACGGGAACAGCAAGACGATAAATTCTAGATCTACCATTTCTGTCTGAACTCGGGCGCGGTCCCCTCTCTTCAGCTCCAACCAAAATTCCCTTCTTTTAAGTAACTGGGCGAATAGGGATAATCGCGTAAACGTTTAAAAGGATGCGAAGTCTATTTCTCAGCGACGTTTTCATGGACGTCGCCGTTGTCGGATCGTAAGGTCCCTAATGTTTGAAGTAGTACAACCCACTATATCAAAAGGCAGCGAGAACCTGTTAAGCTAAATGCAAGATGCCCTCAGCCGCCTCGCTAACTTTCAGGCAACCCACGTGGTGTCTTGAGATGCATTATTGCTTGTTTGCATACCCATAATACTCTGCGCATTTTTTCGCGCTCTAGCGGAGCCTGGGGACAAGGTAGAGATGTCTTAATGGTTGTAGCACATGGTTTTAAAAGTTATACGTAGACAAAAAAAAAAAAAAAAACCACACAGCTATTCTTCAACGGTTTCGTTTCTTATATTTTGTTTAGTGCAAGAGCCAACATAGTTCGACTCAGTATTAATTTAAGTGATACATCATGCAACAGCGCAGGTATTGCTCTCTAAATTACCGACAACTTTTTATCGGTAGCCAGAACTCATTTCACTGGGGAAATATCATTGGGAACACCACATTAAAAGTAAAAGTAAAATACCTTATCTAATGACGATTATTTCACCGAAATGAATTTATTCTTCTATATGACAGTCATGCAAAGACGAAATCTGTTCATGTTTGGGATGTCGAGTTGTACTGAACCAGATCGGAGATAGTTTTATGGCTAGAGAAGACTAGACCACATGACGGTCAAAAAGGGTGTCAAAAAGGACCATATCGTCTCGTGTCTTGCATCACTTGCAGCAAAGGGAAATTAAACTGGCCGCTATTAATTGCTATAGAGTCCAGACAGCGACGCGAGTAAGTTTTCCAGGAAACTGTCCATTTTTCCTAGTTAGATATTTCTAGCTTAAAGGCAGTCGACAAATTTGCATAATTTTCCTTATCATAAAATAATTTACGAATCAAATTAAATTTTGTTAAACACTTAAGAATAAAGGTAAGCGAAAAAAGTTTAACACAACGTTTCGATGTCACAATGACATCATTATCAAGTGACAAAGATAAAAACTAAAAACTGACCTAATTATACGGTTTAAAGTGACAAAATAAACAGGAGAGTACAAGTAACATGTTTGCGCGTGTAGATGAAAATATGTTACAAACAGTTTTGCTAGGATGGAATCTGATTGCGTGTTTAAGCTTGGTTTCTTCTCCTTAATAAAAAGCATTTAGTAAATCAGACAGTCTAATTTTCCATTGCACTTCTTGAGTAGCAACCAGGGCAGCAACTTTTCTATCCGTACTCAAGAAGGCGATATCGAAACTGTTGTGTTGAACTTTTTTCGCTTATCTTTATTCTCAAGTGTTTGATAAAATAATTTGAGTTGATTTATATTTTGGACAGGGAAGTTCTTCACATAGTCATCACGTACTTCTTGATAATGTTAAAGCTTCCATAAACTACAGCTTGCTACGGCAAGGTTTACTGAGCAACAATACAAGTAAAACTTACTCGGCGGCAGTTATTTGAACCTGTTCTGTAGTAATCGTTGTACTTAGGAAAGTATGTATTTGTCTTCAAAAGTTATTAACTTGTGAAAAATAGATCTTTAAGAGCCTTCATGCACACTAAGGCCCAGTTCAGACGTCGTGCTTCTGCCGTGCCGAACTTAATTGTAATTTCGTTCGACTGTAGCACGGCAGAAAAACAACTTTGATTCAGACGTTGTGCCAGAGTCGAACCAAATTCAGGATTTACTGATGCCTCGTAACAATTCTTCTCCCAACTCCCCGTGGAAACACAATCTCGCCAAAATACATTAATATAATTTATGAATTTTGTTTAGCGCGGCAGAAGAACGACGTTTGAATCGCTGCCGTGCCAGAGCCGTGTAGCACGGCAGCGCTTGTCGAACTTAATTCAAAAGTTTGATTCAGACGCCGTGCTTCTGCCGTGCTTTTGTCGAACTTAATTCCTGAATTTAGCTCGGCACGGGAGAAGCACGACGTCTAAATCTTATATCTAACTTGTCTAGAAAAGAAAATTCTGCAACAACGAACTGTTCGGAATTAAACAGGTATTAAAAAGTTTCCTTAGACTAAAACGCATCTTTCAATTGTTTTCCTGCAGACGTCAAACTGCCCAGACATTGCCCGTAGTTTGAAAGTTTATTTTTCCGAAAATTTCAGTTGAGTCCGTGAACCCTTGCTTTAGTGGTTGTAAACACTAGCGACGAGTTTTAAAAAATGCATTCGCAAAAAAGAAAAGAACTTCCGATATTAATTAACTTAGTTTTTAAATTACGAGTTTAAAACAAATGATTGACAACAATGACAGCAAGGCTTGTAGGATCCGTGGTCGTCTAACAGTACATGGACACCTGGATGAACTAGAAAATAACAACAGTCGTAAGAAACAAAACTGATCGGGGAATTCTCTAGTCAGAAGTCAGGGCTAGATGTAAGGAAGACGACCCGATGGTCCACAGTCGCTGTTAGCTCACGGGACTAGCCTACGCAGAAGTCGTTACCGTTTCTTTTTAGCCGAGTAGAAGCACACGAGACGAGCGAGGGCGAGGGCATGCTGCTATTTTTTAGCTCTTCCTCGCGCGTCTCCCAGGCTTCTTCCACTTGGCTAGAAGGAAACAACCAGACTACTCTCAGAACAAACTCGGACCAACTAAAAGTCTGACCGAAGGACGAGGAAACAGCTAACTCATCAACATTTCCAATGTGATCAGAAGTTTACGAAGAAAGAACAGGACTGTAAAAGCTTGCCAAGGTTACAGTGACAAAGACGATACTTACATCATCGTACTGAAAAGTCGCCATTCCGTTCTGGGCAGTGTCGCGTCTTCTAAATTGATCTGACGAGAAACATCGAGGTAAAACTATGGTAAGATTTTTATCTACAGAGAAACAACTGTTTAATTTTACAGAGGTGATTTACTTTTAGACAACCTCTGAATAAAACGGACTACGGAAGTGTGGCTGAAAGGAAGCGATCCTATGAGATCTTTACGCTAAGGCCAATTGGACACGAGTGACGACAAACAAATAAAATAAGTCAATAAGTAAATAAAAATAAATAAATACATAAATAAATACATAAAAACAGGAACGGAGGGGTGGGACGGGGTGGAAAACTAACGCTTGAAGCAAAAAACCGCGTTTTCTTATCTTCTCCCTCCCATCCCCACTTCTTCAGTTGTACTTTTAATAGCTTACCCAGTAACGTTTGATGTTTGATACATAAGCGAGCCAGCGCACAGACGGTTGGCAAATTTATCTTAAGTCATTTACCCAGTCGCACTTCTTATCATCATTTTCCTTTTAGAAGTTCATATTAAATCAGGGAGCTTTAGCAACGACAATTAACGGGGACGGAAACGAGAACGTCAAAAAAGCAATAAGTTTAATTAGCAAAACAACAGCTTTGCACGTGCATCACGCTTTTTTGTACTTTTCTTTACCATCCCTGCACAACTACGACATGAAATGGCCAAATTTTACGTTCATTTGAGAAAGGGAACGGCAACGCTATAAATTCTAGCATCTCTGTCTGAACTCGGGGGCGGTCCCCTCTCTTCAGCTCTAACATAAATTCCCTTCTTTTCAGTATCTGGGCGACTTGGTATAATCGAGAAAAAGTTAAATGAGCGAAGTCAATTTTTCAACGATGTTTTTATGGACGTCGCCGTTGTCGGATCGTAAGGCCCCTTTTGAGTCCGACTAGACTTGCTACAAGTCGACCTAACGAGTTTCACACCTGAAAAGCTGTAAAGCAAGCGAAAGAAGGTTTTTAGGCCGCGTAGCGGCCGAGCGTGCACCTGTGTCGCGACAGGTCCCAAGGGCCATCCTACAAACATTTACTACGAAAGTGAAGAGTCCGAGGAGCTGATCACTCAGCCAGGCATTTTTTGTCTGCACATACCTGTTAAGGACTTTAGACGCACACAGCAGGCCACGAAATCGTCAAAGGTGATTCGGTTATCGGTAGAATATCGCTTGACAATGATGTTCAAGGCGTTAGGGCTCAAACGATAACCTGACGAAGACAAATAAGAATCCTACAATTTATTACACAAAGGTGCGGTGCTCATGTTTCAAGTGTTAGCAAAAGAAAGGTTTCACTTGAACTTAAGTGATCTTTGAGGTTCTCTTTTTGAAGAGAGCAGTTAGCTTTCAAGAACGCATGCACAGAAAACAGAAGCCCCTGTGATTCATTATGCGGCTTT
>OZ037777.1:15110676-15215676 GCA_964035525.1 Porites cylindrica
CTTTGGTTTATTTTACATATTACTTGGGGCTGCACTTTGCCATGACAATTTACAAATTGACTAAAGGCTAGACTCCAGTTGTTCAAAAATTTGATAGTCCTATCTGACTCATGTTCACTGTAAAAGTTCCTATCTCATTTGGAGATAATAATCTTTTAAGTCAAACACGCTTTGCATGTCAGATGGGCCCTTTCGTAGTCTAATTGAGACATAACTTGGTAGTGGTGTGCTGATTATCTATCATAATCTATCATTGATCTGAAACCTAAAGCAAAGTGAGTACTGCTTAATATACAAACATTCAATTGATTGTTGTGGAAAATACACAAAAACATTGTTAACAAATAAGGACATTAATACACCTGTGTTGTCTTTTTGATGGACTCTTAATGTAGTTTATATGATGTTTAGTTGGTTTAACTATGTGACAGATAAGCTTCTGCTTGTGGGGTAGGTTTTTGTTTTATTCACTTACAAAAGTATTTTCAGTGTTGAAAGTGGTACACAGGGGTCACAAAACTATTATCTACTATAATTGATTATCAGTTTAATAGTTGGGTTAATCTGATTATTTCTGATGATATGATTATGATACAGACACTATGACTAAGACTAACCAACACCTTAAAGTAGACTTTGGAAGTATTTGAGCCAGCACATCTAACAGCTGCATCCTCACAGCCCAACACCTATACAAGCTAAAAGCCTTGCCTTGTCCCTGTGTGGCATTTTCCCAGGTCTTCTTGGTCAATTCATTTCTGTGACTTATCTTAGGCAAACTGGAGGGAAACTGTTTCACTATATTGCTTGGGGCCATGTGACCCGAAAATCATTGGCCATGACTAGGCAACTAAAAGCTCACTATGGTAATGGGGACTCTGGTGCAAAACACTTCAAAAGCCTTGGCATCCCTACATGAAAAATCCCGCGATCAAGATGCTGCAGGTCCCTTCCGCTCTTGTTTATTCAGTGGATAGTGATATATGCACCCTTTGAAGCAGTTTATTTTTTTAAATCCAAATTTTAGAACTGAATTATAGCTTTTAATAAGTGTCTTTGTCCCAATTAGTTTGCAACAGTTCTTGTCTTGTCAACAGTTCTTGTCAGCCACTTGAAAATGACCTCGGAGAGGTCGAAACGTCGTGATTTTTTATCGCTAATATTTATCTCAAAATCGATTTCTAAGAAAGTACTTTAATACTATTCAGTATTCTGGCTAAAAAGTGGCTGACAAGAACTGTTGCAAACTAATTGGGACAAAGACACTTATTAAAGGCATCATTATGCAAATATATTGACATCAAGTCCATTCAAAATGAATTATAGCTGTTTCATAGTCATACCCAGCTGGTTTTGGAATACTACAACGCCAGCCACTATTTCACCTGGTCCACAAACCCCCTTTTCAAGCATATGGTGACAAGAACAACATGCAGTGACAAGAACAACATGCACACTTAGCCTACAGTAATTAGAATCTCAATTAACAGATTTTGGTTTGACAGAAAACGTATTTATCTTAGGATCCCTGTCACCCCATCTAAGGGAATCTGGAATCTGGGGAATTTTTCTCTTGGAAACTAAAATAAAGGTCAAGTACTCTGGATCCCACTTATATTTGGAATCCAGAATCCAAGTTCCACTGACAAAGAATCCAGAATGCAGTATCCATGGAGCAGAATTGAGAATCCAAGACTGTCCGATTTCCTTGCATGGGCTGATCATTATTTTCAACTTGATAAAATGAAAGACATCATGTGCTTTCATTATTTTATTTTTGCAACTAAAAAGACTAACTAGAAATATGCAAGTTTTTCATTTCTGAGAAAAGGAAACAGTTTATTTTCCCAATGTCTCTGTATTTAGCTGTATTTTACTGCCTATGAAATGAGCAAATAATAATAAATTATCATTATTGTGACACTAAAAACTGAATAAATGAAAAGTTGGGATTAAAAATATCGAAGGATAGCGACAATATGTTTGGCTTCAATTTCTAGTTTTGTTTCGACATCTGCCTCTCTCGCTCCTCATGCCCCTTCAAAATCACAGTGAAAAAAATTAAAAGAAGGCCAGGTTAGGCCCATGCATGTTACGATCAAATGAAAAAAAAAAGGCTTCACTGGACAAAAAACTGCTGAGACAAACCACAGATTATGCACGATTTCCGTATAACCCCATACATTAATAATATTATGCATACAGCTACTGTTCAAAGAAAACAAAAGGCAGTTTGCAAACGGACAGCTAAATTTATTGATAAGCTGAAGCCTTGCAAGTATTCTTTGACAAATCGGGAATTAAAGAAACAAATCTTTAGTAATTTAGAACACACAAACCAAATAGAACGAGCAACAGAAATACCTCTACGCCTCATAATATTCCCAGCGATTACCATTTCAGATATCACTATCATCGAATCTTTGCCTTCCAACGGTACAGTCACAGTTTTCCGAACAATCAGATCTGAATTCTGTCCACCTTTTAGGTCTCAAACACTGAAGAACGCACTTCTCAGCCTCTACGAAGCCCTCAAATGTTAACCATCTTTGTTTTGGAAGGAATAAACCAATGAGAGCGCACGTATGAACACACCATGGAATGCACCAATCAGCGATCGTTTTAGTTCGCTGTGTGCCAGGGTCTTCTCTCCTGCCGCCACCATATTGGAAAGCGAGAAGACCCTGGGGACGAGGTTGTGAAATCACCACACGTTCACATCACTGAGCGACCGCGCAAACACGAGAGTGAGGCTCGCGTTCTAATATGGCGTCCGACTCGGTTCGTTCGGGGCCGACTAATCTGAGTGAGCGAGTGACACATTTGCATATCGCAGTCCCAACAAAAACCCGTTTCTACGCTTCGCGTATCCACGTGTTAAAAACCTGGCCCAGGAGTAATGCAATCCAGTGCAAATGGCAATATTGACATATCCTTTGAATAGCTAGACTAAACCAAGGACACTCCAACTCTTCATAAAGTAAAACAAAATCAACTACATTTTGGCAAACCTCTTTGTTTGTTTGTTTGTTTGTTTTTTTAAAAAAAAAAAATCCAGCACTTTTCTACTGAGGTTAGCCTGTGTTTTTTTTTAAGAAAAAAAAATGGAGCATTCTTAAACTGAGGTTAGCCTGCAAATGCAGTTGTACAAATGTATTCCAGGCGATCACTTCCCTCCACCAGTCTTTTCTGAGGTTCTGTGTGGGCCCCTCTTTCAAATTAACACATTATAAAATAAATAGAAAGAGTATTGATAGGTATATTTCTAACAACATTGTTGAGACTAGAAAAATTATTATTTAATTATAGTGGTTCATGTAATATAGGGCAGATTTTTACCGGTATAATATATCATATTAATTTTTATCTCTGCATAATAACTAAAAATAATAATATTATGTCTAATCTCCAGCTCTGCTTTTCCCATTTCTGTGCCTGGCTCAAAAAGGAACAAACCTGGCCACATTTTTGCCAATATCTGCTTGCGTGTGGCCAAGACTCAACAGAAATAAATATTATCAAACAAAATCAATGCATGAAATCCATAAAATCATACTTACGATGGTAACTTCCGGAAATTCCTGAGCTTGTTAAACAGCCCTGCAGTTCTTTGGCATCAATTTGCTGATCCTTTACATAATAATGTAATTTAAGTAATGTACATGTATATGCATAATTATTAAGTTTCGAAGAATCAAAGGAAAAATTAAGGGGATGTACAGTCAGGACTACTCTATACATGTATGACAAATAGGGAAGTGGGGATACAAAGATTTTATTAATGTTACTTTACATGCGTGCATGTTTTGAGTTCTTGGGGCAAATATACAGTTGACTCCTGATAACTCAAACCCTTGTTAAATCAAACCTTGTGCTGACTTGAACCAAAGTCGATTTCCCCTGGATTTTCTTCACACATTAACTGCAATTAAATTATTCCCAGTAACTCGAACCCTCGATAACTTGAACCTCCTTCTAAGTTAAAGTAATTTTTGTTTCCCCTTCAGATCATTAATTTGTATACAATTTTACCCTTGATAACTCGAACCATTAATTATAAGTGTGTGAGAAGTTGGGAAAAAAACCATGTACTGAAGTCCGGAACATTGAATTTCTTTCAAAACAACTGTGTCAATTCTTTGTCTTTACTTTTTTGTCACTCCAGTTCAAATTCAGTGTCCATCCCTGTATACTTTGTTGCTTACCTCCCCATCCATTTGCTTATTTCCTCACTTCTCGTTATTTGCTTCAACCTCCCGATAACTTGAACTTTTTCTGATTTCCCTACAAGGCTCGAGTTATCAGGAGTCGACTGTAGCTCAGTGATAGCGGAACTAAAGTAATCAGAAAGTCACAGCTTTGACACCTCAGATTGTTTCTTCTGAGTTGTCTGTGTTATAGCCTGTGAGCATGCTCTCCGGGGTGCTCTGGCAGCATGGCGGGAAAAGGAAAAGAAAGGAGAGCTTGCAACTACATCTCTGGAATTAGAATATCTGCTTTGAAAAAGTCGATGCGAAATGCTGATTGGGAGAGATGACATTAGTAATGACGTCATTACCTTTGGCACATGTTTTTCAATGTTTGTTTACATTCGCGCTCATTTCCACTTCGCGCTGTTTGGCAGAAATCTGACAGCTCAGTCGATGGGGAGCCACAGGGGAATTGGAGGCAGAATTCAAATTCCAGAAATGTAGTTGCAAGCTCTCCTTCCTTTTCCCACCCTACTGCCAGAGCACCCCAGAGAGCTTGCTCGCAGGCTACCTGTGTTACTGACTGAAACACAAGACTCTTCATATTATACAGGTATTTACCAGGCTTAAAATTCAACACCATATTAAATTCACTAATTTAATTATATCACAAAAGGGTCTTAATTAATAAATTATATTAAATATATTAATCAAAACTTTCAATGTTCTGTGCTTAAGAAGACAGTACTATACACGTAGGTCACCTGCAACTATTCAAACCTTAATTTCATTTTGAACTACAGCATAAAGTGTTAAAAACAGCCATGAATTATTTTAATAATATCATTGCTTACCGGTCCTGCAACAGCAGCAAAGTAGCCATAAAGAGGATCTTGCTGCATTGCACCTGGGTAGCCACCTGGGAAACCTGGATAGCCCTGTTAAAAGTGAAACAATAGTAATAAACCCTTAATGACTGGTCCTGAGGGAATTAAATTAATTTTGTTTCCTGAGAATCTCAATGTTTCCGGAGAGGGAGCCCAGGGAAACATTGAGATTTGAGGGAAGTAAAATTAACTGTTTCCGAAGGGACCAGTCTCTAAGTGATTTGTTATATACTGTAGCTGCTGGAAATTTTAAAGCTGGGAATTCATTAAACTTGCTGTAACGGCGGTTATCCATCAACTTTCACGTGTAACACTGCACATAGATAGATTTTGCAATGTTGCCTCAGCTCAGAGATTTTGGCAGTAAACAGTTTCATTGTTAAATGTCATGTAACCTTGAAGTAACCAATGAAAGCATGTGCTGAATTGGGAAAAAATTTCCAGCTATACAACAAATAATATTGTTGAAAGTATGCCCATTGGTAAATCTCACTGAAATAAAGCAATGTATGATTGCTGTATAAGACAACCATCTTTTGAGTGTGTACAGTTTCAGATTAAGAACTTGTATTAAGCAGACCCCCTATTAAAGGCACATCCTGCCAATAGCAAGAAAGAGCATGAATGAGTCCCAAGCTTTACTCTCCATACTTTAAGACAACAAGCCATGAATTTGACAACAGCTTTCAAACGCTGATGCAGACAATGTCCACATTTAAAAAATATAATAAAAAAAGTAAAAGTTTATAGTTTCCAGTAAAATGGTTGGAACCTTCATAACTTGTTAGATGTATTTGCAGTTTAATCAGAGTTTATACACTACATTGCTTGGACATGAGACAAAGCAATCCAAACTGTGAACATTTTGGTTGCCAAGGCTAGCAAGAGAAAGTTTACTTCTTTTAGTGATTAAAAGTGCAGTGACCATAAATTACAGTAGAAGGTCTCCTGAGCAGACACCTCAGGATGCAAAAGAAAGTGTCCATCACTGGATCTGGCTGCTTACGGAAATGTAAAAATACAGAGTTTGTATGAGAGTTGAGAAACACAGCATTTGGTGAAGGCAGCCGTTAGTCCTGTCCATTAACAAGAGTGTCTGTTAGGAAAGCCTCCACTGTATTTATAATCAGGACTAGCAACTTCATCTCATTAGGTCTACTAAGTTCAGGAGCCTGTGATATCCAGGGGCATCTACTTCTGGAAGCAAAGCCCTAGACTGAATAATGCCCCATCCATGGCTGGCATGACTGTGCGACACAACTGTATCCCACCAAAACAGAAAAAAAATAGCTTTCTAAAGAAAAAACGTATAATTTACAGTTTTTGTTATGTCTCTTGTGCATTTGCCATTTTGTTGGCTTGCTTTATCCTATAAGTATAAAAGGTAACCCGTTTTGTTGAAGAACATAGAGTGTGATTTCTTGCATCAGAGAAAAAATTTTCGATGTACAAGGTGACATTTATATGACCAAACAAGTTACACTTCATGTTAACGTCATATAGCATGCTGATGACAAGCATCAAAGAAAATGAAGCATAATCTTCCTGCATCAAGAAAAATATTTTTTTCAACAGAAATGCATGGCTGTGCTTGTTTTTCTGAAGCAACAGGTAACACTTCACCTACATTTTATGTAGCATGCCAATGGCCACAATATAATCCCTTTCTTGAAAAATTTCTTTCCATTTGCAAAAAAAAAAATGATGTAATGATAAGCGACAACTAGAGCATAATGTGTGGTTCCAGAAAATATCCATACCCCATCACAGAGGGAATTGAAAATTCCAAAGGGGTGGGGGGGGTCAGAGGCTCAGGAAATTCCAGAGGGAAGGGGGTTGGACGATAAAAATCACTTTTCAAGGGGTTAATTTCGAACTCAGTAAGAAAACTGCTGCTTACTGGTTAGATCATTTTGGAAGACATAAATAAGTTTTTCATCTAAACCAGGTTTTCTTTCTTCCAAAAATTATGTAATGATGAGAAACCAACGGAATTAAACCCCTGTAAGGCCAACAAGAACTTGACTTGTCGCGTGCATAATATTGACCGCCATTACTCATTACCAGTCTCCGCAGAACAGGCCTACTGTGATGTAATATTTTTGATACAAAAACCACTGGTGACTAGATGCATGTCTTCAAATCTACAAGTTCCATCAGTCGATCAAGAGACAGTACAACAGTGAAAGTTTCTCTTCAAGAAGCAGAAGGTATACAATGTAATGATTTCAGAATCTAGAGTTTTTATGCGCCTTTTCGTTTTTCCTTAATTTTGTGGTTGAAAGTTTGACATGTTCGCGATTTATTCACGCTTAATAATTCCATCAACATTGAAGCCATGGAGACGGCTACCTGCCATATGGAAAAATAAATTGTAAGCCTGCACATCAAGGTAAACTGACAGAACTTACACCTCTATCTTTTTCATTTAAAGGGATAAGCAATATTTTGTAGTTTAGGTTGCTTTGTAGGTAGTTTACTGTGTTCTAATTCGAGACCACTCAATAAAATTAAATGAAACCATTGCTTAACTGCAAACAGCGTCATTCAATCTTTACTTTGTGAAAATAAACTTTTTCACAGGGGTTGGGGGGTCTTTGTCTTACTTTGTGGAAATTCCGGAGGGGAGGGGGTGGGGGGTCATCAGTTCCTTACAAATATGGAAAATCCAGGGATGTGGGGGGTCCTAAGTGAAATTCCCCCCGTGGTGGGGTATGGGTATTTTCTGGAACCAAGCAAGACCCTCCTTGTTTGTAAGCTGAATCAAAAATATTTTTGTATCTGGCATTCACAATACATCAATCTTGCTTTTCTTACTTACAGAAATATGAATACAATATGACTGCATAGTGTTTTTACTTTTAACAGTTTCTATGGAAACTGTAAACACAAAAACAGGTAACAGTCATAATCAAGGTTCTCCAGAAGCTCCTGTAGCTGATAAAAATCATTGCAGATAATTGCCACAAAAGCACTGGCTTCTAACACAAAATAACAACGCTGGGCTTACGGCAGTGCCTGGTGGTCTGTGGTGCCTAATTTTTGCTTCTGGGCAACTAGAGAACCTGCACACTCCAGCTGGATTTCACAGGCTCAGAGCACTGGGGTCTCTTCAGTTTTTCGTAGAGCACAGAAGAATCAATCTGCTTATTCAATGTCCTTTGACACAGTTGAAGAGATCTAGGGTACTCAGTCTTTAGAATTCAGTACGTACAGGAAGACAGTGTCCTAGCTCAACTACACTCTATGATCTAATATTTTCTGCACATAAGAAATGTTTTCTTTCTGACCATGCATTCGAAAATTTTGATACAGATCGGCTCAGTCACTTGTACCGCGAATAAAGACAAACGAGAGATGAAGATATTTTCACTAACTACAAAATACAGAGTCTATCCTTACTTTGCGAGCTTTCTGATGCACGATCTTTCTTGTTTGTTAGCTTACATTGACTTCAAGCTTATTTATAATTGTACAAAAGTTACGAACTCGCTGCTTCCAGGAAAACAAAAACCTTAGAAAATTACTCGCTATCAACAAAGCAAACATACACGCCACTGATGGTCTAAAATGCAATCTAGAAAGCCTTCTGTCATTTTGGATGTTGGCGAAAGGGAGGAAATAAAAGCCTTATATGACCTTTAATGCCGCACATAAGCTTACATTTTTTGTGACGAACCGAATAATATACAGAAGGTTAATACCAAATGCCTTCCATTTGTGCAAGCCACTGAGGCCTTGATTTTTACGCCCGATAAATATCTAACTAGCTCCTTACTTACCCCACCATATCCACCAGGAGGTGGAGCCCCAAAGCCTGGATAAGCCATACCTTTATAATGCAAAAGACAACAGGCGGAAATTTCTCTCGATATCAGCTCAAAGCAAAGCAAGACGCTCGTTTTTAGCCAAGTAACCTGGCCTCATGGGAGTTTCGAAACTTCTCCGGGGGCCCAGCCAGCCAGACGAAAACTCATGGGGGCGGGGGGAGGGAGGTACTATTGGGAATTCTGGTTGGTGAGGGGGGGGGCGGGGGGGTTGCCGCCTGGTTCTCCAAATCCTGACACTATTTTTCAGACCAAAAAACTTTATTTTTCACACCCGTTTTCAGAGCAGGTCTCTAAGAAATTATGTCATAAGAGAGGAAACATCGCGTTTACGGCAAACGTGAGATTAGCCTAGCAAGTGCCAGGCTGTCAGATAGTAGAGTGCGGACGTATTAAAACGAGCAAAGCGGCATTTCTTTTTACTGATCGACTTTTCACCACTATCTCGGAGCCTGGAACAGGCTAACGTGAGATTTAAGTTGAGCTCCTGAGTTAAGAAATTTTCAAAATGAGAAATGAGCAGACAAAACCAGCTCAAGACAATTTTTATGGATAGAATTGGCGTGAATCTACCGATTTTCGTGTAGTTATGTAATGAACAGTAAACAAATTTACAATTACTTCGATTAGAACGCCAACATAAACTGATTTATTAAAATCCATTTCATGGAATTCGCATTTGCAGTAGTCTCATTCGCAGCCGTTATTAGGGTCGTCACTCGTCACGCACTACATATGCAGTGGCATATTTCTTCTTTCTTTCTCATTCATTTGGATTTTTGGGGTGGTACCTTGAATCCCCTAACCTATACACATACCAGACTATGTTCAGCTACGATTTTTCTACCCCTCACCCGCAAAACTCGTTAACAGATGCTCCATAGTGATCAGCCTGCGTAGCAGACGCGTGGAAGAAGTGGGTGAAAGAGAGAACGGGCGCGCGCGAGGGAGACACGCGTGTCTCCTCTTCGCGCGCACGTTTTTTCTTGTTCCCACTACTTCCAAGCGCCTGCTACGCAGGCTACATAATGATAGCCTCCCAGCGCAGATGCACCTAGGGGCTTATAAGTGAGTGCTCCACCAATCTGCTAAGCTCTGCTAAACTAACCCGCGATCAGGCGGTCCTTTTCTGGCCATCTGCCGACTTTCGCACTCCCCAGAACGCCTGATCGCAGGCGGTTATGGGCTCCTGTCGTGGGTTGTTACTACTAAACTAGTTACTGGCCTCTGACACAACCTTCTATCACGCGTTTTTTTTTTTCGCCTCCCCCCTAAAAAGGAAAGAAGGACCACCTGATCGCAGGCTACCTCTGACATGACAGGATACGTGGTGTATATAGCATGTGAAGCTAGTTTACAAGTAAGCGAGGTGACTGAGAAAGATTGAATGAATATCCCGGGAGGACTAATTTAGGAAGTTAGGAAAGTAAACTCCAAATCTAATCGTGGCTGATTTGACCCCGTCGGTGAAAGGAGACATGACAAAGCTAATTTTGCGTGCTTCGCAGACATTCTAAACCTTCTGCGCACCCTAATTCGCAGACGGACTAACGTGTGGCTAGCCTGTTCCAGGCGTTCAGATAAAAGAGCGCGGGAGAAAAATTCGGGAAGAAAAAAAACGAGGGGAGACTAGAGGGAAAGCAGGAGGGAGCCCTAACCCTAACTCGCCCCCCTCGTTCCCCCCTCCCCGTTTTCCTGGTGTATAATTTAACTCGCTTCCCACTGACCGACGCGCTCTGTTATCTGAACACCTGAAACAGGCTACCGTGTGGCATGAAGTTTTTGCGGGTTCTAATTTTTGCGATTTTTCAAGTGATCCGCAAAAATAAAGCCTGTTTCAAACGTCGTGCTACTGCTGTTCTAAGCTGGCTCAACTTCAGCACGACTCTAACACGACTGTAGCATGACTTGTTTTCAGACGTAGCGAATTTAACTCAGTCGAATAAAATAGCTGTTGCGCAAAACAAAACTACAAAATAAAAAGCGGTTTAGTAAACTGTTAAAATGTATTCTAATGTGTTTATAATTTATGAATTAAGTTCAGCACGGCATGCAGTAGCGCGACGTTTGAAACCAAGTCGAGGTATTGCCGTGTACAGGGGCTCCTGCGTGTAGCAGTAAGCATAGTTGCATCCTGGGGGGGGGGGGGGGGGGGGGGGGGGGGGTGGGCACCCGCATATGAAGCTGGTACGGATGCTCGTCTTCTCGCTTAGGGTTGTAAATTTCGGATTTTGGTCTCACTTAGGGTGGTCGGGGCAAAACGCCATCATATTTAGCCGTGAAGGTCTCGTTTAGGGTTGCACGCGAAAAAATGTAAAAACATGATGTGATATGTATATTTTTAATTCGTTTTATTTACTCTATTCATATAATGCAAGTTTTCTATAACATCAATACCTAAAGAAGACGTCTTTGTCCATTGTTTTCATTTGTCTGTGTTTTATTTCACATGCTCTCTCTTAGGGGTCAAAAAAAGCTTGGGCCACACCCAGATCGGTCTCTTTTAGGGGTTTAATTCAAAATTTCCGACGAGCATCCGTACCATCTTCATATGCGGAGTCCCCCCCCCCCCGGGAGTTGCATGCCTGCGTGCACACATCTCCTGTTTCCTTTGTTTTCCTTTTCCGCGTGCAAGAAAGGAAATAGGAGAAGTCTGCACGCAGGCAATAAGCACGGCAAAGCGTGCCGTGCTACACGGCAGTAGCACGACTTGGTTTCAAACGTCGCGCTACTGCCGTGCTAAAGTCGAATTTAAATTCGATCAACTTATTTTTCGGCACTGCAGTAGCACGACGCTTGAAACGGGCCTAAGTTCCCGCAAATGAAAATCAAAAATTACCGCAAACAATTTTCCCGCAAAAGTTTACTCCAGAGTAAATATTCTCTAACTTAAATTCGTTACACAATTAAAGATACAGAAATAAAAAATCGTGTCTGTTCAATTACAACAAGCCTCCCACGCAGACGTTATTAGGGGTTCGTCACGCGTTTCTGGGAACGCGTGACGAACCCCTAAGAAAGTCTGCGTAGGAGGCTAAATTACAACTTGCCTCTTTTATTTAGAAACAAAACGGTATACAATTAATTACTAGTTTTTCATAGGCTACGTGTACCGTAGTACTGTTTGAAAATATGTATTTCTATCGCACGTACTTAACAAAAACGAAAATATTATCAATGCTGGGTACAGGGTACTTTCTGAAATAGCAAAATTAGTTTCCAGCGAGAAAAACTAATCCGTACCTAATCGTAAAAATTAGTTCCCGAAAAACAAAACTATGGAAAATGACCTACCAGCAATGATAAACTCCCGCAAAAATTTCTTGCCACACACCAGTATACTATGGTTCTGATTTCTATGGTTTACTTAATGCGTTCGCTGTGACTATATATAATGGTAATTGAACTGAGTGGAGTGCAATTTGGTCTGAAATCATTCGCGTGATTTAGTTCGATTTGAAACTGACAAGTATGATTTCAGACCAAAATTGCACTCCACTCAGTTCAATTACCACTTTATTACATCCCTTCTGAAATCGCAGAATTTAGTCAGTACTAATATTTTATTGATCGAGTAGCCGGTTTGCCCGGGGGGGGTACTCCCTAATATGGGCTATATAGGTATGTGCGGCCCCAAAGGGTAGGGTTTTTCAGCCGTTTTGGTCATAAATTGGGTATCGATTTTGGCTATTTTGCCGCCATTTTGGTCCTAAATAGGGTAACGATTTTTGCACTGTAGTCTTGAATGCACTTTTTTAGAAGAAGCTACTTCCTTATCATGTCCCCCTAACCTAATAAAAGCAGATAAACATTGCCTTTAACATTGGTCTGAACTAGGGAAATAATTATAAGGCAGGTCTGAAACAGGGTATTGATTTAAGGGTCAGGTCATAAATAGGGTGTCAAATTTTTGGTTTGGTCATAAATAGGGTAGGGAAAATCGCAGATTTTGGTCATAAATAGGGTAAGGTTTTGGGAAGAGGGCCGCACACGCCTACCCAATTTTTCTGCGAGTACCCCCCCCCCCCCCCCCCGGGCCGGTTTGTTAAAAAGCCGAAACAAAAAAGCTTTTACATAGATCTCATTTTGTATTCGAAACAGAAATGATGCGATATAGAACAAAAATGGTGCGATTTAAAACAGAAATGATGCGATTTAGAACATGAATGACGCGATTTGGAACAGATGCGATTTAGAGCAAAAAATGGTGCGATTTAGGAATGAATCTGACACTGCTGAGAGCCAAATATTTTGATTATAGTGATTGGGGTTAAGCACTGACGATACGGATTAGGGCTAATCACTAACCATACTTATTAGGGGTTAAGCCCTGAGAATAGTGACTAGGGTTAACTGTTAGCGTCTATTTTGGTTTGGGTTTTTGCCATAATATTTGAATAAAATCACCATCTTGCAGTAAAGCCACGGTGGCCTAGTGGTTAGAGTGTACTAGTCAGGGGCACCCAACGACGGTTTCCTTCAAAATACGTTGAAAACACTTTTGAGGCTATCCAGAGTACTTTTAGAGCTCTACAAATTATACCCTGGGTTCCAGAGGATATTTTTTTCTTATCGATACTGATGGTTCGCGGCGAAGCCGCGTTAACGAGGCGCAAAGCGCCGAGGAGAACGATAAGAAAAAAATATCCTCTGGAACCCAGGGTATACAAATTAGGGGAACTTAAGTCTTTTCGAAATTACAAGGTCTTTAGTATTTTTCTTCCGAAAATTTTAGGTGTAATTTAACGTTTTACGAAAGTAAGAATTTTTCTGATCCCTCTCTCCATCACATTTTAGAATCCGAAAATTTTAGGTTTCGTTTTTCTACGAAAAATAGTGCAACCTGGGTAGTAAAATATTAAAAATTAAACTTCTGAAAATCGTGGGGAATTTATTAGAAAAACTTGGCAAATTGTACATGAATAGAACGTTCATCTAGAAATTTTTAGCCGTCCTCAAGCAAAAGAAAATTTTAGGCAAAATTTGCTTCTCTGAACAGATATTTTACAGAAAACAGTCGTTGGGTGCCCCTGACTAGTATGCAGACCCTATGCTATGGAATCGAATCCGCTCATATTCGTGAATCAATCATAATGCACGTTCACACGCTTTGTGAATGGTTCAGTTCTTCCGCTTCTGCTTCCGACTCCGACTACATCTGGTTTGCACTAGATCATCAGCGGAACGTTGGCGACGGAGTCGTAAGCGGAATCGGAACGCTGTTTTGACTAGATCATAAGCTCTACGCTTCCGATAACGACTCCGACTCCGTCGATAGTGAAAACCAGCCTTAATGCGTTGGCCGCCTGCAACGCAGGTTATGCTAATGCGGACCAAAATTAAGTAAGATTTTAATTTTCTAAAGATGCTGTCAGGCGATCAGTCTTTACATATGTTCTCATGTAGTTTGATTCTTGAAGGTCGTATGACTGTCACGATGGATGCCAAACTCAGTCACGCTAGGGTAGCGAATTGTGAAATATCCAACAGCCTTTGCACAAAGCCAAAGTAAATACAGTAGTTCGAAGGGTGACTTCGCTTAACCTGCGAACAACTGCATGAGAGGAATTGAGACCCTTAAGTGCACATAAGAGAGGATAACTGATAAAGGACTAGTAAGGACAAAAGAATACTTCAGTGTAAGTACTTAAACCTATTTGTAGTACAGTCCTAAACCCCGTTAATACAGACACTGTTGGCACCATCGAATTATGTGACGAGGTATTAAAAAAAAAAATCACGAAACAAGAATGGCTTCGCAGCTGAGCGGTTTTGGTTTCTTGGGCATAGAGTAAAGTCGGCGCCGTTTCGACCATCCAAACTAAATACCCGGCAGTCTGCTTTATTTCTTGCTTTTACGTTTATTGAACCCATTTTATCCGCTTGGCTACTCTGAGGATCGATGAAATTCCCAAGGCAAACCTTGCCAGTGAGCAACATAGGCAAAAATGTTAGTAATGAAAACTGAGTGACACCCAACCTCTGTTTAAGGAACTCTGTAGTTTCTCGTCACTCACCAATTCTAAACCATGATAGAAAATTTTGAGGAAAATTCGTATAAATTTTGCAAAATTAGGGGAACGTCTTCCCAAGATTTAGTAGCACTACCTGCGGCTCGAGGTTGCGAAACAAAGTTTCAAAATCGAACCATTTTGGGAAACTAATCGAGGATAGTATGTATGTATCCTGGACCTGAAGAGAAGGCTTTTTATCTTTCCAGTCCCGCTTTATTATTAATCTGAATGGTTCCCGTCAGTCACGCATTGCTACTCACGAAACAGTGTCGACAGGTGTGTCGAAAAAGCGTCGACTCTTCTATGCCAGCGTTCTTTAAAACTCTCATGGACTGTGTCCGTTAAGTTTCACCAATATATTGCCGAAATATTGCCTTTAAATAAATCAGCCCTTTGCTGTATGACGCCCGCCTTGCATTGAGTTTTGTTCTAATTCCCACGTCAAGTGACGTCTGGCATTTGCATTTCTCGCAAGAAAGAACCAGTCGATTTTAAATACGCTTTGAGTGGAACTCTGCATTCAAAGGTGTTTACTAAATAAATACTGTCGCACAGATCAGTTATCTGTTGAGTTTTCCGACCTAAAAAATGAAAATGAAGGGGGGAAATATAACAAGAATTCAAGGCTTTCAACGCTTTTATAGAAAGGAATTAACCAAATGATATGCGATATAGATATATAGATTTAAATTACCAATACTTTGCAGCCCGAAGGCTGAATTACGTATTTACAAATTATGGAATTGAGAAATTGTGTATATAAAACTAAGTACAGTAAATATAAAAGTATAAAAAATATGATAAAAGGCCGGTTTCGAGGTAAAACCAGGTATTTAGAGAAAAAACTGTAAAAAGGACTGTTAAAATGCAAGGTTTTTACCTAAAAGAGCCCCTTTTTTGTAAAAAAAAAAAGAAATATATATTTCTACAAGCGTGTTACCGTAAAAAGACAGCTTTTTAACGCGGACCGTTTCTTTATGTAACAATGTGACTGTTAAATGAAGTCGCAAACTCTTCTTTATATACCGTAAATGATCGATTAAGCGCCGCGACGCTTATTTCAATTTCCTTGTTTTATTAGGTGCGGCGCTTATGCAAGAGCGGCGTTTATTCGACAGCGGCGCTTATTTCAACTACGGGTAAATCACTGAGGGTAATATAGAGAGAATTAAGTGACGAGCGTAGTAAATTATTTTCGGTGAAAGTGCGGCGCTTGTTCAAGTAGCGGCGCTTAATCGATCATTTACGGTAAGTGTAGAGTGAAGACGTTTCGTCAACCGTTTTTGGTCATTTGACTGCTAGCACGGCATGATAAAGAAGCACTAATCTGGAAAAATGCCATGTATTTCTTTATTTTTTTTATTTCAGTCTATCTTATCATTTGACAGGACAAATGGCTAAACCGGAGGACAGTGGCCTATATACAGGATCATTACTTACCTTGAATGCCAGCTCATCAGATGAATATGTTAAGGGTATTTATGACGAATGGGCTGAAAAATATGACAAGGTACTGCCGCTGTCAGTGATATTCCACATTTCAGAAACTATAAGGGCAATGGGTAAAATAGACTGCAAAACAGTTCGTATTTTTGCGTATTCAAGTACGCGCGAGCAGTCAAACAAAAGATCTGCAACGAGGCTGAAAACAGAGAGCGAGACTGGGGAGAGACGCTATTTTTTCTCTCGCCTAACACGCCCAACTCGCGCGCTTCCCGCGCGTAAGACTCTTACTCCACGCTTTACCGATTTCTTTACTGGTTTTGAGAAAAAAACCGACTGTTTTGTAGTCTATGGGTACAAGCTTTTGGCGTAGCGATTTCTGGGGTCGTTTGTGTGGACAAACGTTAATTACTTATGATTGGTTAATGGTTGCCTTGAATACCATCGACTGATCATAAGTAACGCTTGTCCAACCAAACGATCTCGGAAGTTACTACTCCCAAAGTTTGTATTCATTCTCCCTATATATAGCCTGTTCCTGGCTCCAGGATAGTCGGGTCCGTTAAATTGAGGAAGCGTGAACACGAAAATATAACCTTTACGCCGACTATTCGCGTGCATTCCCCACTATCTGAGAGCGTGGAACAGGCGATTCTCCCTAGAGTCTGCAGTGGGAAATTAACCGCTGCTTTGAGATCTGTACAGTACCGCAAGTGATCCCCAACCGCAAATGATCCCGAGACCACAAATGATCCCCAAAATGGACCGCAAATGATCCTCGACCGCAAGTGATCCCTAAAGTCGACCGCAAATGATCCCGTGAAAACTTGAGGAATGGAATGGATTTTTATGGGACTGATTACAAAAAAGGACTGATTATAAAAAAGAAACCTTTTTCTCTCGCCTTTTAAAGACAAAGGGAAGGAGGACGCTACATCTCAGGTCAATTTATACAAGGCGAAAAAAAATGGAATAAATCTGAAAAGGAATGGTATTAACCGTATACTTCTTCCTTTGTCGATTGCTTCAATTTTCTTTCAAGAATGTTTCGTCTTTTGAAAAATTTAAGACAGGCAGGACGTTACGCAGAAAAAGCTCTATTATTTTAACGCCTAGAAGCTCAACTCTTCTACTGAGGAATACAAAGCCGGGCACCCTCTACATAACAAGAGCTTTACTGACTTTACCGATCTTTTTGAAAGCGTGAAATTAATCAGCCAGAATATTTCATTTGATTTTTCTCTGAAGTGTTAATTTTTTCGTGGTAAACAGCAAGACATTTGTTTGTAACTTAGGTGCCGGTTACGAAACAAGACATGATTTAACATAAACACAAGTCAAAATGTCCCCGAACTTATCAATGTCCACAGGTTTCGGTTTATTTCGAAATAGCAACTTTCTTACATGTCATGAACGTGTTGTGAATAGTTATATTAGCGTTTTTATGTATATTCATTTGTTGTGCTTTGCTGAAGACAGTTACCAGGAATCTAAACCTGGTAATGAGAAACGCCAGGTAAGCGGTCTACAGTTATTGCGTGACAAAACATCGTAGGAAACCGTCACATTCACGGACTAAAAGAAAATCGCTTATGATCATTCGGATTCAGGAGGCACTTTGGAGAAAATTAAACAACCTAAAACCCTTATTTAGCGGCAATGAAGAGCACTGCATTTCAAAAGAGGTCAAAGGAAATGCTCTTGCATCAAAGGGCAAATCATGCCGACCAGAAACAACAATAACCACAGAAAATGCGTGTCATGACCTCTCAGTATGAAATAAGCGGCAAAAATCACATTTGTTAAGTCAAAACGTTTTCTTCAGAGGTATAATCTACCCGCCAGAGCCAGAAAAAAGTCATTGGAATAAGCAGCATTTTAGTATGAGGTAAAAGTCGTGTGTTGCCTACCGACTTCGTTTTTACTCTTGAATGATTTTTTTATTTAGTTTTCATTCATATATTTATTTGAGAAGTAAAATTTAGCTTTTAATCTGACTTATTGTAATAACAATAAAATCGACACGATGATCCGCTAACTTGAGTCCACGTCATTCCTATTTTTCTTTCGGGATCATTTGCGGTCGACTTTAGGGATCACTTGCGGTCGAGGATCATTTGCGGTCCATTTTGGGGATCATTTGCGGTCTCAGGATCATTTGCGGTTGGGGATCATTTGCGGTACTGTACAGATCTCCGACAGTAACAAAAACATCTCATTTTGTGCCGATGTATTAATTTGATCAATGGGCTAATTTGATCAACTAGAATAGAGAAATAATGAATGATTGCAGGGTGTGCTTATGGCTTAGTCAATTCCTAGCGTACCCATCAACTCCCTCGCCTCCCCCCCCCCCCCCCCCCCCGCTTCCGACAGCTGTTAAGTGTTGTGTTCTCACTGTGAGGCATTTGGCATCAAAGGGGTACCCTGGGGTGAGCAACATGTCATTTTCCACTTTCTAAAAGAACGAGTTGACAATTTCTCTTCAGATTCTTCGCAAAGCTTCGCAAACTGGCTCCCACGGCCTTTTTAACTTGTTCACGGGCCTTTGCAAAATCCGCGAAATTCAGGGAATTAACTCCCACGAAGTTTGATGCCACACGTATCTCTTTTTTCATCAGGTTACAGGAGAGGCTGGTTACGTAGCCTACAAGACATGCACTCCAATCTTTGACCAACTCCTGCGAGACAAATTTGACAGCAAACACTCAGAGCTGCGAATCATTGATGCGGGAGCTGGGACAGGGATTGTGGGAAAGGTCCTACAGGATCTCGGCTACACCAACATCGACGCCCTCGACATCTCGCAGAAGATGTTAGACGAAGCAAAGAAGTTGAATGTGTACAAGAATTTCTTTTGTGCGCCGCTTAGTGAGGATCCTGTAGCGGAAATCGCAAATGATCAGTACGATGCTCTGATCTGTATTGGTACCCTTACAGTTGGTCACGTTAAGCCAAGTGCTTTCGATGAGATTTTGCGCATTGTGAAATCTGGTAAGGAGCTAAGGGTCTGTTTATATAAGGTGAGCCAGCCCTATTGGCAGGGCTGGCCCGCTTTCGATACGGTCTAGTTCGGCTCACGCTTTGTTTTCTCTGAAAGGTTTCGTTGTGCTTATATGAGAGTGGGGCTGGCCCGGCTTGGTACGTCTGTTAAACTTTGGTCTACATGCTACGATATAATATTGTTTACACTTATACAATCAGCGTACCAAGAGCGGGTAACTTTGGAGTTCCGCAGCTGCTCGTGTTGTTACTCTTTCGCCCAAGTTTTGTCATATTACACCTGTTCTTGTAAATCTCCACTGGCTCCCGATTGATCTTCGGATTGGATTTAAAATGCTTACTGTTACTTACAAGACTCTCCATGGACTTGCTCCTACTCATATTAAAGATCTTCTTCAAAGTTACCTCGCGGCAGAGGATCTTAGGGCTTCAAAAAAAAAAAATCTGCTTGCCGTACGTGCTTTCAACGTAAACAGTTACGGTCGTCGTGCGTTTTCTGTTGCTACGTCGCTTCTTTGGAACATTCTTCCTCAGCATATCAGGGATGCTGGATCACTGCACCTTTTTAAAAGACAATTGCAATTGAAAACCGTTCTTTTTAGACGCGCTTTTTTAAATTGATGACTTGTTTGTGGTGTTTTTATGTCTTGAATTATTTTATCTTTAGTTGTTGGAGTTTTTTATGGTGGTTTTTAAATTTTAACTTTTACTGTGTTTTAAATTTTTTAAACTTGTAAATAGTGCCTTTGGACCTTGGGAAAGGGCGCTTCACAGGTATAAAGGTCTCATTATCATTACTATTATTATTATTATTATTATTATTATTATTATTATTATTATTATTATTATTTCCAAGCAGAATGACGAGCGATGTTTGTTCACTTTTGAGAAAAATAATTTGTCCAATCAAAAGTCAGAGTGGTGCACGAGTTTCGCGCCAAGTTTTCCTGCCTTTTATATCATAGGTGTTTGCAGCGCATTCGCTTCGCGGGTTGCTCTGTGGTCATGTGATAAATAATTGCTGAAACCATATTAAAGGGGAATTTTTCTGTTGAAAAGAGACAAATGGAAATGGGAATAGGAGACCTTCTTATATTTTATTGCGGTGAGGGTAAAAGACGGAAAGATTGCGGAATGGCATGTGGCATGGCTTGCGGAATGACATAATTATGCGGAATATAATCTATGGGAAATGGCGCAAAGAAATAAAATAAACAGGAAAGTATGCGCGCGTCTCTGCCGCGCCTTTATTAATAGGGAACTTAAGATAGAGACGTGTTCGGGGCGACGGCAACTTCAACCGGATGTGACATCATCATTTGTTGGATATTGCGCATGCTCGTGCTCACCACCTTGCCGTCGTGGTCCCGTCGGCGACGTGAAACTGATCTGTTTGGCGTTGTGGCGAAAACGTGAGTATTAACTTTCATTTCAATCAGGTTTGTTGCGTTTAGCAACCAACATTTTGCAGATTATCGTTCTTAAATTGCCCTTGTTTTCTTTGAGGGACATTTCAAGCTCGATTTCCAAGCTCTGTTATCTAAACTTACATCTTTGAATGTTTCTATGTTTTCATGTCACAGGGTCAAGATCCAACTTGGCAAACAGCCAACCGTAAGTGAGCTTGACATGGACAAAATTTTCCTACGAGCCAAATGAAAGTATCCAGACAAAAAATATGAACTCCGATATTTCAATTGTGTGTTTTTAGTTCGCTCTTTTCGTTAGAATATCGTATAAATAAAACGCATTGAAAATTATATAGAATAGTAGGTAATACCATGTACTAACTCGGCGTGGGAATACTGAAATAAAGTTGTTGCAGTTGTTGTTGTTGTTGCATGCAAGTATTTCCCGGGAATTATTTCAATACCAAACTAAGAATACGGTTCCTTGGTAGCATTTTAATGTTCCTGTAATTTGCAAGGCCTCGGCAAGCCTGTGGAGATCATTTTTTTCAACACGAAATTCTGCCTTGAACTCAGCTGCATCCCGAATGTTTTTTAGCGTGAACGGATCCTAACTGTCCCGAGGAAAATCGGGATTTTTGGACTCAAAATTTTCCCACAAAACGAGAAACTCTTCATCCGATACATGTTGTCTGCATAGCAAATATTTATTCTCTTAATTCTTTATGTGAAGCCATATTTTCTTCTCCGGTATTCTTCTGATTAAAGGCGCCGTCCTTCTGAGTTCACTGCGATCTTAATGTTCTATTTTTGACGGGAAGCGACGGCTGCCTTAGTTCCAGGCTTTCTCTACCAGTCCGGTCGCCGTCGCCCCGAAAACGTCTCCATCTTAAGTTCCCTATTGGCGCCAATTTGAACGAGCACTCGTGTTTGTCGGTCCATTTATTACTTTTATGAAAGCAAGGCTAAAATTGAAACACAGCTGATACACAAATACTTGATAAGTCATCGATAACTCGTTTCCAAAATAAACTGAAACGGTTCTTTACTCACATCTCTTTTCCAGTGAAGCGCAGTGAAAGTACGAAAACATGTCAAGTTTAAACAGTCTTCTATTGAGTTTTCACTCTCCTCATTAGATAGAAAAACATCGTAACATCGTTGGAGGCAGCGTGGCCGAGTGGTCATCGTGTCGGACTGGCAATCCGGCAGTCCCGGGTTCGTGTCCCTCTCTTGCCACTTGCTGGAATTGTTGTTGGTCGTCCCGAGTTGAAATCTGCGGCCACGCTTGTAAGTAGCCAACTGGCTGCCTCCTGCCAGTTGGGGTTTTTAATCCTGTTATGTTGTATTTGAATTATTTGTTTCTAGGCATTTGAGTGGAGTGCCTGTAAACTAGCTGGATAAGCTAAGTGCACTTTGCACTATAAACAAGCCTTTTTTTTTTTAACAGCGGACGAGGTAAAATAGAAAGGAGGAAGAGAGAGGACCCTGGGAACGAGGGTTCTGGGAAATGGCAGACTCGGTAGACCCAAAAGAAATACAGAAATAAACCTCGTAACTTCGTGCAGACGTACTGTGTCGCAAATCTGTCTGGGTTTTTAGGAGTATATAACCTGTGCTACTTGGCTAAACTCAAATCAAGCGTCACTCTTTATCGTAACGCTAGAGGGTAAAAAACGCTCGCTGAACGCTACAGTTCTAGGGATTATTAATACGGTGAACGAAAAAGATCATTTTCGAGACTAAATGAACGCCTCGTGAGTCAAACATTAATTCTGTCTCCTTTTGGCCTTTCCGCGTCTCTTCGCACCTCCCTTGTTTGTGTGATTGTGTGCGTTTAAACGAGAACTACATAGCCAAGTCATTAATATGTATTTTTTTTTAACAGTTGGTGTGATGCCTTACCAGCTTTACTAACTTAATAACGGTAAAGGTAAAGGAGAAAAAAGGCTAAAAGTTGGAAGGAAAAGAAAAAGAAAAGAAAGAAAGAAAGAAAGAGAAAAAGCACACAAACTCGATTGCCAGGATTCGAGCTCGCGCTTCTCCGCCAGCTGTTAGCTTCGCTTGCCTGAAACTCCACCACGCAGCCAAGGAAACAAAACACAAGATACGTTCGATCTCTGAATGTGAGGATCAATCACGCGACCCACAGTCTTAAAAGAAACACTTCTCACGCGGTTACAAATGCAAATAAGGGTAAGAAAAGTGACTTTAATCGTGCAAATATCTTTTGCAGAAAAAAATTAAAGCAGCAGAGATCGTGACCTTCCAAAACATCTTTTCTTCATTGTCCGGCTTTCGAGATGTAGTATCGGTGCAGCCAGCAGCCCGGCTAATAAAGGCAAGTAAAACCATTGTGGCTGTGCAAAAAGCTAATCGACCGTGAGAAATCAAGGAGTCTTTCCTGGCTTTTTGATTGTCATCGTAGTTGAGCCCGCAACATTAAAAAAGCGGCTGCTTGTGAATTGATTGGCGCCAAAAAGGGGCGCAATTTTCAGTTTCATTTATTTCTTAAAGTCATTCTGCATATATTACATTCCGCATAATTATGCCATTCCGCAAACTATGCCACATGCCATTCCGCAAACTTATTCCTCCTTTCACCCTCACCGATTTTATCTTCCAAAAAGAAAAGTTGTACAGAGCCTGCAAGACAACTGTATTTCAGTCCTTGCCTTCCTTATAAGTTTCACTAATTGTTCTCGAAAATTAGCTAGCCTGCTTAGCGGCAAATTTTATCACATCGGCATATTGGAAAGATCGATCGAAAATAAAAGGCTGGTAGAATGAAGAATGTCTCGTTCCATGCAAGGTAATCCAAAGCAGTCTTGGATTCTGAATTCAAAGGCCGAGGATTCCGGATTTCAGGCACTTCATTCTGGATACTTGTTAGCGATTTCTGATACGTCGACAATTTGTATGAAAATATTGTACGCGCACATGTTCCATGACTTTTTCTTAATTTTCGTTTTTAAACGCAATTGCGTTGATACGAAGGCTTGCCACTTGGTCTAGTTCTTGTCGTCAAAGGTGGACTCAAAACTAACCGATACTTCTCTGTCTTTTCGGTTGTAGGTGGTATTATTGGGTTCACTCTTCGAAAAGACGTCTACAACGAGACTGTTGAACACGCTGTTTTCAAAGAAACAACCAAGTTTGGCTACCGCGAAAAAATGGATGAGATAGAAAACGAAAAGAGATGGAAGCTTCTACGATGTGACTTGATAGATTATCATACTACAATGGATGAATTGCGAGCAAAGTGTTACTCTTTAATGTACCAAGTTCTATGATGGTGGACATTCCATTTTGGCCAAAGCGAGCACTCGTAATTTTGTAATTATTTAGCTTATTTGTAAATCAGTAATAAAATGATCAATTTTAAAACGTTTCAATCGGAGGACAATAACAAGCTCAAAACAAAGGATGACTGACACAGCCGAAATTCGTGTTTGTTCTGAAGTCGAATAAACGCTGATGAGACAACTAGTTTTGTTCTTTGTTACGTTTAAAACTTTTCAGGCAAGTCGTAGCTGGTGAGCAAGATCTCTATTTCGAGTGGCGAGCGAAGCCAGCCGCTAGAGAACGCGCGTGGGAGTACGAGGGACTGGCAAAGAAGCGCGCGAGACCCGAATGAAATCTCTACCTAGCGTCTCCTTTTGCGCGCTGCTGGCTTAAGATATTTAGTTCCCAAATTGGGAGAGCGTTCTCGGTAAGCGGTCCAGTCGCCCGATGGTCATCTCGCTCGAAGTTATGTTGCGCCCGAATTTTATCCGGTGCATTACACAGAGAAACAATTAACGTTAAAAATAGAGTGTGTGTAAGATATCTCCTTCTTTTAACCGTCATAAGCAAGCTCTCCTGGGGTTCCTGGGGGAGGGAAAATGGGAAGTAGAGCTTGTACTCGCGTCTCACAAATTTGAATATCTTCCTTTTTCGCCCCTCCGCTAGAGCTCCCCGGGAGGTTCGGGAGAGGTCCGGGATAAATGTGAAGTGAGACGTTCCTTGTTTTTTAAGCAATGATGAGACGAAACAAGCGGTATATTAAAATGTGTAATACATCTCGCTCTTTGTGTCTTGATGAAATGAAACAAGCGAGATAAATGAGTAATACATCCGGTAATACATATCGTCCTTTATCTTTGATGAGATGAAACAGGCCCGATGAATGTGTGGTAGGGATGTCTGGATGTTGTTGAACATGATATCCTTTCAGGCGACAGAAATCAGCATTTCCGGTGACTTGAAAAAGAATTTTGGGCGACTTAACTATTTTCCGGCCACATAACTTTGGGTAAGATGACTCTCGGGCGATTTGACCGTAAACCGCTTGCTCCCTGGCGAGGGTTGCCCAATACTCACAAATAGACTCCATTGGTGTTAGTGGCGATAAGAAGGGTCTCCATTGGTACCAATGGTACGATTGGTACCAATAGAAAAGCATGTCATTCCAATGGTTCTACTGGTGAATATGCATCTCATTAAGGGGACTTAGATTATTTTCTCATGTGACCTGGCTGGGTACAGGGCAATTCCGATGGTCCATTGGTACCAATGGTACAATTGGTACCAATAGAAACTGATGTCATTCCAGTGGTTCTACTGGTGAATGTGCATCTCATTGCGGGGACTTAGATTATTTTCTCATGTGGTCTGGCTGGGTACAGGGCAATTCCAATGGTCCATTGGTACCAATGGTACAATTGGTACCAATAGAAAAGCACATCATTCCAATGGTTCTATTGGTGAATGTGCATCTCATTAAGGGGACTTAGATTATTTTTTATGCGATATCACTGGGTACAGGGCATTTCTGACGGTCCATTGTAGTGAAGAAAGTCAACAGCTAGTCATGGACTTGCATTTACGGGGGTTTAAGCGCATATTGTTGTTAACAGCGAAAGCGTGGATATCATCAACTACTACATTCAATAAAGATGGCGAATTGCGAGGTACAACCTCCAAACCCGTCAGATCATCCACGAATTTAATGCGGGCGCCCCAACTTTGAACAAGGTCATTGACCATAACAGCAAACAACACAGGACTCAATTTTGTGCCCCGAGGAAGGCCTCCATTTAGATATAAAGGAGCAGAAACCTAGGCGCCAACACCTGTGACCTGAGCCCTCCCTTGCAAAAAAGATGCGACCCACCTAAGCAAGCTCCAGTGGAGATTGTACTTTGTAGAAAGCTTCTCCATCAATATAAGGTGATCAATAAGATCAAAACCTGTTTTAAAATCAGCAATAAATAACCTTAGATAGCAACCGCCGCTGTCCAGGGCTTCTAAAGCCAGGTGTAAAAGGTAGACGAGGACCTGCTCAGTCGATTTACCAGCTACCGCGAATTGGTTTCTATCGAGGTTGCCTACAATAGATGGATATACTCTAGCTCATGTGAATCGCTCCAGCACTTTAGCGAGCTGGCATGTGAGAGAGATTGGCCTCACCTCGTCCCCGATGCACTTGGGAGGGGTCAGCTTGGGGAGGGAAGGGACTATTGCGCTCTTGAGGAGAGGAGGAATGAAGCCCTCACAAAGCGTTGAGTCGTAAAGATCGGCAACAACTAGCACGACTCAAAGGTGAAATAGTTTTGAACTGCATTCTATTCGTTATCGTGCTTGATTCCTGCTGTATTAGTATTGGTGACTTCACTTGACAAGGGACTGTCTCGTGTTTTTAAAGTGCAGACAGGTTTTGTGTTTCGGGTGCTTCGTTTTCGAGATTTGGGTGCTTCGTGCTTCGGTCTTCATTTTCGAAACTACCGCTTGCATAGATGGCTTATAGAACGAAGAATACACATGGCATGTTTGTATATCGACCTCGCTATATTATAACTATTAGCAATTACTGTTAGCGCTAGTTTGACCTCACGTCGTAACTATTAGCGAAGTTTTACTTTGTGTGAGAGCGAAATTGTTTTGCGTGGTTGGCATATAGAACGAGGAACATTCAGAATAAATATAAGCGCGTTTCTACTTTGTGTGAGAGGGAAAATGTTTTGTGTGGTTAGCTTATAGAACGAGGAATATTCATAATAACTATTAGCGCGTTTGTACTTTGTGTGGGAGCGAAAATGTTTTGTGTGGTTTAGCTTATAGAACGAGGAATATTCATAATAACAATTAGCGCGTTTCTAATTTGTGTGAGAGCGAAATTGTTTTTCGCGGCTAGCTTATAGAACGAGGAATATTCATAATAACTATTAGCGCGTTTCTACTTTGTGTGAGAGCGAAAATGTTTTGTGTGGTTAGCTTAAAGAACGAGGAATATTCATAATGACTATTAGCGGGTTTCTACTTTGCGTGAAAGCGAAAATGTTTTGTGTGGTTAGCTTAAAGAACGAGGAATATTCATAATAACTATTAGCGCGTTTGTACCTTGTTTGAGAGCGAAATTGTTTCCCGTAGATGTCTTATAGGACGAGGAAAATTCATAATAACTATTAGCGCGTTTCTACTTGCTGTGAGAGCGAAATTGTTTGCGTGGTTAGCTTATAGAATGAGGAATATTCATAATATATTTTTACTTGGTGTAAAAGCGAACTTATTTTGCATAGACGACTTATAGAACGGAGAATACACATAGCATGTTTGTATTTCGACCTCGCTTTATTCACTGATAGAACCATTGGAATGACATCATTTTCTATTGATACCAATCGTACCATTGATACCAATGAACCATCGGAATTCCCCTGTACCCAGCCAGACTACATGAGAAAATAATCTAAGTCCCGTCAATAAGATGCATATTCACCAATAGAACCATTGGAATGACATCAGTTTCTATTGGTACCAATCGTACCATTGGTACCAATGGACCATCGGAATTGCCCTGTACCCAGCCAGGTCACATGGGAAAATAATCTAAGTACCCTTAATGAGAAGATGCATATTCACCAATAGAACCAATGGAATGACATAAGGTTCTATTGGTACCAATCGTACCATTGGTACCAATGGACCATCAGTTTGACGAATCGTATCCGTTTGTGTATATTGGACATGTGTGAGGCTAGGAAACAGGCAGCCAAGCTCACTACAGAAACGAGGGCGTGACTCTTGCTTGCGAGCGGTGTTGTCCTTAGAAACGGTGAGGTTATTTACAAAGGCAGGAGCCCATAACAGACGACATAGGCTTGTATGGGATGTAAACGGAACACCAAAATAGCGCTAACTCGCCGAAAACGCCGCTTCCAAACGGCCTGAGACGCCGGCAAACAACAAAGAATGCAAAAAGGCAATAAGGTAAGTCGATTTTAAAACCATTTACATCCCATACAAGCCTTTGTAAATAACCGTTGTAACACAACACCGCAAGCAGGAGTCACGTCCGCGCTCCTGTGGTGAGCTTGGGCCACCTGTGGCTAGGACAGTCAACGTTGACGACGCACTTTCATGACAACAGCAAACAGGGGCACCCAACGACAATTTTCGGAAAAATATCTGTTCGGAAGACGATTTGAGATCTAGAATTTTCGGAACATTTGTGGTAAAATTTCTTGCTTCCATGCCTCTCCTAGGATTTTCGAACAAATAAAAAATGGTATACTTGCCCATTTTTAACTAATTTTTACCGTAAAAAGTTCACCTAGAATTTTCGGGAGCCTATTTTCTGGCTAAAATTTTCGAAAAGGTAAGTTTTGATCCCTATAATCTTCGGATCACAAGACTTTCAGCTAGGAAATCCGAACAGATGAAAAATTTTTAGGGGATAAAAATATGCCTATGTCTACCGTTTAAATACTAAAATACATTTAATAATGCTATTTTTAAGTGATTTTGAACTATATTCTCGTTGGGTGCCCCTGAGCAAATTACTGTTCGTATTTTAACTCAAAAAACTAAGTTCACTTTGAATGAGTAGATGTCTTGAGGTATTGAAACGGACCCAAGTTCCCGCAAATAAAAATCAAAAATTACCGTAAACATTTTTCCCGCAAAAGTTTACTCCAGAGTAAATATTCTCTAACTTAAATTCGTTACACAAAGATACAGAAATAAAAAATCCTGTCTGTTCAATTACAACTTGCCTCTTTCATTTAGAAACAAAACGGTATACAATTAATTACACTGTTTGAAAATACTGATGTATTTCTATTGCACGTACTTAACAAAAACGAAAATATTATCACTGCTGGGTACCGGCAGGGTACAGGGTACTTTCTGAAATAGCAAAATTAGTTTCCAGCGAGAAAAACTAATCCGTACCTAATCACAAAAATTAGTTCCCGAAAAACAAAACTGCGGAAAATAGCCTATCCGCAATGGTAAACTCCCGCAAAAATTTCTTGCCACACACCAGTATACTATGGTTCTGATCACGATCTTTTTGGACCAGACGTCTGTTGTAAATCGACGAATCATTATTTGGTCTGTCTGGGATTCTTCGATTTGTCAAAATTATTCAAAAAAAATATCGGACTTGCCGGTCATTTAAGGCTGGTTTTCACTAGCCTCGGAGTCGGAGCCAGTCGGAGTCGTAATCAAGCTTAATCAGAAGCGTAGAGCTTATAATCTAGTGAAAACAGCGTTCCGATTCCGCTTATGATCTAGCGAAAACCAGATTGTCGGAGTCGGAAGCAGAAGCGGAAGGATGATTTTATCATAATGCACATTCCCACGTTTTGCGTTTGGTTTAGTTCTTCCACTTCTTCTCCCGACTCTGACAATCTGGTTTTCACTAGATCATAAGCGGAACGTTCGCGTTGGAGTCGTAAGCGGAATCGGAACGCTGTTTTCACTAGATCATAAGCTTCCGATAACAACTCCGACTCCGTCGCTAGTGAAAACCAGCCTTAATGCGTTGGCCGGCTGCAACGCCGGTCATGCTAATGCAGACAAAAATTAAGTAAGATTTTAATTTTCCTAAAGATGCTGTCAGGCGATCCGTCTTTACAATATGCTCTCATGTAGTTTGATTTTTGAAGGTCGTATGACTGTGACGATAGATGCCAAGCTCAGTCACGCTAGGGTAGCGAATTGTGAAAAAAAAAAGACCGCATTGCACAAAGCCAAAGTAAATACAGTAGTTCGAAGCGTGACCTCGCTTAGCCTGAGAACAACTGCATCAGAGGAACTGAGGCCTTTAAGTGCACGTAAGAGAGGATAACTGATAAAGGACTAGTAAGGACAAAACAATTCTTCAGTGTAAGTACTTAAACCTATTGTAGAACAGTCCTAAACCCCGTCGTTAATACGGATTACGGAATGGAATTATGTAACGAGATATTAAAATCAAAAATCACGAAACAAGAATGGCTTCGCAGCTGAGCGGTTTTGCCAAGTTTTTGGGCATAGAGTAAAGTCGGCGCCGTTTCGACCATCCAAGCTAAATACCCGGCAGTCTGCTTTATTACTTGTTTTTACGTTTATTGAACCCTTTTTACCCGCTTGGCTACTCCGAGGGTCGATGAAATTCCCAAGCCAAACCTTGCCCGTGAGTCGATTACAACAAAGGCAAAAATGTCAGTACTCAAAACCGGGTGATACCTAACCTCCGTTTAAGGAACCGTGTCGTTTCTAGTCACTCACCAATTCTAAACCATGATAGAATATTTTGAGGAGAATTCGTATAAATTTTGCAAAATTACGGGAACGCCTTCCATAGATTCGGTAGCGCTACCTCGCTGCAAACCACTCTCCCCGATTGTTTTAGGAAACTAATCGAGGATAGTATGTATGTATCATGGACCTGAAGAGAAGACTTTTTAACTTTCCAGCTTCGCTATCAGGTTGCTGGGTATTTAGGCTGTGTAGAATTAATCTGAATTGTGCCTGAGAGTTACGCACTGCTACTCACGGAACAGTGTCAACAGGTGTGTCGAAGCAACGTCGAATCTTTTATGCCAGCGTTCTTTAAAACTCCCATGGACTGTGTGCGCTTAGTTTCAACAATATATTGCCGAAATATTGCCTTTAAATAAATCAGCCCTTTGCTGTATGACGCCCGCCTTGCATTGAGTTTTGCTCTGAGAGAGAGATTTTCCATGAATTCTTTATTTGCCTCCAATATCATATATAGCTTTCAAATATTCGCTTTGACGTTGTTCTTAGTAATTCATACTGAATTTGCATAAATAAGTTTTAGCTCCACAAAAAGGCTCGTGCCATTTTTATTATCCTTTGTTTCATTTGCTTTGTGTTCGCTAGGTTATAATCATAGAAAAGCCAACAGTGTCCCTTAACAAACAAAACTAATTGCTCGTTCTCTTTTCAATTATATACATTTTACGTCAATGTTGATTCTTGAAAGAATACTTAATGTCTAAATAACGGTTTATTTGACTTTAGTCTATTTTTCGTGATTTTACTACCGGACGACATTTATTCATAGAAACGCCTTTCGTGCAGGTGCATCTCGTTCTAATTGCAACTTAGTTATATCTATTTGAGTATATTTCATTAAATTGTTAGTTAAGGAGAGGTGATAACCGAATTTTGAATATGAAAGGTTTTGCTGTCTTGTAATTTTAAAATTAGATCGGTTTTTGTTTAAGGTGAAAACTTCTAATTAGTCTGCGCTTTTCCTGTTTAAACAGCCGATAGCTGGACTTGCAATTTAATTCATATTGTAACACTTTGTACATAAACGCTGTTTTGCTGACCTGGCTAGGTCTTTGTCTCAGTACTTTTACTTTCTAAAATAGCAACAGTAACAAAAGATTTCAGGTTAAAAATAAAAATTGTATTTAGTTTTCATTTAACTCTAAGTGATTTCTGTTTATATTTCTATTGTATTCTTTTGTCTTCAATGGTTGTAAAAATCATATATAAGTAAGTTGTGTTGAACTGATTTTTCGATTACATCGCCGATTACATTGCCGATTACATCGCCGATTATTTCGCCGAGTCCTAGCCGAGTTATTGCTGTTTGATCCGCTGAAGAATAAACGCTGTTGGAACCAAGTTTAGTCTGTTTTATCTACTGCTGTACCAGTTAGTGGTCTGATCCCGGACCTCGAGAGAAGTGACGGCTCTTCCCCGCAAGCGAGTTGCCATTTGAGTCTAGTTTTCCCCAGTTTTATCGTGAGTCAAGCACCGAGTTCCCGTTGAGCCTTAAATTCGTTTCAGAGTGGAAAAACCTTCCGTCACACTGGTTGAGGAGAGAGGTAGCCACGACTGGACAGCCGCCGAAGAACACAAGAGAACCCAGTGAATAAAAACCGTTCGGAACCGTAGGCGATGTAATCCCTTGAGCGACAATCAGAGTTTTCTCGCCCAAGTACTGTGAGTAGAAGACATTTATTTAACCTATGCATTCAGTGAAGTCAGTTAAGAAAGCTTTAACAAAGAGATTGCCCAGATACAATTTACGAAGCCGAAAGAAAAACACTCCCGTTATCGTTAGAGACCAAGAAACGCAAGCCGATTTATCCGACGAAGACCGGGAAGCTTTATTTGCCGAGTTGCCCTTCCATTGGGTTTCCAGTCCCGAAAGTAACGCCGAAGTTGAAGTGCATCTAAGCCCGAGTTCAAGTTACACGTATCCAGTGCCAAGTTCAAGCCACGTTCCACCGACCGCTCGACATTCAACCGCGTTTTCCACTCCTAATCAAGCTGAAATAACAGATTTTGATCCCCGCGATATCAGCGTCGATAGCGACGACGAATCCTTTGTGTGCCCAAGTGATCCTGAAGAAGAAGTACGCGATATACACACTCCCACGCCTTGTCAAGTACGCTCGTATCATTTCAGTTCATTTTTCATTGAACATTCAGAAGCACAAAACAGTGATTCGGAAGCCGAGAACAAGACAAGACAGTCCTCGAACCGTAACAGAAACGAAATACAGTTACCGCCTTTGGTGATTAATTAACCCGCCGATTTAATCAAACTAGTGCCTCCAAGACCGTTCCCTGAGCGAGATAATCTCACCGAGGACTCATTTGAATCAAGCGCCAGTGAGAACGAAGCTCCAAGCCAAGCGAGTAATTTTACAGACGACAACGAGGAAGATCACCCCTTCGAAGAGTTAAGTGAAACCAACGCCATGTCTGCGGAGTTGCTTAAAGGTTTACAAGAGCAAATGGTTGCTATACAAGCCCAGCTAGCGACACAACAGGCGCAACAAAAGAAAACAGCCAACGCTTTTGAACACAGCCCGATTCCAGAGGTCGCTAGTGCACATCGTCCAGTTCCGTTCCATGGTTATGATGCAGAAGATGTAAACCGATGGCTAGACAAATTAGAATACTATCTCAAATTGCGACGCATAGATACCGCTAGTCCCACAGCCTTGGCAGAGTTAGTTTTGAATCTAGCTGGTCCCGCCGAAGATTTCTTTTATTCCCTGCCTGATGACCGAAAGGGGACGTTTGAACTATTACGCGACGCTTTGAAGGAGCGGTTTTCTAATGATAACCAGAGCTGGATCACCTGGCAGGCCGTGACAACCAGGCAGCAGGGAGAACTAGAACCTCTAGATACTTATTTGACGGAGCTAACCAATAACTTCCGACGATTACACATCACCGATGCAGAGAAAATGCGTTACTTCGTACAAGGCCTCCGAAGCGAAATTCGGAAGGCAGTCCTGATGAAACAACCAAAATCATTCCGTGAAGCAGAAAAGATGGCCCGTCTGGCGTGCTCTGTTGAAAATACCATGAAAACATCCCAAGAAAACAGTGTGGCAGTTCAGATAGGAAATTTATCAGACTGTGAAGTCCTTATCAGCAGGCGTTCTACCGAATGCTCAGTCCTCTACAGACGACAAAAAGCTCCTCACTGTCATCGAACAGAATAATGCTCTGTTAGCTAACTTGAGCACGGCTCTAGCCGGTAAACCAAGTGAGCCTCTTGAAAATTGCCGAGTCAAATTTGCTTCCCAAAATAATGGATCAGCCACAGTGGCTGCTCTCGCGAACTCTCAGAATGAACAGGTGTTCATCGGGAAGAGGGACTTTCAAGAGTTGAAGGAACTCTTGTTGGAAAAAATAGACTCCCAAAATAGACATTTTGATGCTCGTATACGCGGTTTAGCACGTAGAAGTCAAGGCCAGCGTGAAGAAATTCCTCGCCAAAGGACAAGAGTTGGACAGCCACGCTGTTTTACCTGTGGACAAACTGGCCATCTTGCAATCAACTGCCCCGAACGCAGAGATCCAAGCCCACAGCCATTTCCTCAGGAATCATATACCGCTCGCAGATCTAATTATCAGCCGTATTCCAGTTATGATCAACAACGAGATAATTATCGCAATTTGCCACAGCAAAATCGACGTGGACTGAACTTAGCAGCACTCGATGAACACTTAGCCAATGAAGGTTTTGTTGCAGAACTGGAGCGAAATACAAGCGATCGAGTATCTACTTATTCACAAGAACCTTTGCACAAAAAGGACAGAATTATGCAGAACACGAGTGTCAACATCTATTCTAGTGAAGCTGTCATGTTCTCCAAACAAAAGTCTCGAAACTCCGAAAATTTGCATAGGAGATTAACACCTCGATGTCCACCACCCTTTTCAGGCAAAGGAAAGCAAACGTTTCAGTACGTGAAGCCCCCTGCCAAACGCGAAACACAACCACACCTTGGCCATGTTCCAGAACCTGCAAGAACTTCAGAAAATAATGTCGAAAATATTCAAGAAGAAATCAAGTCCTATTTATCCTCAGCTCTAGAGCTGTTTGGGCAACTACCAAGTGGACCAATAACAACAGGACATCCTGGTACCCAGTCTTACCAAGCCAAGTCCTCGCGTGTTGTAGTCTCACAAGGTACCACTCCACAGTCATCATGTCTTCCAGTTAACTATCCGTCTCTTGTTGACGCTCAGGCAACTGAGAGAGAGGAAAACACGCCCAGAGAACAGTGCCTCGCCTTTACCCCAGCTATCAGTCCAAAATGTGCAAGTGAAGACAGTGTTCACAACAGAGACAAGCTCCCCTCATTTTCAGCCAAACATTTTGAAGAGTTTCCAAGTGATGTAAAGCAATCCTTGTTTCCTGACCCCTCCAAGTTCACTAGAAACGGTCAAGATAGTTCACCTCAGCCAGTGCAAAAAGTTATAGACGTACTAAACGAAAACGCTTCAAAGCAGTATTCTTCATTAGAAGAGCATCGCACCTATGTACTACCAAGTCACGTTTGTCCCGTTAGTTTGCAGTCTTACCGTCCGTCTTCTCCGCTTCAAGGTGGTAAAAACGTTGCAAACGAAAGTTCACCGAATAATCCCAGAGATCTGACAGTCAGTGCACAATTAAACGGACAAAGCATTAAAGCACTTGTTGATACTGGAGCCGCAATAAGCGTAATTGACAAAGAAGTCCTGAAAGACGTTTACAAGGATCAACTTCCCCAACTACAGATCGACAACTTAGGGGATGTAAAAACCGTGAGTGGCGAAGCTTTGCCTGTTCTTGGTATGTTCACGACCCCTTTAGACATCGCCAATGGAAGTTACTCATGCACCTTCCTAGTAGTTCAAGATCTCCCTTATGATGCTCTTCTAGGAAGAGATTTCCTGAGAGAAAATGGAGCCATTATCAATCTAAAGGAGAGTACCTTACAGTTGGATGGCAAAAGAGATGAACCTTACCCAGAGAGAGAATTAGCACAAGGTCTGTCTTGCGATCAAAGCCCTGTCCAGCCAACACGTCGTAAAGAATTCACTGAGGAAAATTCTGCCACAGAGAAAACTCCCATTAAGCAAAGCAGAGCTTCGAGGAAACGCGCCCTACACCCAGCTTTCATAGGAACGTTATTCTTCCCATCCGCGTCTGACGACACAACTGTGCCCAACGATACTTATCTCCGTTCCCAGCAGATTCCCGCAACAAGCCTTAGTGGAAAGACGAATGTTTCTCGTTTATTGATCCGTCAATTCTTTTTGACCACGCGTTATATCGCTTTATACCTACTGACTGCATCGCACGCAACGGTGCCTGACCAAAACGTTTACAAAGTTCAGATGACTACTCGGATACCTGCCACACAAGAGCAAGCTTTTGACGTAAGAAGCGCTGCGAGTGTACCCGTTCAAGTATGCCCAACAAACCCAAAAGAGCCCTTTAAAATTGGACAAGTAAATGACGAATCTCAGACAATGATAAAGCCGCCTCAGCCAGTCAGTACAACAGAGAATTACAACACAGTTTCCACCTATGACGTCAAGTGATGCCGATTTTCCAGAAAGACCAGTTTATGAAGTTCCCCGAAGCAGTTCTACTACAAAGGACGAATTGTTGTCCCCAGAGAGATCCCACGTTAATCCAGTATACAACGACATGCGCACCGTTCAGGGAGAGATCCAACGAACGCCTATTCGGAACTTATGAAGCAGCCACCGTCACACCCAAGAAACTTTATTTTAGCCCAGATAGATTGGTGTTAGCTATTTGTGTAGTAAAATACCGTTCCAGGTAATCAGCTTATAGTTTACATAGTTCGTAGACGAAACACGAAGAGATTCATCATAGGAATTGCAATTGTCATGAGACTCGTATGTTTCAGTACAGATTAGTCAAGCTAATTTCAAGTACGTTGTGCCATAAAGATATGCCTTAGGGAGACGAAGTTTACCAGCAATTAGTGACCGATCAGAGTCAGATCGACATTCCTAGTTATATTATCAGTTACGAAATCGAACCTATTCTTGTCCCGTGCCCTTTTCGTCTTAGAAGCTTTACGCACCTATAGTTAAGTTTTCTTCGACGAGGACGTCGAAATTTTTTAAGGTGGGAGGAATGTAAGGAGAGATTTTCCATGAATTCTTTATTTGCCTCGAATTTCATATATAGCTTTCAAATATTCGCTTTGACGTTGTTCTTAGTAATTCATACTGAATTTGCATAAAGAAGTTTCAGATCCGCAAAAAGGCTCGTGCCATTTTTATTATCCTTTGTTTCATTTGCTTTGTGTTCGCTAGGTTATAATCATAGAAAAGCCAACAGTGTCCCTTAACAAACAAAACTAATTGCTCGTTCTCTTTTCAATTATATACATTTTACGTCAATGTTGACTCTTGAAAGAATACTTAATGTCTAAATAACGGTTTATTTGACTTTAGTCTATTTTTCGTGATTTTACTACCGGACGACATTTATTCATAGAAACGCCTTTCGTGCAGGTGCATCTCGTTCTAATTGCAACTTAGTTATATTTATTTGAGTATATTTCATTAAATTGTAAGGAGAGGTGATAACCGAATTTTGAATATGAAAGGTTTTGCTGTCTTGTAATTTTAAAATTAGATCGGTTTTTGTTTAAGGTGAAAACTTCTAATTAGTCTGCGCTTTTCCTGTTTAAACAGCCGATAGCTGTGGACTTGCAATTTTATTCATATTGTAACACTTTGTACATAAACGCTGTTTTGCTGACCTGGCTAGGTCTTTGTCTCAGTACTTTTACTTTCTAAAATAGCAACAGTAACAAAAGATTTCAGGTTAAAAATAGAAATTATATTTAGTTTTCATTTAACTCTAAGTGATTTCTGTTTATATTTCTATTGTATTCTTTTGTCTTCAATGGTTGTAAAAATCATATATAAGTAAGTTGTGTTGAACTGATTTTTCGATTACATCGCCGATTACATTGCCGATTACATCGCCGATTATTTCGCCGAGTCCTAGCCGAGTTATTGCTGTTTGATCCGCTGAAGAATAAACGCTGTTGGAACCAAGTTTAGTCTGTTTTATCTACTGCTGTACCAGTTAGTGGTCTGATCCGGACCTCGAGAGAAGTGACGGCTCTTCCCCGCAAGCGAGTTGCCATTTGAGTCTAGTTTTCCCCAGTTTTATCGTGAGTCAAGCACCGAGTTCCCGTTGAGCCTTAAATTCGTTTCAGAGTGGAAAAACCTTCCGTCACAATAGTTTAATTACCAATACTTTGCAGCCCGAAGGCTGTATTACGCATTTACAAATTATGGAATTGATAACTTGTGTATATAAAACTAAGTACAGTAAATATAAAAGTATAAAAAATATGATAAAAGACCGTTTTCAAGGTAAAACCAAGTATTTAAAGAAAAAACTGTGAAAAAAGACTGTAAAAAGGCCAGGTTTTAACCTAAAAGAGCCCCTTTTTTCTAAAAAAAAAAAAACAAAAAAAGAAGCAATACTTCCACAAGCGTGTTACCGTAAAAAGACAGCTTTTTAACGCGCACCGTTTCTTTATGTAACAATATGACTAATAAATGAACTCGCAAACTCTTCTTTTTATACCGTAAATGATCGATTAAGCGCCCCGTTTTAGGTGCGGCGCTTATACAGGAGCGGCGCTTATTTAAACTACGGGTAAATCACTGAGGGGAATATAGACAGAACTAGAGAGGCCCGTACTTGGTATGCACAATTTAATATAAATTACGAACTCGTTTTCTAGAGTTTCTCTACATTAAAACTTTAGAACTAACGAGTTGGTCGAGGTCTTACTTCTCAAGCCATATGGTTTTGATATCTCTTTATATCAAGTGCTGTATCAAAATTTAAAGGTGGTGCGTCAATTTGTTAATACCCGAATTTGTGTTTTCACTCACGTGGCCAGCATCTATGCAAATTTATTAGAACAAAAGAAAGCGTTTGCACAAGAAAAGAGTTCAACTCTCACAGGACTAGTTTGGGACACACATGGCCGCCGTTTCAGTGTTTTGGGACACAAATACGGCCGCCATGACGTCATGTGAAAACGCACAATTAAATGATTGTCGGTAAAAGTGCGGCGCTTATTAAAGTAGCGGCGCTTAATCGATCATTTACCCTAAGTGTGGAGTGAAGAAGTTTCACCAACCGTTTTTGGTCATTTCACTGCTAGCACGGCATAATAAAGAAGCACTAATCTAGAAAAATTCCATTTATTTATTTTTTTTATCTCAGTCTATCTTATCATTTGACAGGACAAATGGCTAAACCGGAGGACAGTGGCTTCTATACAGGATCATTACTTACCTTGAATGCCAACTCTTCCGATGAATATGTTAAGGGTATTTATGACGAATGGGCTGAAAAATATGACAAGGTACTGCCGCTGTCCTCATTTCAGAAACTATAAGGGCAATGGGTACAAGCTCTTGGCGTAGCGATTTCTAGGGTCGTTTGTGTGGGCAAGCGTTAATTACTTATGATTGGTTAATGGTTGCCTTGAATACCATCGACCAATCATAAGTAACGCTTGTCCAGCCAAACGATCTCGAAAGTTACTACTCCCAAAGTTTGTATTAATTCTCCCTACGTATAGCCTGTTCCAGGCTCAGAGATAGTCGGGTCCGTTGAATTGGGGAAGCACGAACACGAAAATATAACCTTAACGCCGACTATTCGCGTGCATTCACCACTATCTGAGAGCGTGGAATAGGCAATTCTCCCAAGAGTCTGAAGTGGGGAATTAACCACTGCTTTGAGATCTCCGACAGTAACAAAAACATCTCATTTTGTCAAGATGTAAAACTTTTGAAAGCAGTTTAAGTGAAGTACCTAAGCGAGTGGCGATTGTGCATGCGTCCTCAGTATTCCCCACGGTTTCTTTTTCTGTATATTTTGTTTGCTTCGTTCCTCTATTTGGAATTGTTTTTGTTTTCAATACACACATGCACTCAAGTGCACAGGCTAATTTGACTAACTAGAATAGAGAAATAATGAATGATTACAGTGTGCTTATGCCTTAGTCAATTCCAAGCATACATATCAATATTTAATAATATTAATATTTATTGATTTGTATTGCGCAAATATCAATCCAGGGAAAGGAATTTTCATCTACGCATAACATTGACTCAACAAAATCCTAAAATCCTAGTACATATTTGAAAAGTTTTATTTACAGATCGTTCCTGAAAATTAGTAAAAATAACAATTTAAAAATAGAAATTAATCTTTAAAATCCTATATACAAATCCTTCTTAATAAAGAGAATAAAAACAATAAATTAGCTAAGAAACGCCTTCTGAAATAAATGAGTTTTAAGAGCCTTCTTGAAAGCATTAACTGAAGATACATTTCTGATAAAAAGGGGAAGATCGTTCCATAATTTAGGGGCAGCCATATAAAAAGATCGATCACCAAGCGTGGAAAGAGACATATCCACTTCAATCCAACCCCCCCCCCCCCCCCGGGCAGTTGTTAAGTCTTGTGTTCTCACTGTGAGGCATTTGACATCAAAGGGGTACCCGGGGATGGGCAACATGTCAAGATTTGACAATTTCTCTTCAAATTCTTCGCAAAGCTTCCCAAACTGGCTTCCACGGCCTTTTTGGCCTTTTCACGCGTTTTTGCAAAATCCGCGAAATTCAGGAATTAGCTTCCACGAAAGTTTCATGTCACATGTTTTTTCATCAGGTCACAGGAGAGGCTGGCTACGTAGCTTACAAGACATGCACTCCAATCTTTGATCAACTCCTGCGAGACAAATTTGACAGCAAACACTCAGAGCTGCGAATCATTGATGCGGGAGCTGGGACAGGGATTGTGGGGAAGGTCCTACAGGATCTCGGCTACACCAACATCGACGCCCTCGACATCTCGCAGAAGATGTTAGACGAAGCAAAGAAGTTGAATGTATACAAGAATTTCTTTTGTGCGCCGCTTAGTGAGGAACCTGTAGCGGAAATCGCAAATGATCAGTACGATGCTCTGATCTGTATAGGTACCCTTACAGTTGGTCACGTTAAGCCACGTGCTTTCGATGAGATTTTGCGCATTGTGAAACCTGGTAAGGAGCTAAGGGTCTGTTTATATAAGGTGAGCCAGCCCCACTGGCAGGGCTGGCCCGCTTTCGATACGGTCTAGTTCGGCTCATGCTTTGTTTCCTCTTAACTGTTTTCGTTGTGCTTATATGAGAAGTGGGGCTGGCCGGCTTGGTCCGTCTGTTAAACTTTGTTCTACATGCTACGATATAATAACGTTTTCATTTATACAATCAGCGTACAGGAAATTTCACAGCACTGAGACGCAATTGCCTTAGATCAGAAAAGATCAGCGATTTTGCTGCTCCTTGATATTTCCGCGGCATTTGATACTGTGGATCACTGTATCTTGCTTTCACGCCTTTCTCGTCGATTTGGAATTAGTGGTACGGCAACCTACCTCAAACCAGTAACTACTTTGCAAAAACGAGTCGTCAGAATAATGACTTTTTCCGACCCTAGATCACATTCTGAGCCATTGCTAAAGTCTCTCAGACTGCTAAAATTCTCCGATACAACTCATCTCGTAACCAAAGAGGTATAGTTTAGGGCTTGTTCCTCGATGTTTTGCACGACAAACAGAAACTGGGGAGCCCATAGCTGTACCCTGTAGCTGCTTGCAGTGTTTGCCGTTGTACTGAAAGTGCGTCGAAGTCAAACAGAGGTTGAGTAGGTCCATAATGTCGTCTGTAGGTAGTAGTAGTTCAACAGTAGAGTTCTCAATAGCGTTCTCAGTTCAGTCTAGAGCCAGTTGAAGTGGAATACTGGTGAACAGTGATTTCACGTCAAAGGACACTAGTTTGTGGTCGTCCGGTATTTGTGTTGTCTACTACTATCTGGACTTTGACGAGACAAAAGCAACTAGTTTTCCACTCACCTGACAGCCTACTTGACGAGACTGATTATCTTAACAACGTTCTTAGTAAGACCAATTACAATACGGACTTTGTTAGACGGAACACTCACAGTGACATTGATTCCAACCCTCAGACCAACGTCAACTCTGGCCCTGTTACGACAGCGACTATACCGTACATCAGAGGCACCTCTGAAACTACGTATATTAAAACCTCACAATATACGTGTTGCACACAAACCGATTACACTTTAGACGACTGCTTACTAATGTCAAGGACAAACCGGAGGACAGACAGGGAGCAGTATACAAGATCAAATGCTGCGACTGCCAGGCTTCCTATATTGGTAAAACCGGCAGAACACAAAAGAGCGACGAGGAATAGTGACGTCAACAATCACATTGCTGAGCGCCATTTACAGACGACACATCAAATTGACTGGGATTCTGCGACATGTATAACGTATTCTACAGACTACTATCAACGTCTTACTTTAGAAAGCTGGTTTACTAACTTAGAATAAACGCCACTGAATCGTAGCCAACAGTTACCAGCGCCGTACAAACGACTTATTTACGAAACCAAGCAAAACTAACTACGAGAGAACGACTGGAGAACTGACAATTTGACTAATGGCAATAGACGACTGTTTAACTGTGACAACAGACGGATCGAAACGCACCAATTACTAATTACGAGTCTTCATAGCCTATAACATCACGGCTTAACTGACGGACGACCAATATTGACCAATCAGATCAGCAACAAGAGTATAATACAATCAACTGACGTGATACGACTCACTTTAACTCTAAAGAGCGTTATGTAACGTTCGAGACGTCATCCCTTAATGATATGGAATTGTGCAAGTGTGGGTTGGAAACCTGTGTATTTGTCACATATTCATGTTTGTGATGAGAGAGTGCTGGCTTCACCAAGAGCGGGTAACTGATTGGAGTTCTTTCGACCAATGTTTGAGTACAGTTCCTCAGGTGACGGCAATCTGAAAATCGGCATTCTATTATCTCCGTAAAATTAGGCTCAGGCATTCGTAAACATCTCACCTTTGATGCAGCCCAGCTTCTTGTTTAAGCCCTTGTTACAGCAAAGGTTGACTATTGTAATTCGCTACTATACGGTTTACCTAAGAACGTGATTAAACAGCTCCAACGTGTGCAGAACGTAGCTGCTTGTGTTGTTACTCTTTCGCCCAAGTTCTGTCATATTACACCTGTTCTTGCGAATCTCCACTGGCTCCCGATTGATCTTCGGAATGGGATTGAATTTAAAATACTTACTGTTACTTACAAGACTCTCCATGGACTTGCTCGTACTTATATTAAAGATGTTCTTCAAAGTTACCTCCCGGCAGGGGATCTTAGGTCTTCAAAGAAAAATCTGCTTGCCGTACGTGCTTTTAACTTAACAGTTATGGCCGTCGTGCTTTTTCTGTTGCTGCGCCGCTTCTTTGGACTAGTCTTCTACTGGATCACTGGACATTTTTAAAAGACAGTTGAAAACTGTTCTTTTTTGTTGTTGTTCTTTTCGTTCTTTTTTAAATTGATGACTTGACTGTGGTGCTTTTATATCTTAAATAATTTTTGTAGTTTTTTTTTTTGTATTTTTTTATTGCGGTTTTTAAATTTTAACTTTTACTGTAGTTTTAAATTGTTTAAACTTATAAATAGCGCCTTTTGACCCTGGGAAAGGGCGCTTCATAAATGTCTCATTATTGTTATTATTATTATTATTATTGTTATTATTATTAATCCAATCAGAATGACGAGCAATGTTTGTTCACTTTTAAGAAAAACAGTTTGTCCAATCAAATTCAGTGCGGTGCACTAGTATCGCGCCTAGTATATCATAGTGTTTGCAGCGCATTCGCTTCGCTGGTTGCTCAGTGGTCATGTGATAAATTGCATATTAAAGGAGACAAATGGAAGTGGGAATAGGAGACCTTCTTATATTTCATCGTCCAAAAAGAAAAGTTGTACAGAGCCTGCAAGACAACTGTATCAGTCCTTGCGTTCCTTATAATTTTTACTAATTGTTCTCGAAAGTTAGTTAGCCTGCGTAGCGGCAAATTTTATGACTTCGGCGTTTTGGAAAGGTTGAAAATAACAGGCTGGTAGAGTGAAGAATGCCTCGCTCCATGCAAGGTAATCCAAGGCAGTCTTGGATTCTGAATTCAAAGCCGATGGTTTCCGGATTCCAGGCACTGGAGTCTGGATACCTTGTCAGCGATTTCTGATACGTCGACAATTTGTATCAAAATATTGTACGCGCGCACGTTCCATGATTTTTTCTTAATTTTCGTTTTTAAACGCAATTTCTTTGATACGAAGGCTTGTCACTTGGCCTAATTCTTGTCGTCAAAGGCGGACTCAAAACTAACCGATACTTCTCTGTCTCTTTGGTTTTAGGTGGTATTATTGGGTTCACTCTTCGAAAAGACGTCTACAACGAGACTGTTGAACAAGCTGTTTTCAAAGAAACAACCAAGTTTGGCTACCGCAAAAAAATGGATGAGATAGAAAACGAAAAGAGATGGAAGCTTCTACGATGTGACTTGATAGATTATCATACTACAATGGATGAATTGCGAGCAAAGTGTTACTCTTTAATGTACCAAGTTCTATGATGGTGGACATTCCATTCTGGCCAAAGCGAGCACTCTCGTAATTTCGTAATTATTTAGCTTATTTGTAAATCAGTAATAAAATGATCAATTTTTAAACGTTTCAATCGGAGGACAATAGCAAGCTCAAAACAAAGGATGAATACAGCCGAAATTCGTGTTTGTTCTGAAGTCGAAAAAACGCTGATGAGACAACTAGTTTTATTATTTGTTATGAAGTTTTATACTTGTCAGGCAAATGGTAGCCGGTGAGCAAGCTCTCCATTTCGAGTGGCGAGCGAAGCAAGCCGCTAGAGAACGCGCGTGGGAGTACGAGGGACTGGCTGAAAGCGGCGCGCTTAGGATATTTACTTCCCAAATGGAGAGAGCGTTCTCGGCAATCGGTCAAGTCGCCCGATGGTTATCTCGCTCGAAGTTATGTTGCCCGAATTTTATCAGGTGCAGTACACAAAGAAACAACGTTAAAAATAGAGTGTGTGTAAGATATCTCGTTCTTTAACCGTCATAAGCAAGCTCTCCCGGGGTTCCCGGGGGTATGGGGTGGTGGAGGGAAAATGGGAAGGATAGCTTGCACTCGCGTCTCATAAATTTGAATATCTTCCTTTTTCGCCCCTCCGCTAGAGCTCCCCAGGAGGTTTGGGAGAGGTCCGGGATAAATGTGAAGTGAAACCTTCCTCGTTCTTTAAGCGATAATAAGACGAAACAAGCAGGATATTAAAATCTGTAATATCTCGCTCTTTTAGCCTTGATGAAATGAAACAAACGAGATAAATGAATACTACCTGTCGCTCTTTATCTTTGATGAGACGAAACAGGCCCGATGAATGTGTAACAGCGATGTTTGGATGTTGTTGAGCATAATAAAATTTCGTGCGACAGAAATCAGCATTTCGGGCGACATAACTGTTTTGCGGCCACATAACTTTGGGTAAGATGACTCTTGGGTGACTTGACCGTAAACCGCTTGCTCCCTGGCTAGGACAGTCACGGTCGACAAGGCACTTTCATGACAACAGCAAAGCACTGTTCTTATTTTAACTCCAAAAACTAAGTTCACTTTGAATGAGTAGATGTCCTGATGTATTGGAGTCTTATTGGGCTTGTGCATTTAATATCCGTACCCCTCTCCCCCGGGGTTCGAGGACTTACCTTTTCTTCTTTCCCCTGAAGATTTGTACGTAAAGTTGCACTCACCCAGGAAGACTTCCTTAAAATATGGGTCTACCCGGTGAAGAATATGGGTCTACCCCTGAAGAATATAGTTCTACCCCTGTAGAATATGGGTCTTGCCCATGAAGAATATGGGTCTGCCCCATGAAGAATAAGATCTACCCCTCAAGAATATAGGTCTACCCCATGTAGAATATGGGTCTACCCCCCGAAGAATAACGGTCTACCCCTGAAGAATGTGGTTCTACCCCTGTAGAATATGGGTCTACCTGTGAAAGATTTTGGGACAATTAATTAAAGCCTCAGCCCCAAAGAATTCCACAATTTTTTACTCTATCCCAAAGGAAATCCTCCAATTGTTTGAACTTACCCCAGAAGAATTCCACTGGTCCTCATCCGAGGGGAGGAGGGGTACGGATACCGTATTTAATGCAATAGTAGCCTGCGAGCAAGCTTCCTTGCAGGCTAATGCAAATAAATGGGTCTTTTGCATTAGTTGATCATGTGATCAACTTTTTGAAAATACGAAAACAGTTGTCAGCAGGAACTGAAAAGAGCGTTTCAAAATTAGGTAACCTGTAAATGTTTGGCCGTGTATCCCAAAGGTAGCGATCGCAACCGCAGCTGAAAATTAGAAGGTTTTGTACTTGCCACCCAGTCACCCAGTTGAGTGGTTTTCCATACAAACTTGTAAATTTTCAAACTGTTGAAAACATTTCCTGAAGCTTCATGGGACTCAAATCTCCATTCACAACAGGCAATCTGAACCCTAAAGTAGTAAGGAAAAGACTCGACGACAGTTCAAAAATGTAGAAATTTACAAGGATTTGTATGGAAAACCATTGAAGAGTCACTGGGTAAGGGTTGTTTTTCTAATACAAATTCTAATTTTCGGTGGATGTAGTCTGCTACACAGCCGTTTTTAGTGTCGTCACGACACTAAAAACGGCTGTGTAGCAGACTACGGTGGATGTTGCAATCGCTGCTTTTGAGATATACGGCCGAGAATTCACGGGTTACTTAATTGTAACTTGTTCTTTACGTTCCTGCTAACCCATCCAAAAACGAACTTTTTTCGTGTTCACAGACGGTTGGTCACGTGACCAAAAGGCCTGTAGCACATTCTCTGCTCTTCCTCCACGTTCTGAAGGAAAACCGAGTTTCAAGTAAATAAAAATTTTCATAAAATGGAGTAAACTACTTACAATGAAGAAGTCTTTAGCATTTCCCGATTGTTTTCCTCCAATATATTCCCCGTAGAAAAGCCACAAAACGGTTCGTTTGATTCAGACACGCCGCCAGCTTTTTCGGTTCTTGGGCGCCACTTTCGCTTAGCGCCCGCGCCTGAAAGTCGAAGAAAACGCTCGGTTACCAAGACTTTATGTTATAATGGCGGCGAGGTTTAAATGAAAGTTGTACGAAAAGGTGTGTTTCAGACTTTTCTACAAGGAATTCATCATGATCTATGGAATGAAATAACCAGCAAAGACAAAAGACCACTTCAAAATGTGAGTAATGACTTTCATTTGAGATAAATTTTATGTTTATTTATGCCCTAGTTAGTGGAAAGCCCCGCACCCCAATATACGCATTTAATAGCGAGAGATTTCAGCGGTTTTGCCACGGTATGCGGTATATATGCGGTATGCGGGGTTTAAGACGCAAGTATCAGCTAGCGGGGACCAATAGCGGGGCTTAGACGGGGTTTTCCCCATGACACTATCTTGAATAGGCATAGCATGCATGATCCCAGGGGTAGGGGCGCAGAAGCGTATAAACATTGCTTCTGACGGGAAATAACTGGAATATTGTTCTGGGTTGGTATATATGCTGGAGGTCTCATGCAACCATTGTCACTTGGAAAGGTTATAAAGTTTGGAATGCCAATTCTGTAACTCAAGGTAGATTACTGTTCAACTTACAATTCTGGCTGTGTGAGAGATGGACAGCATTGTTGATTTACAACTGTTAAAAGTTCAATTTCCCCAAGAAAAAAAATGTTGAAATACAGTGAAACCTCTATTAAGCAGACACCCTCTATTGAGCAGACCCCAAGACAGGTCCCGAAATTAATGTCTTATATTCCCCTTTATAACAAACCCCTATTCAGTGGACACCTCTATTAAGCGGACGCAGACACTAAAATAAATTGTATTTGGCTAATTTCTATTGTTAAAAACCTCTATTAAGCGGACACCAGACTGAATTGACAATAGTAGTGTTGGATTATGTCCTTGAAACACATACTTTAGTCGGGGGTATTAAAGATAAATCAATACATTCAGCTGTCAAAAAACTGTAAATGAGACCAATATCCGGCCATATGATTGTCATCCGCGATCAAAGTTCACCTTAAAGTCTTGCACAAAGTACAGCACAGCTTCCTCAGCTTCCTTATCAACATGGAACTTTATCACCATACAGAGTAACCTTTGAATGTTAATAAACATCATAACATCGTTAACAAACAATGCGCAATTTTTAAAACCTCTGTTAAACGGATGCCCTCTACTACGCGGCCATTTGTGTAGGTCCCGAAGGTGTCCGCTTACCATGGGTTTGTATAGCAAGGAATTTGCTTCATTTTGAAGGCAGCCCTGGTCTAATGCACCGCTATTCCATGGGTATGGGGGTGCGGGGCTTTCCACTGACCATTGCATTATAACTTAGTTGAAACACAACCATTCTTAGTGGAGTAAATCCATGAGGTGGCTCTTTACCTTTTTGTTAGTACTAATTTAATTGCAGCGTGCTCTTACGTACTATAGACTTGTGATAACATAAAATTGAAAGTAAAGTTTTAAAACAGGATATATTCAATACATCCATCAACTGAAGGGGCCCCAGGACAAGGGATGGGACTTTTTAAAGGCTCCATTTGAAAGTGCTTAATTCCCCTCCTTGATGGCACAGAGCAATCAAAGTTAAGAAATTTCCTCTCCTTGAAGGGTTTCATATTGAACAACATGAAACCACAGTAAACTTTCAAAGAGATGTCATTATCTTGAACCAGCTTACCTGGTTACACTGTAGGTTAAAAGGATCTTTTGCTCAAATAAACGCACTGAGTTTTAGACATTCCTTTGCCATCGCCTTTGTACACTGTAGTTTTGTAAGGTCCCTAACAACTTCAATCCATCTTCTAGTGTGTCATTTATATACTTCTATCTTTTTTCCTTTCCTGTTCTAATTTCTTCCTTGTAAATTACTTTGTGCTTTATGCTTTCCCCTGCCTGCCTCGATTAGCCAATCTACATGTCTGTGCGAGCAGAGGATGTTTGTATGTACATGACTTGTATGTTTGAATTTTATTTTGTAACTCATGGAGATCAATAATCTTTTAACAAACTTCAAATTTCAACTTCTTGGATTGAGGAAACAATACCTGAGATCAGCCAGTCTGGCGAGTCCGCCATTATTTCCACAATGAGGAGAGATGTGAGCCTGTGATTATTTGTGTCTATATATCCTTGATCTAAGACCACTTGAAATTAACTTAATTTAGACTTTATACAAAGCCCCTGGTTTTCCCTGTGGTGGAAGGCTGTTGTAAACCAAGTCTCCCTCATTTTTCTCTCTTCTAGGGTAAAAATAATACTTCAAATCCTTCTAAATCCTTACCATATAAAGTGTATTTGCCCAGGGTTCCCTCCCCCCCCCAACCAGCAAGGGGTATTTTGCAGAATGCCAAGTGACTGCTGAATGCTGAACAGCTCTGAAGTTTAGTGATCAGGGTTAGGAAAGTGAGTGAATCAGGTTCCATTTAGTGTCATTACACTAGGCAAACTGACCAGAAACTTGATTCAATCAGTTTCTTAACTGTAAGCACTAAACTTAACCCTGCCTGCCAAAAATACCCCTGCTGGCCTTTGACATCTGATCAAATCTGAGATGAGTATGGTAATGGTCAGTGGCAAAAGTGGTACGGGTATTTGGGCTGACATAGCATTCATTCATTCATTCATTTTCTTTATAATTATATTTGATTATTTATTTATTTATTTTTTAAATTTATTCAATATTTCTAGACAACTTCTACTCTTTTTTTCACTACAAGAATCCTATAGGGGTCAAATGCATCTAATTTGATATTATTCCAACACTGAACTCTTGTCAGCTTTGTCCCGTGCCTGAGCGTTTGGCTGATTACATTTAATGTTATAGTACAACATGAAAAATGTCAAAATAGACTGTAGCCAGTGAGGACACAGAAAATTGATGGTCAATCCAAAGTTTGCACCTATGTCACTACAGTCAAACCTCGTTAATAGAGGGGCCATAGCAAGTGTCCGTATTAAACGGGTTGAATTTAGAGAAAATGTTAGAGCTCTCTTCCCCCCAGGGACTAAGAAAACTGTCCTTAATAGCAAGGTGTCTGTATAGCCCATTTTCGAGCTCGCTATGACCGCTGAATTAAGGAAGTGAAGACGCATTTTTTACAGCCTTAGCCTCATTCTAAAGTAAGATATTCACAAATTTCAACGAGAAAAAGACCTGTTTATTACTCTGTCTATTGTGTATGTTCAAATTTGAAGCACTTACTTGCCAGAATGTCTGAATATTTTACTTTAACTCGAGGCTAACCCTGCATGAATGTGTCGTTAATGTTTGTATTCAGTGGTGATATTTAATTCGAAACTGGACTATTAAGCTGGTGTCCAAAAGCGGAGTTTGACTGTACTAACTCTATTCTGCAATGAGCAACCCCACCCTTAGACCTGAGATAATCATGTATTTCCTGAAATCACAGATTGGTGTTAAAGATTGTTTGCCAATTAGCCTTCCTCACGTTGCCTCTTACCCTCCCCTCCCCTCCCATCCCCCTTTCCCTTCCTCACAGACAATTTTTTCCCACACAGTGAATTTCTTTTTATTAACTGTACAAAAGAAACAGTGTAAAAAGCTGAGTTATTGCCATGCTAATTGTACCAGTTATACACGCATATAACACGCGTCTCAGATACTGTACGTCATATCATATTTAGCCCCAAAGACATTTTATATCCTGTTTATTACTTACAAATCACATTATTGTTGCCTGCAAGCAAAGGACATGATTCCATGTAAGTCTCTCGAATGTCTTGGAATCGTTTGAGCGAAACACAGTTCAAATTGAACAGTTTGTCGTGTTGGTTCCTTCGTCAGTTTCGCTCATCAACATTGGGTTATTAAACATATACATCAGTTTTGAAAGGTCTTTCTGCATGACCAGTATTTCAGACTATAACAAAACAAGAGATAAATATCCAACCATCATTAAAAGACCAACATGTAAGGAATAACGAGTTACTCCGTCGGACATTTTTACCGCCTTCACAGTTGGTTCTTGCTGGCGGGAAGCATTGGTAGGCTGTGGTACTCTTGTGTTGCATAGGGATCCTTTGCAGCAGTCAATGTCACAGCCTAGGGGCTTGCTGTTGACCGTGTAGGCTAACACTAATTTTAAAGAGTCACAGGCCTTTTTCTTGTCTACAAGAAAAGAAAAAGGAATTACACTTGATCAATATCATCAATGACTTGAACTTAATAGAAGAAGCGTTTTCGCTTAATGTAATTTCTCTGAATTGTATTTGAATAAGGGTCGCCAAAAACGGTTCAGAAACTCTCAGTTCTTGGTTCGGTCAGGCGCAGATTTCATTTAAAAATTGATAGTCACAAGTGCGCGAATGAAAATAATGCGTTAAATCACGCTAAAACTTGTCTTTACGTCGGTTGAATTAAAAAATTAATTGTCCATTTTATCGCTAGGACGGTTGTGACAAAAAGCCTGTTATTTTGTTTTGCTATCGACTTCTGCTATAATAGGAGAGGCCGCAAACTGACCTGAAATGACCTTCTGACGTTAAGGTGTTCCATCGGAAGTTTTCCCAAGTGGACCGCAAAATTAATGAACCTTTAATTATTTAATTGGATCTTAATAAATAAAGAGTTATCAAACTGTCTGTGTCACGGAGACAAACTGCTCAAGTGGTGTATTATTGAATGAATTGCAAATAAACAAGCTGTGAACGAGCGATCGGATTTGTGAATAAATTACAGGGAAGGCGGAAGTCTCCTCTAGAAGATGCGACCGGTGCCAAGTACACCTCAAAACTAAGAAAAATCCGCCGGATTTGACTTAGACGTGACCGCGAATCACCGTTCTGAAGGCTTTTCTTCAACCAAAAAAAAGTGTATCTGCGTAAGGAAAAAGTCCAGGGCCCGGTTCCTGAAAGGCCGATTAGCGCTAATCCAGGATTAAAATTTTGTTCCACTTTTTCTATTTATCTTTCTATATGGAAGGGCTCCGCCTGGGGCCGAACCCATAAGTCATCCTGTTACATACCATTTTTGTCAGAAAAGATATTAACCTTTTCGTGTACCTTCTATTGACAAATGGTACCCCTTTCACATACCTAGCTTTTAAATTTGCGTCCCTTTAACTGCTGTAAATGGACCGTCTTTTAAATATGAATAAATAACGTTTTCCGACTTTTTCACAGCCATAAAATACGTCTGTTAGCCCTTTGTCCTTTTTACGACCGAAATGACAGATTTTCCTACCCTTTCGTTATACTTCAACTAGTGAAATCCCTACCCTTCTATATACCTGAAGCCTGAAAAAGGTAACCCTTTCGGGTCGAGCCTCCCCTTATAGGCTGTTATAGGGAGTACCCGCCGGTATCAGAATGGAGGGAAGGACGCTATGTAAATAAGCAATTTAGGTTCTTAGAGCGTTGATATATTGCACTTCACAAAGAGATAAATAATTTTAATATATCTTCGTACCTGAGCAGTCGATGCATCCCCTAGCCATAACTTCTAAAATTGCAGTGCCATTGTCATATTTTCCGCTTGCCGAAAAGCAGTGAGAGTTTCCCAGAAGTGTGGGATCATTGCATGCGTTTTCTTTTTGTCTTTGTTGGCAATCATTCCAGCTTCTTTCAATACACTGATAACATCTAATTGCGTCTAAACATGGCAAGCAAACAAATGAGGACTTTATTGACTTTATCTTCGACATGAAGATTCCAGTACCAAAACAATTATATATTAACTGCAACCAGATTAAGTAAAGTTAAAGGAAGAGGAAAAGGAACATCTGCAACAACAACACAGAAATAATATGGATATATTTTACGGTTTCTAAAGTTACTTGGTAATGGTAAATGGTAAGAGAAATCTTCATTTTGCTGGTACGAGCCGAAATCGTGTTTCACGACGAACTCTTCTTTGACTCCCTTATAATAAGTGGGTGTTAAAAAGGATTATTGATTTTACGTGTAGCAGATGTACTCTTTAGTTCCATTTTATCTATCAAATCCTCTCCCCGACATGCCCTTGAGTTTACATCCTCGACGCCCTGATCTTAATCCTATCTGACTTGTGGTTTTGTCAAGATAGCTCTTGTGTCTGCTGTATCGGAAAGGCGAATCTTTATCCAGAAATCTACAAAATTAGTACTTTGGCCTGTTTCAAACGCGTGCTACTGTCGTGCCGAACTCAATTGATCGAATTAAATTCGAGTTTAGCACCACGGTTGCACGACGTTTGAAACCAATTCGTGCCACGCCCGTCTAGCACGGCACGCTTGGCTGTTCTACACGGCAGTAGCACGACTTGCTTTCAAACGTCGGGCAACTGCCATGCCGAGCTCAATTCATATATTATAAATACATTAGAATACATTTTAAGAGTTCCCTAAACGGCTTATTATTTTTGATCAGAAGCTATTTTATGCGACTGAGTTAAATTCGAGGTCTGCAACCAAGTCAGAGTGCTACAGTCGTGCTGAATTCGAGCCAGCTTTGAACGTCAGTACCACAACGTTTGAAACAGGCCTTAGTGAGTTCCTGTAAACGTTTACATCTGCAGATGCTTGTATTTTTAGACCATAATATGGCAGTTTTGAGCCACTTGCCGACCACGTGAGACACGTGCCACTGAGACACGTGCGTGGTGAAAAACGTCCCTTCTTCCAGTGGAGAGTGCTAAATATGTGCTTGGCTTTGCAACATGACAGGTTCAGGGGCACCCAACGTCAATTTTCGGAAAATATCTGTTCGGAAGACGATTTGAGATCTAGAATTTTCGGAACATTTGTTGTAAAATTTCTTGCTTGCCTGCCCCTCCTAGGATTTTGGAACATCTACGAAATGGTATAATTGCCCATTTTTACCCTAAAAAGGTCAGCTTGAATTTTTGGGAGCCTTTTCTCTGGCTGAAATTTTCGAAAAGGTAAGTTTTGATCCCTATAATTTTCGGATCACTAGGAAATCCGAACAGATGAAAAATATTTAGGGAATAAAAATATGCCTATATCTACCTTTTAAATACTAAATTACGTTTAACAATGCTATGTTTAAGTGGTTTTGAACTGTATTCTCGTTGGGTGCCCCTTCAGGTTGACCTGAGAAAATTTTTTATCCATCTTGTTTCCAGGCGTTTGTTATAGAAGCTGGTTGGGCCAATTCTCCTCGCTAATATGACTGACTGAGCAATTTATCGATCACAAGTCTAGAAACTGAATCAATAGGAACTGTTGGCTTCAAAGATAAGAAAACGATTTTCCAAAAGCGGTGTCGAATTTAAGTTTTCGAAAATTCTAGCGCGGAAATTATAAACTGAAGAAATCAAGTGGTTTCCTTCAGAAGCCGACATATTTTTATGACATTTTTGAGAGGCCCCTAAACTTCGCTAAAGCTCGCCGAATTCGGTGAACTTTACCGAAAGCCGGCGAAAAGAAAAACATCCGGCTTAGAATCTTTCGCAATTTAATCTGTGTTGGTTTCCAGCAATCCGCCTGTTTTACGTTTTCGCGAGCACGTCTAAAAAGCTTTTTGTTATTTATTTTTTCTAAAATTATCCTATTTTGCCAACTATTTCTTCTGCCGTTCTGCAAGCCTTAGTGTGCTCTGATGGAGCTCGTTTTCTTAAGTTTAAGGGAGGCGGTGTATGTTCTAAGACCCAACCGCCGTCCAACGTCCGATCCGATGGCCGACATCGGATTACCGGAAATGCTAAGCGGATTATAGATATGGCCCCTAAAATTAACTTGGCTTGAGAAAACATCTCCTTGATACCTTCTCGCCGCGGACTTAAATGGTTCCAGAAAGAAAAAAAGAGAGAGAGAGAGAAATTCCGGAACAGCAAAGCAAAAACCAGTATTTTCTAGTAGGTCGGAAAAATGGGAAATAAAAAGCGCGAGAGTCAAAGTCATGATCAGTCATTGGTGTGTAGTTTCCTACAATCTACCACTTTAAAAAATACTGGTTGGAATTTGTGTCCAAAATTGACGGGGTGAAAATAGTAAGTAAAAGGGAGCGTAGAACAAGAGGCCACCGGGCATCTTGTATATTTTATCGCAAGAGCGATCTCTCAGGAATGTTGCAAATTAGGCTAAAATAGTATTTGTCAAAAGGCTTTTAGCAATCAGCAAATGGCGTCCATTAAAACAAATCCATGTTATGAAGGTTAAGCAAAGGTCTGCTCGCTAATTGTCAAAGATAAAAGAATATTCATTTCATTCATCGTCGTACATTGTCTTTGGAATGCCTTATCGTTATTTGGCGTGAGATGCTTTAGCCGATCAAAGTTCCATATTCAAACGCAAAGGAAAGCTAGTCTTTTACAAATAATAGAAGAACTAAAACAGGGAAAATATAAATAAATTAAAGAAACAGTAACAGAATGTATGTCGTTTTAAAAGTCTTAATAAAGTGGATCATTGATTCCAACTCGGCTCGTTTTCCTGGAGACACCGATAATGGCTCATATAGCGACCGCAAACTAGCCCACCAAAGTCTGCAACGTTTTAGAACCTCATAAAGCTCTTCAATTCACCAAAGCTACGGTAACTCACCTGTCAAAATAGATGTATTTAAAAGCAACGAGGCCATCACAAACGCGAAATTCATTCTGAGACGGTGAGTATCTTGTATTATTCCACTGTCAGTGCTCTTCTCTCCGTCATCGCTCGCGATCTCAAGTCTCGCGTCACCCCAGAATGTAGTTATTAAAAAGAAATTGCAACCATTCGGTGTTTTCGACGATTTAAGATAACACCAGCACTATTATCACCACAATTGTCGGCAAATTGGCCTCTCTTAATTTGTCCTCCAGGGGAATTAAAATGCCCTTTAACAACAACCCTTTCAACGCTCCAAGGATCAAATTCATGATTTTAAATACATTCTCGGCTTATCTATCCCCAAGTCACCTGATATGTAAATATTTTTTTTGTGCGTGAATACTACTCAAGAGCTTCCTGCTTGGCTGTCTTTTTTTAGTTCTATTTTCAACCACTGGAAACTGTACAAAAATTATCAAATTCGGGACAAATTTGTACTTGTTTAATACGAGAAGATATATCGTTTGCAATTCCGCTGGATATTATGAAAACCAAAAACCGCGAATATATCTATTGCAAAGCTGAAAGAAAAATATATTGTAAGACAGACAGACAGACATTTGACAAATTACAATGACTAAAGAACGACGACAGCAAAGGAAAGCAAACAGAAAAAGCGAAATTGAATAAATTTCCAAATAAATATTGTCAGGACAACGCGCATCCGGCGCCCATAATCTGAAAAATGTGAACGGCTTGGTGAATAACTTTTTGCAAATGGTCACATTTCTATGGACCGCACTGACAGAGCAGACCCGCCTGTTGTGAAAAACCAGGGAAGGTGTGCCAAAACTTAAGGTATCATATCTCGATGATTGAATCCATGGTCTTTGGGTCAGTAAGGATTTAGATTTTATTTCATATGATGAAACATTAGCGTTTCCACGTATTTTTGCTTATTAAAGGTTAAGTATCCGAGCCCTTTGCAAATGCAGAAGAAACGAAACGCTATCCTTATAGTCAATATCGCGGTGGGGTTAAGGATTCCGTCAGGGGATTATCCTCTCGGCCTTCTCACTCACTGACGTGATATAAAAACTAATGAAGTTTAAATCCTTGTAATCCTGCAATTAATGTGTGTGTAATCTTTTGATCCAATTTTAGGTGTATACCGATTTGCCGATGAGGTCAGTTCCATGGGGATCTACATCGCGTCAGGCTCAAAGTTTGCCGGGGCGAAGTAAAGACGAGCGATATGAAAATTGCTCACCGAAAAAAGAGAAAGAAAGAAAAGGAAAGAAAAAAAGAATGAAACGATCAAGACCTTGGGAGAGACAGGTGGTTGACAATGCTGAACAGAGGGTGGCTGTGGTGTAGTTGATGATGCAACCAATCGAAGACAGCTTCTGGGTAACGGAAGGCGGCGTTTCGTAGGTAGGTCTCCGCTAAAACATAGAGGATAGTTGGGGACTTCTGCTAGGGCTTTCCACAAGTTGCTCGAGATTTTCCAAAACGTTTCCCGTAATTTCTCAAAACGTTGCTCAAAAAACAATCAAAAGTGGCTTTTTGTAAGTAACGAGAGTTGCTCAAAAGTTGCTCAAAAAAGCAAAAACTTGTTTTGGTCTGATGCTAAAATTTGCAAACTGCAAATTGTACAACTTACAAAAGTAAGATTTCTAAGCATTTTTGTGCAATTCTGCGGCGTAACCAGCATTGCTAAGTAACTTTGTCCTCAATTAAAACCAAAAAATGTAATGAGCCAATAAAATTAATGAATGACTTTCCTCACCAGAGACACTCGAGTCAGTCGAGTGTGAATCTTCGTCCACTGTTTTGAATTTTCTCTAAAAACCGCTCACCTATTGTAGCAGCCCGGCTACTTTTATCTTGCGCCCATGATCTGCCCCAGTGGGAAGGATTTGGCTCATTTTTTAGACCTTCTTACAGGAAATTCATATATTGTCTACTAAAATATTGTGAAATATGAAGGAAAGCAACCTAGAGAACCCGGGAACGAGGCTGGAAGGAAAGGCCCCAATTTAAGCACTAAAAGCTGCTCCGATATCTCAGAATTAGAGGATAACTAGAGAAATTGTTGAGAATGCAAAAAGTTGCTCGAAGCGAAAAAATTGCTCGAAATACAAGAAGTTGCCAAAAAGTTGCCGAACAACTTGTGGAAAGCCCTAACTTCGGCAAATTATAAATCACAGCTGCAGAAATTTGTGCCAAATGAACGAGTAATTTATAGATCAATTTAGGTTTCCGGGAATCTGCCCACCTACTCCTCCCCTAAGCCAATATTTTGCCCTGAATGAGAAGTGGAATGGCTTAAAGGAGTGGTAGGTGGGCAGTTTCCCAGAAACCTAATCATTCGGCATGAGAGCAGCTTCGCAAAGTTATTGGAACCGAAGAACTTTTCACATAAAAGGTTCTCAAGTCCCAAAGGCTTGGGACACCAACATGGCCGTTGTTCCATTGTTTTAGAATACCAAAAAGTGGCAGGCATGACGTCATGTGAAAGCATTCTATATAATCATAATTAATTCAGTGAGAGCCTGAAGTAGACCAAATCTTTTGTTCTTTATATCATGATCAACAACAAGCTTATTAGTGCATCCTCCCATGATTCTTGACGACTAAAAACCAAATGTAGCTCAAGTTCGAAATATGAGCATCGGCGCGCATTGGCATTGTTGCGTAACATTCGAAATATAAAGATTTGTATGGGGGAAAAACCTATCGTTTCTGTAACCTACGAAAATGAAAGGATTTCAACATAAAACAGCTTAACTTACATAAAATGTGTGTTACGTCTCTCCTGTGTGGTCCATGGGCCCAAGCTCAGTGTGAGAGTTTAACCATTAATACCAACCTCGTTCCCAGGGTTCTCTCCTACCCGTCCCTGCGGAGCGAGAGAGAGGGAGAGAGAGAGAGAGAGAGAGACGGGTAGGAGAGAGAACCTGGGCACGAAGTTGCATTAATACAAGTGGTTTCAGATTGCGTATTCCTTAAAATGGCCGTGAACATAAAGGATTTGTATGGGAATTCAGGTAAAAGATTCAAGAATATAAATACTCGCTAGAATTTTCAACAAAATACACCATAACTAATTTACTTTACTTTTTTTTGCTTGCTGTGTGGTCATTTTCCCGATCCATTGCGATTTAAGCGATTTCCTTTAACCCCGAGTGTATTTTATTGAAAGTGCTAGGGAAATTTTGAAGGTCTTTAAAGGAACTTGTGACAATAAAGGAGAACTCTAGATACAATCTACGGTCCAAAAAAAATGGACTTTCTATTGAATTACCATATCTATTAAGGCAAAAAAGACGCTAGGTATTCGCACCTTTAAAATGGCAGCTCCGGCCGTACGGAACAAATTGCCGAACAATGTAGATCAATATACGTAACGAAACTAATTTTAGCAAATTGAAGCTTCGCTTAAGACTTGTTTTTTTTTATCAATTTAACTTATAATTAGGATCTTAAATTCATACTTTACTTTTAATGTTATTAATGCATACATATACTTCAACCTTATTTACGCGCCTTTGTAGTTAATGAATGTTTCATTTACACCATTTTTAAAGTTAATTATTTTTATCGCTCATTTGATCATATTCATATAGATATTTGCGCGCTATAAATTTTTAAATTATTTTATTGTTATCATTATTACAGCTCATCAAATGCAACATAACATTGTAATCTGGGTACTAAATACACGTCTGTCTGAATAAGGTTTTGGAATTGTTGATGATGTGCTTGATTGTAAAGACGCTTGCCTTACACACGACATTAATTTAAAATTTGTTGTTTAGGCGTGAACTCCTCAGAACATCTAAACTTTTTTAACATATTCCGCGTTACCGTTGTTGTGAACAATAAATTGTAAAGAAAGTAATAAAGTTTGCCGTCTACATCACCTTCAGCCGCATTGTGGGCTTAATTTAAGAAAACCTCTATTAAGCGGTCTCCTGGCTAATTCCCGAGGGTGACCGTTTAATAGAGGTTAGACTGTATTACCAAGACAACGCGGTGCATATGGAATAATCATTCGTAAATCCCGAGTCAATAAACCGCACAATGAGGAACCTTTTTTACATAAATGCATAAACGTTTTTGTAACAAAAATCGTTGGGCACTAAAGTCGGTTTGGGCAACGTCTTTTCGACATGGCAGACCTTAAATTAGTGTTGAATGTTACGGAGTGAATTTGGATTGTAAAAGTTCAGTCGCCTTGATAGTCTAAAACAGGAACCGGCGATCTTTTCGGAATGAACTGAAGCTTAATAGCTCTCCATCGGCAACCTAACGAAACGACGTTCGTTTAGCAGTATGCAGATGACTTAGATTCACCTTTTTGTTGAATATCAGCTAGCAGGTTAGTTTAAATTGATTCTTTGGCTTTTACTTAAGAATTTGTTTTGCATTAGTTAGCTTCGTACTAGAAACAAAATACTTTTGACCCACACGGGGCTGAGGAAACGGGGACAAAGGATACTGCAATCACAGTAACCTTTTGACTGATAGGCGCAATTGATATAAATAAATATGATATTTTTATAGCAATGAAACACTACAAAGCTTTTTTCTTTAACTTCAGTGTAACATGAACCTACCAACCTCTAGCCAAGAAAAAAAAAATGTGTTAACAACATTTTAAATTTTTAAATGTAAAAAAATTAATATTTAAATTTTAAATTTTCATCAAGAGCAATGTTCGTATTAAACTTCGAAAGATGAAGATTGACTAAGTGTCAATTTATACAGCTGGTATGGCCAAATATTAATGAGGTTTGTGCATAATGGACAAGAAGCAATCTAACTTCTTTCATGTGCAAGTCATTAACCTCGCAAACTAAAATATATTACCCCCGGTAAACACTATGAACGTTTTATAATGTAACTTAATGTAAATCAAATATTCTCCTCTGGCATAATACCGTAGAGGTTTTGACTGTTAAGTATTTGGAATCCTTTTGAGAAGGATACTTACTTAGACCGGGAATCATGCCTAACCTGATGGAGTGTTGTACAGTATCATCTCTTATTCTTTATTATTGTCTAGTCGACCAGTGTTGGCTTTTTTTTTTTAAAGTGATGGTGTCAATGTATAGTTTTTGGTCTGCCTCGATTGAGGGACCATGTTGGGGTTCTCAAAACAGCACTTTTGAAGCATTTTCTTCATTATGATGAGCACAAAGGCATCATGACTCAGCCTTGAGGGGCTTCCATATAGTTCCTGGTAGTTCATAATGTTGTTGCCAGTGCACATTCACGGCCGTTGGTAGCATTCTGCTGTACTATTGGCACTTCTCTACAGCTTCTTGGTCAGAGTCCACGTTTCACTTCCATAGAGTAAGACAGATTCTGCAGTTTCTCAAAACTGTCTGAGTTTAGTTGTTCGTAATAGCTTTGAGGTCCACACTTTAATCATTTTCACTTACGCTGTATTCAACCTGAAGCCTTTGTAGCGTCATGTTCTTAGTCACTGTTCCATCAACCCAGATAATTAAAGTTCTCAAAAAAAGTTCAATTATTTCATCGTCTCCTGTTTTGAGCCCAGCATCAACATGATTTTTTAAGAAAATATGTATAACTATCCTCGGCAATTGTCAGAAAACCAACCTTGGCCGACGCTTCTTAGTCTTCTTGTACATTTCCGAGTAACTCATTCCCGAGTCTTTTTGTAACTGATCACTAGAACGAGCGATTTCGTCTACAAAGTTACGTCAGTGACTTTTTCGACCTTGTTTTGGCTTGCTTGTTAGTCCAAGCCCTTTCTCGTGACCCTTAATAGCCTCTCGCAGTACATGGGTCCAAAACTATTATCAACAAGTAAAGGGCAAGAGTGTCTCCTTGTAGCACGCCTGTGGTGATTTTGAAGAATTCGGTTTCACCGTCAGGGGAAAGCACATTTGCTCGTGTTTCCTCGCAATTTTACCCATTACGCCCACCAGTGCATTTGTGTGGGAATGCCATATGCCTTGAGCGTCTTTCTTCAGTTGATAGAATCGAGGGCTTTTCTAAAGTCGATGAATGTGATCAATGCCCCATAAATTTCTGGCTCTAATCCTTTCTTTAGTTCTTCATAGTGCCAGCGGACCAAGAGAACCTACCAACTGGTAGAACCAGCAGCCGATCACCCTTTGCTAGTAATCGGCTTCCGCCTGAACCCGTTCTGGTTTGTTCGGAACAATGTGTGAACGGGGTTTGAGAATAGGAGAAATTAAAGTTGACATCGGCACAGTTAACGAGGGGCAAATCCTAGCGAGTCATGATCAACTTAAGTCGGTTTTATAGCATGGATACTCATCTCGTCTGAATTTTGCCCTTAAAGTATAGCGGAGGAAATCGCGTTAATGAGTGAACTTTTTGTAGAGGGCAGGAGGCAGACATTGCTTTATTCTCGCAAGAGACAAGAATAAGAAAGATCAGAAAAATCTTCGAAGAAAACTCAGTCGATAATTTCCCGGTACAGGGCGGTCACAAGCAGCGAACCTTGAAACACAGAAACAAACAAAGTGGATCGAAATGCACCAATCACAAGTAAACTTGTGTTTCCTAAGAGGTCTGCGACGATGATTGACGGAACAGAAAAACTGAAAATTATTTCCAAGTCTGCAAAACGCGTACCGGGATACAACGAATTTGGCTAGAAAGATCATGTTATAGAAGAATGTGAGGGTAGTTAGTCTCTCCAGTGAAAGAATTTTGAGCAGTCTAGAGTCAATCTCAGTTTTATTTTTGCTGACCAAGCTGGGCGAGAGCGTTGCATCCGGCCTAGTTCCCAGGCGTTTTCGGCTCGGTCATTTCTGGACTCTACCATGAGCTGTGACGTCACCGAGAGATACTCGCCGAGAACCCGTTCTCTCGCTCGCTCTCTCCCAGACTTCGCGCGGACAACGGATCAAGAGGGGACGCCTAGGGACCAGGATGCGTTGCATCGTGATTTGCATTAACTCCGCCCCCACTCAAATGATTGACGGAACGGAAAAACCCATTCGAAGTTTGCAAACGCGCAGCGCGATACAACGAATTTGGTTATGACAGTTGAAATTTTTGCCTTCAAACGCGAGGCTTCCACCTTAAGCAATGTTTGTACTTCAGTTGATGTGGCTTGCAATTGTAATGATCTGACAAAAACCTTCCAGCAAATGCTGAATTTTTGAAAAATGAATCGGTAAAATTGACACCCCATCTTCGTTGTTTGTTTTTCATTTACACTGTTAACTGTCAATTTCTTTCTTAAATGAACCTTTTTTTGTGAAAACAGAGTTGCCGTCAGCTTTCCCTTTGAAGCCGTTAAAATTCGAGCATTAGCTCCCTTCCAATTCAGTGTGTTGTTTCTGCTGAGGTTTGACGACCCATCACGAAGCAACGAAGGCTGGAAATTGTCGAGGAGCCAGTTGCACCAATTATACCTTATTTACCGACTTTAACGAAAGTTAGAACCCTCTTTCAGCTATTCCCCTGGGGAGCTCAAGTTAGCCGTGGAGTTTGCTCAGAAAACTTCGTTTGGTAATTTTTGAACAGTTCCAAGGCGGTGTGCGTCACGACTCACAAAGGTTCATGGGTAAAACTGTTTATGTGCCTCATTTCAATCGTGACACGGTCGAGTTCGCATCTCGTGAGAGAGAGAAATCAAAACCCGGGATCAAAACACTGCTTCCTTTTCTGAAAAACATTACGGAGGAGAGCGATTTGGAGAATTTTCAAGATCTCATACTGGCCATAGATGCTTGATATTGGCTTCATAAGGTAATTTCATAGGTTTATCAATCGCGATTCGGAGACGATCGAAGGTGCGATTTTAAGCGGCGATTTCTGCTTCTCAGAAGATTTTAGGTACTGTTTAGTTCTATTCTTATATGTATATTTCTATCTCACAAGAGTGAAAGAGATCTTTAACTCATACCTGGACTTGCTTAAATAAAAAATTTGTCCATTTAATAGTAACTTTTGATTAACTTTATTAACCGGGCAAGGAGGGGGAGCGCGAAGAAAGAGCAAGGTGAAAAATCTTGCATCGTCTCTCATAACAATTTTATTTTCATCGACAATTTAATATTATTTTGCAAACAGTGACCGTTTGTAATCCTTATAAACAAATAAATCTTATATAGACGAGGGAAAAACAGACCAAAAGTAGCGCCCGAACAGCTACAGCACAATAGGAATTTCATCGAATCTACGGCCGCGGAAATAAACCACAATCTTGTCTGTACGTTCATTGTGAGCTCAGTGTAGCGCATTTTTAAAATCCTGTATGATGTTGTCTGTTGATGATGTTTTTGTGTTTTGGTTGAGACTTATTCCCTCGCGCAAATTTACATACGTAAATTGGCAGTCATGAGGATTTGCATACACATAGCACACACTGCATGCAAATTATTTTAACGACACGTTGTGAGTTTCCACTGGGTTATTAAAAATGTTGTGTTTCCAAAGGTTATTCAAACTTATTTACCTTTTCTGGTTTAAAACAAACTCTTCCTGGATTTTGTGTTACTCACTTCACGTCGGCTTTCGCTTCGGTAAGTTTCTCAGCCCGTTTCTCGGGACTTGTGCTACTTGGCTGAGACAATCTGTTTATTCCAAGACACTTTCAACGCCTCATAACGGAGAACTAACAGGCGTAGACCCGGGTAGACCCCAAAATTTACAAAGAAGAAAGGTTGAAGTAACAAGTTGACCGAAATAATCCGATAAAACCGCTAACAGTAACCAGCAATGAATCCAAGAAGAACAGCGAAAATAACACTCAAATCATCATTGACCGAGCAATTCAAACTTGTCACAGACGCTCAAGAAAGCAAAATATTTAAAAATAACGCAACTACTATCAAGATAAAGTGTTCCAACAACTTTCCACAGCGGTAAATTGACGAAATTACCTACACAAGCTTAGAATAAAGCGAAAATTTCACCTCTTAAAACGGCTCTTTCCAAGCGCCAAAATCGCTCTACAAATGACGCATTCAGATTGGTCGAATCTCGTGACGCACACCGCCTGGACAGTTCCTAAATTGTCTGGCTCCACTGGCCCTCTGTATAGCAACAGAGTGACAGCCAAACGTCAGTACAGTATAAACTTCTCTTTGAGAGACGAGAAAGTTTCAAGATTTGTTCCAATTTACACATCTTCTGTCTGTATCAGCTTGTTTTTTAAAACTAGGACGACCTGGGATACTACAGCCTTTCCGCGATTGGTCAAAAAAACGTTGCTCATAAACAACATCTAGCCTTTCTGTTGCTTTTCTGGTCCCATCTGGGAGCTGGGACGTAAATCACTAAACGACTTCTGCCTCGAAATTTACACCTTTTCTCCCCTCGTTTAGATTGTTCAAAGCCCTTCTATTTTCTCTTTTCTCGTGCGCGCGTATGAAAGTCAAGACTGCGCAGGATATATGGACGGCTACTTGGTTAAACAAACAAAAGAAAACTAGGATTTCACGGGACAGGTTACCATTACTTTCACCTCATTTAAGGGATTCCGGATTCCGGGGACATTTTGCTTGCAAAACTGATCCGGATCCTGGGTTTTGGAGTCCGGAATACAGCTCAAGGAATCTTAACGATTGGAATCCAGAATCCAAGACTGTCTTGGATTCACTTACAAGGGGCGAGTCAGTTATTTGGCGTAAATTTCACCTAATGTGGTTTTTTCTTTTCTTTTCCATGCAGGTCTTTTGAAGTCACATATAGCTGGCGGTGTAGGTTTCTTTGAACAACGTGGAGCATTATGAAGTTCACATCAGCCGTCAAAGCATTGGTATTGTTATTTGTCATGATAGCCATTATAGTGTGGCTAAAAATAAACTTCAATACGCCAGGACGTTACACAGGAAACAATCCCTTTGGCCCAATGCCGAAATGCAACAATTCTAAAGAGGAAATAGACCGCCTTGTGCAATTAACGTACAAAGTGCATGCCGTCTTGGAAAGTATGGGCGTCGATTGCTGGTTGATGTATGGTTCGTTGTGGGGGCCTTTGCGAGGAATTGAGGGTCCCCTCCCATGGGACGACGACGTTGATCTTGCAATAAAAGGCGACGACAACTTTAGCCAAATGAACTTTGAAGAATTTGAGGCCAAATTTACAAATGCCGGTCTGCTGATAGAAAATAGATTGCGTCTACATTCTAGAGTAACTATTTCTGAAAAAGGCGTGTGGCCATTTCTGGATCTATTTGTGTTTTATGATTATAAGGGAATGATGAAGAGGCCTGGAATTGAGCCATGGATTGAGCCAATCCATTTTCAACTATACCACTCCTTTCCTTCAAGATTAATAGAACGACCGCTTCCCAAAGTAAAGTTCGGCTTTTTTTCTATTTCTGTGCCGAGAAATGGTATTGAAATAATGAGACATTTGTATCCGAAAAGCTGGTGGAAAGTGGAAAAGCCAGTAAACTGCAAGTAAGGACTGTAAGTTTATTGTGTGATGGAAGCCTTTAGTAAAATTACTAAAAAAATGACGTAAGCTCATGATCATCAAAAACTTTGAATTCCATCTCTTCAGTTTTAAGAAGTGGACATAACATGTTCATGCTCAGCCTTTGGAAATAATAATTGGATATGAATATTGGATGTTTTGCTTTCTTCTGTTCTCCCGTGTCTTTGCATAAATTCGATGTATATTGCTTTTTGTTTAAGGGATACAAGAGTTTTCTCTTTGCTAGTTTTTTCTTTTGGCCTAACTTTATCTGTTTGCAAAAATCGAACGGATGTAATAATTGACTGAGGTAGACTGAGATCGTGTTCGGGTTTTTTTCTACCAATGTGTCAAGAAGTAACTTCAGTGTTAGTCACTTTCTTCCATTTTATTATTTTCGTGAGCTCCTAAAAGTTTGATGAATACATCACGTTGGCAAAAGTTTGTAGACATGAATATCTTAAGTATGTTTTAATACCGTTTATCGGAGACCAAACCGATATTTTTCGATCGACTTAAAAGCGATTTTATCCTTATCCGATTGCCAAAAAATTTTCACCACTCACTGACCTTGGATTGAAGTTTGTTAAATGAAAATCAAGTTTTTAGTAAAATCGATATTGCCATGATAACGATAAACAAAAATCTTTGAAATCAGCTAAAGACGAATTTTTCGACATTAGACATACCATTAAAATCCAACATCAGGAACTTACAGTGTATTGTTTAGCAAAAATCCCTGTGAGATCAAAAGAATTCTGCATGTTTGAATTTCAAACGTTGTACTTTTAACAGTCATGATAAATAAACGAATAAACTATTTCCACATTACTGTAAAGTATCACATTGTTGCTTGATATCATATTTCTATGCTAGGGAAATTTTGGTGTATTTCCCTTTTTGCTATCTTGGAAACTAACTTTCTTTCTGGAACTTGTCAGTTTGGTTCATAAAACTATGATAATAGATGTATTGTATTATTTATTTGGCGAATTCTTATTTTCATGGATTCTAATCAGGCGGTGCGTCGTAGTTTGCAAAGCTATTAAACACCAAGAAGAGTGCACACCCTGCTAACAATCCCCGGATGCAAATTATTTCCCATCACCCAGCCATGAACTCAAGAAGACTGTTTCATATTTGGAATTTTTGTGAGGTGGGAAAAGAGATTGGGGATTGAAGGTGATCTTTTTTTGTTCCCTTTTTTGTCATAAATTTTCTTCCCCAACAACACTTTCTTGATAAGGGTTTCTTCTCCAAAAGCCGAGAATGAACTTTTTAATAATTTAAGCACCTCTCCCCCATAAATGAAATGTATTTATAATAAGTTTTGCGGAGTTCATGTGTTGGGTGTTGTATTGTTTTTAATTGAGCGAGGCACGCTTGGCGGTTTGTTTATAGCGACAGCGCGGCTTGAAGCTGGATACTGCAGTTGCTGGACTTTTTGTGCTGATACAAGTCGCTGGCGTGATGGTATTCCGCTGTTTATTCCTAGTGATTTGTGCTTGCATTACATTAGCGATGGGTGAGTACGTACACATTCTCTATTAATAAATCACTAACCGTTTTATTTATTTCATCCGTCCCCAAAGTGCATATCATTTATACCCGTTCAAGCATTCAGTATGTCTACGTTTTTGAAATCAGCGCAAAAAAGAATTCTGTAAGAATTTCTAGGCAGCAGCTAACCTTTCTAACAAACAATCGATTCGCTGCTGTCATCTGGTTTTTGATATATAGGACCGACGTTGGAAAGAAAAATGTCCAGTTTTGGGGGAATTACTTATAGACACCGAACCATCATCTACTATCATTTAACTGTCATAACTATCATCCCGTCTACAACTGATGTTCATATTTCAAAGTTCTCAAACAAAAAGATCATGATCAAGGAGAGGGATATATATAGAAAGAGGGGGATTAGTAAGCTCTATACAGGATAAGAGTAGTTTCGCTGCACTGGTCGACCTTGTACTCGCCAGTGCAACTCCATGGTAACAGGTTTTACCGACTGGAGGATTTTAACTTTTTAACCTTTTTTGCTCTCTTCTCATGTGCTGAGACTATACTAAATAATTTGGAATCGTTTCTTCCCTCTCTTGAGGTCAAAACGGCTCGTTTACAGGCTGCGTGCAAGTTCTTGCTTCCCGGATGAAAAGTAATTACGAACGTGATAATTATGATGATGTTTCTATAGCCTTGCGCAAAAATTGTCAACATCTTCAAAGTAGAGAATATTGGTTTCTCAACAAGAGAGGACAATTCATAAACGGGTGAAAGAGTTTGTGAGAGTTAGCCTCTATAATCCCTATATCTTCTCAGCCGTTTGTTTTTAATGTGTGTTAAGACGCAAATTTATACAAAGCACTCTCGACTCATTTTTTTTTGAAACTGAGCCACCTGCCTGACGGAAAGCAATTAAATTCTGATATTGCCGGCTTGCTTCAGCATCCACCCCAGCAGGACTTGGAACCTTTTTCTTAATATTTGCCAAATAGAAAAAAAATCCTGATTATATATTAAGAGACTTCAACGTATTAATATCTTAAAGGCGTCACGCAATTTTGGCAAATTTGTAGAATAACCAAATTTAGTATGCGCTAAGGAATACAAATGTTACCCTTTTTGAGTACACTTTTTGGGTAACATTCAACATATTTTCCGCGATGGTCACTAACGTTTAGTTTTCGTTTTTAAATATGCTAGAATTTTAGGCAGTTTTAAACAAATTTTCCTTATCTTTTATCAAACATATAGCAAGGCATATGTAGTGCAGGTGAAAGAGATTGAACTTTATAAAACATTTTTAATGTAGTGTGGACAGTCTTTAACGAGGTACTTTTGAACCCTTCGACGACTGCTTTGGTCGTTTTCGTTCCATATGGAACGATGCATATTTTCCTTCCCAGACTCATTTAGGTTTCAGTTTAAGTTAATAAATTCATTCGTAAACAACAACGTCAGCAAAGATAGATCTTTTCTAGCGATAGCTCTCGTTTCGGATATTCTGACCAATCCTAACAGAGTTACACTTTCAAAAAAGGTAACATTTTGGGAAAAATCCACTGCCAATTTCGCTTTTTAACTCTTTGAAGATTAAATTTGTCCCTTTCCTAAAAGGTTGGCCAGCGACAATTCCATGCAAAAGAAAGACGATAAAGTGGAGACCAAAACTGCTAATGTAGCGAAATGTATTGCACAAATCCAAATTTTGGCTTGTGCACATGCGCGATAAAAAAGGTGAATAGTTACGTCCAATTAGTCGGAAAATATGCACTTTTTGTTGCAAAACTCATTTAAAGCATTCTTATGCTAATTAACCGAAAACCAGTCCAAAGAAGAGGAATTGCTGAAAAATGTGTTGTTTTTTCTTCGCCCACAGGCTATGCTATACACCCTGTGTGGCTAATTTTTCACTCTAGGGCCTTCAAAAGTTTTTTTATTGCCATAGTAATAACAATAATGTCTGAGTATTATAATGATTCTCACATGCACAGGTGACCCGGCCACATGTAACCACTGCTTAGAAAATGACTTAGCAACTTGCGATTCCAATCAACAACAAATAAGCTGCTCTAACGACACCTTTCCCAACCTTGGTACCACCCATTGCTACACAGCTGCAGCGAGATACTTGGAAAGAGGAAACATAAGTTCAGGAGTTGCAAGAGGCTGTGGAAACTGCTCTGGTTAGTGCCAATATTTACGCCCGATATTTAACCATAAACAACACAGTTTTTAAAAAAAGAAAGATGAAAAACTCTTCAGCAGCTCTCGGCGATGATGTATTGTTTTCCAACACCAATGTATTTTGCACAATGAAATTACAGCCAATTATTTATTTACTAAGGTTGCCTAAAAGCGGAGCCTCACATTCTTTGTTTCTAATAATTAACTTCACATATTCAATACACAGTCAATGAGTAAAAACGTTGAATAGGCGTAAAATCCGTTTTAATAACGGCCTTCTACTTTTTTTTTAACAGGAGACACTGGCCTACAGTTTAAAACGGCCTTCGACCAGTTCTTTAGTAATGAGACCGTGGACCTCAGTTCATTTGACATTCAGTGTTGTCAAGCTAACGACTGCAATAACCAGAGTGTTGTTCCTCTGCCTTCTCCCACAGTTGCTCCATCTGCTTCCACCACCCCCACCGTAAAGCTGACGAGTAGCACCAACATCACCCCTAGCAGCCACGCCTGCCGATTTTACCCCTTCACCGCAATACTTGCCTCTGTATTCATTGCCCTGAATGTGTCTTTGAAAAATCTGTAGATGTTTCTGGCCTTGAGCGGGGCAGGAAAAACAGTAGCTGTCAATAGTGATGTCTGTTTTCTGATAGGGACAAAGGAAGCTATAAATGCGCCATGTCATGAGGATATTACTGTTTTAGGCCAATTGAAAGCTAAGGTCATTACTTAGTGCTTTTACCAATACACACAATGGTTTTGTAGAGTTATGAAGAAGATATCAAACGAACTTATTGTTATTACTTTCCTTGCATGATGACTTGTTCAGGCATGTCATTAAAACTTGAAAAAGTTCGCCCAAATTGTTCAAGTTTTAATCCATCTCCATCCTTGCCATCCTTTGCAAAAGACGGAAGAAATCAGTTTCTCTGCCTAAATATGGTCTTGAATAAAAAACTGGACCATTATTTTTGAATTTCAATTGATAGCAAATGGCGTGACATAAACCCTTTAACAAACCGTTTATTAGTCTGCAACGCGTTTTTCGTCGTATTTTGTACACAAATGGGGGACCATTGTGCCAGGAGTTACTAGCGGAGACCGTGGAAACTAGGACTAAGAATCGTTGCCTGATCAAAGCCACGCATGTTTAGAAAAGATTAAATTTAGAGCTTTTCCGAAACGTGTTGATCCACGAATTTTATCGCTTGAAAGCGTTGATTACTTTGGAACAAGTGAACACTGCTGAGCAGTCGAATTAGCAAAACTGCGATGGTCGGGTGTTGTAAACTTTCAATGTATGCAAATAGGTCTTGTGATGAGCATGCGGTTTATTTTCGGTGATGGCTGAAATGACGTGCCATGTAAATCACTTTTTGGATCTCTGGCAATGATCTGATTTCTCTGGAATCGAGGCCCTTGAATGTTCGTGTATTTATACACGCGTATAGCCTGCGACCGCAGACGTATTTCCGGTCGTCGCTAACACGCGTACTAAATCAATTCAGAAACAGATAAAAAGTATCGACGTCGATAAAGTAGGAAGTAAAAAACCTCTAGCGAGTAAATCCATTTTCGTGTAGAATTAATCGCCTCTTCATTTCTCGATCTAATCTCCAAGCAGGCGAGACTGACGGCAGCTGTAAGTGCGTTTTTGTCTACTTTTAAACCACTGTTTACAGTTGAGGTTAGTAGCTTCTTTTAGTATATTTTCTTTCTTTGTATGCTGGATATATAGTGCATGATACTACTTCCCAGCTCAAGATTATAGTAAGCCATCGTATTTAATGCTGTTCAAATGACCCTGAGAAGAGTCTAAGTTAATATCGAGTTCTTGTTTCTGAGTAAGACTGATACAAGGCCGTACCTACCTGATAGGGTAGATATCCTAGTTTTCAACCATACGATTCTTTCGAGAGCTTCATAATGGAGTTGGCAACCGGCAGAAACGTAACCTTTCATGCCAGCCCCTAACTGTCAGGGGAGACCCCTTTGCCACTCCTCAAAATATGGCTAAATTGCACTTCATCATGCACATGTGCAACAGTCGCGGTTTAAAGACGTATGCATATTTCGTGGGATTAAGTATAGGAACGATTTGGAAAAATTGTCTCTGAAAAGTATAGAAAAAAGGGTTATGTTCACCTTTCCCCCTCTCCCAGCTCTTGAATCCCAGCGCACATGATTGTATTGCACATATTCGAGAAAACCCCAACGTTTCAAAGAACATGTAGGCCCATGCGACCATGCATATTTATCGTGCAATAGTTTTGTGGTAGACTCGTTTGTTTAACTCCGAAATTTAAGAGACTACTCAGAATTTAGTTTTTATTATTATCATTTTTTCGGTTGCAACAGGAACTTACAACGTTATGATTTTTGTACGTTAACTCGTGGAATTCCCCAAGAATCCATTCTAGCCCCACTGTTGTTTATTATTTTCCCCAGGAACAATTGTACTCGAGACCAAGAATGTATGCCTACCATACCACGTGCAATAACATTCACTGATTTAGTTCAGTCAAACAGCTGTACTTGCACTGAAACGAGGTCTTGGGACTAGATGCTTCCTGTATGTTTTCTTGAGTTCTTTTCGAATGTCTCGTTTGAAGAGAGCGTACGCGATCGGATTTGCAGCAGAATTTACTGGTATAAGGAAACTGATAACTTCCACAACTTCTTTTGATGGAAGAGAAGAAAAAACTAGAAAACCAACAACACTGTACAGTTCAACGGAGTAGCAGGCAATAAAAATTACGACTACAGTAACGATTACTTTGGCTGCGGCATAGTCTTTTGTTCTTTGGCGATTAGGCTCATTATATTGTAACTGGGAGTTAAGAAGAGCATTTTTACGCCAGTGTCTTCTTGCAGTTATTATGATTTGTGTCGTAGTTATAAGCAAAAACAGACAGGGAAGAATCTCGAACAAAATCATCTTTGTCGACACGAGAGCTTTGCTTTCTAAGTTGCACTTTCCCAGGCGGGTGCATAAAGCTGGAATATAGTCGAGAATTAATGGTATGAGCCACGCAAGAGCTATAATGATTGTGGCTCGACGAGTAGTCATCCATGCTACGTACCTCAAAGGTTCCATGATAGCTATGTAGCGGTCAGTTGTCATAGCGCATAAATTCGTTACTGATGAATAAATCGCCAGTACAGCTATATCTTGAGCTATTTCGTTCTTGCAAAGGGAACGTTCACCACACAAAAAATTTGTGGGAAAATAGATGAAACCAACAGCAAAGTCAGCCAAAGCCAGAGACGTGATAAACCAGTTAGGCCGTGTGTGTAATCGCGGCCGGGAAACAATTAAAAACACAACCAGGGCATTTCCAAAGACTGCAACAACGCTTGGAAACCAACCAAGGATGTAGAACCAAGACATCGTACTCAGTAAAGATGCTCACAGCTGTCTTTGACAATTGATTTGAAAGCGACGCATGAGAATTGTGGATTTCTCGAAAGTGATCCCGCGACGTGGTCAGCTATCTTTAATTCAAATTAGGTGGAAACTGAAAAAGAACGAGAAACTCATTAACTGCCTTCAATTTATTTTCAGTTAGAACTAACCGCTTTGACGATAAAGAACGTAACATCTGCTCATATGCAATTAGTCCCACAAAATTGAATGTTACAGTTTGCTCAGTGTTGGTGAGTTTAATTAGAGAGCTTTGTTTGGCCTCCGCAGGCGGTTTTCAAGAGTCAAGTCTATAACAATCAAGATGCTCAATAGAGAGGACATATCCTGTTGCGAGAGTAACATGAATGGATTGTAGATTTATACAGTTGTTTTTTTTTATTGGTTGTTACTTAAGCACTTGTCGCGAAGAATATCCGGTTTCCAGTCGATGCTACCTCGCAAGTTGTCCTCTCTCTTCCCCATTCTTCCTGAAACTAGAAAATGATAGTTGGACGTTACTGCTTTAGTTAATAAAGTGTCAACAACAATTTCCAGTTGAAGACGAAAAGTCTCTTTTTCAAAAAAAAAAATAAATAAATAAATATGTAAAATTCTGCTTGGGTTGAACTGTCAAATGTCTCCTCTTATATTACTTGTGTCAAAAATTGTTTATTTAATAAATGTTTTTCCTTTATTTTTCATCCCCGGAAAGTAAAATCATGCGGATACACAAAAAAGATGTAACATTACTATTAAAATGACATGCACTTCCCTATCACTTTTTTACCTTTTTGATGCCTATTGCAATAACAAACTTGGCTTTTTAGGAAAATAAAATGTGATTAATATTAATATTAGCGCACGCCCATTTTTAAACGAATGGAGGCTCACTTAAAAATATACCTTTAATTAACACATCGAGCACATTGAGAATAGTCTACGCGTTCGTAAGAACATCAACATCAAAGAGCAAATGTGGCTGATATTACAGCACTAAATTACCGTTTTTCTGAGTATAGATGGCATGAAGAGCTCTTGGTATGGACAATTTGACAAGCCCTTTGCAAAAGATAAACAAGTATATCTTTGGCCTTCTGTTGCAGAAAATTGTTGACATGATTTTTTTTTGTATTTTGCCAAACCACACAAATGCAGTTTTTAATAACGTCGATTTCCTAGGTAAGTGATGATCAAAATTGACGTTGAATTATGAGTGCAAATGAATCGTTGCAAGAGATAAAGAAATAAATCTGGAAGAAAAAAAACTCACTCTGATTCCTCGATTTTTTAAAAATTATTTTGAATAAAACTACAATCAGTTGTATTTTGTATTAAGGCTGAATAATTTTTACAGCGGATCAGAACAGAATTCACTGTTCATACAAGTACACCTGAGTGGATAGAAACTGTTATTAAAGTTTTCGTTTCAAGTTTATTTCATTTCGTGGGTTTATTACATAAGGCTTTCTAAATTGAAGCTGAAAACGTTTATTATATTTCGCACTTGTCTCATACTAACGACATTCTTCTAAGACTCCTAACCGGCACATAATATAATGTTCGTTAAAATAGTTTCTCCCTGCTCAATTATTGATAATATAAATCAAAGATATTTTTTCTTGTGTGTGGGTCAGTAGATGATGCCATTATAATAAAAAGTTGTCGATAATTGCGGCCTGTCAAGTATCTGAGCAAATTCAAGCGTTTGTCTTTAAAAATAACTTTTCCTTTTTTTCTGACAGGCATGATTTCGTTAACACGCTTTTTTCTTTTCTTTTTCTTGCTGATTTTAGTTGTTATTCGTCCGTACGAAGTGTAGAATATTAACTCCATGTAAGGGGGTAGGCATATCAGGATGTCAGAGTCATGTTTTTAAATTGAAAAAATACGTCCTCGTCGCTTTCTTTTTAATTCAAGATGCATGTAAATTAAAAGTAAAATAATGTCAGTCATCAGTTCCTACCTCACACACGCAACGAAAATGGAAACGCAAGGAGGCACACGTGTGACTTTACTTGACACAAATGGAAACGCAAGGACAAGCGCCGACGCAAGAAATGGAGACATTTTCATTTTCTTTCGCGCGCTTGCATTTACTCATTTGTTTGCGCTTCACACGTGTGAACTGGGACAACGCAAATGCGCGCAAATACAAACTCAAGGTAAAAACTGCATGAACGTGTGAAAGTCCTTTGCGTTTGCACCTGCGTCGCAGGTGTGAACCAGGCCATGATATAAGTTTTGAGAATCCACCTTATGCAGTCAAAAATGGTGACGATGAAATCATGTATGATGGAACTACAGGTGTACGCGTATCTCAATGAAGACGTTTTTCTACTTACGTCAGAGTTAAGTAGCGAAACTCTTGCAAGGAACCTTGAATACGAGCCGCGCAAAGCGCTTCTTTGTCGGAAGCCGTTCATCACTACTTACTTTCAAAAGGTTTCGGCACTGACTCCTTATAACAGAGCATCACATAAGACCCTGCAGGCTACCGGCTAACGAGAGATGTTGGACGTAACAGCGTTTAAGATCTTGGAGAAGAGGTTTCACTTTCCAGTCTTTAACGGAACAGAGGGAATTGAGTGTATATCTTCGGGTAGAATATCCACAGCCGAGCGCGCAGTCTGGATACAAGTTAGTTTAAATAATTTCCCGGGTCTACTGAATTTCCGTTTTTTGGGGGGTTTATTTAAAAATACGTCGCGAACATATATGGTGCGTCCCCTTGTGCATACCATTTTTTGATCCGGTATTGTCCCGTTGCATAATCTTTTTACCAAAACTCGGTAAATTTCCTCTTTTTTGGGTGAAAATCTCCAGCACATGGAAGAAAATTATTGGCAATATTTTGATTTGCAATGTTTAAGAATCAATCTCATTTTAAGAGTGAATTGCACCGATAGCATGTTTGATAAGGGAAAATATGCTGAAAAAGGCTTATCGCGCTTATTTGAGGTTGTGTTGATATATACGTTGTCTTGCTTTTGGCCATCTATACCCGATAAGGACTGGTTAAAACATAATTGTTCGACGCCATGTTGACCCAAAACGTTTTTGTCCCAGTCGTTACATTTGTTTTTTGCTGTTATTGTTTAATTCGTTAGTCATTTTTTTTACTTTTAACAGTTTTGGAAACAATAAGAATAACGATAATAATAATAATCATCATCATCATCATTTTCACCATCTTCATCAACATCATCAATGGAAAAAGAATGTTCCCATCACTGATGCCAGTCGCGTGCGAACTTTCTCATAAGACCGCAGAAAACGCATGATTTTAATCAAATCTTGAAGTTATGGAAACAACTAACATCACGACAACCTCCGCTTGCATTTCAGTGACATTAATATATTAGCCCACAGGTAACCCAAGCTCAGTATGAGAGTTTAATTATTAATACGTGTGATCTTTTTTTTGCATAAAGGATTTGTATGGGAAATCAAGTAAAAGATTCAACAAGATAAATACTCGCTAGAATTTTCACTAAAATACACCTTACATTAATTATTTACGTTGCTTGTTTTTGCTTGCTATGTTTGCGATCAATTAAGCGATTTCCCTGTGGCAGCAAATCGCTTTTTTAAGGCGATTTTTAAGCGATTAAAAAACCCCAATGGATCGGGAAAACAACCACACAACAAGTACCCCCCCCCCCCCCCCCCTTGGGAGTAAGCAAAAACAAGCAAAGTAAATAAGACTTAAAATTGAAGGCAAGGCTGATCGGACAGCTAAGGGTTGATAATTTACAAATTTATTTGCCCAATTTTAGGTTTCTAGCCCCTGATGAAGACTAATGTTGTCTCGTCGAAATATTGGGCAAATAAATTTTTAAATTATCAACCCTTAGCTGTCTGATCAGCCTTGCCTTCAACTTTTAGTGTTATCTCGTTTTGTATTGCTGATCCTGATCTTCAATAAGATCCGGCTTTTCCTCGCTGCTGTTTGTCCAATTGTTTCTTAAAGAATTGTTCGCAAAGTAAATAAGGTAAGGTGTATTTTATTGAAAATTCAAGCAAGTGTTAATCTTCTTGAATCTTTTACCTGAATTCCCATACAAATCCTTTATGTTCTCGGCCATTGTAAGAATATCGCAAAGTGAGACCACACGTCTCTCATACTGAGCTTGGGCCTACGCAGTTCCTGATATCTTCGGACAGTGCCAATCAAACTCCTACGATATAAATAAAAAGTATTTCTACTGACCAAATCAAATGACATATGTGACTTAATAAAGAGTGCATCTCTGTGAAAAGTCAATTATAATGTGGCTTTACAAAACGCTGGAAGATATAAAGAAAAAGGCATTTTCAAGGAACGCCGTAGTCAACTGAGAATATCGACCTCACGCAAAAATTATGAGATTCATCAGCTTTATCAGCTGCCAATATTTTACGTTGGTGGATAAATCTTGACGGATCAAGCTACTTTGCGTGCTGATTCAGAAATATTATTATTCATTGAAGTGTGAAACATATACAGTTATGAAATAATTAACTAGATGGGGGAATCGATCAACTTCCATGCCAGAATCAAGTGATATGATTAAGCCACGAAAATTCTTAAAATAAAAGAGGGAAGATAAATTGGCTACACATCTTTGAAGCAGACAGTTTCTGACAGTTTATGTATAGATAAAAGTAGAAGAGCTGATCGCCACTGACGTTATGACGTTAACATATAGTTGACTTACTACGTGGTCAATCAGGGTTAAAATGACTATAAGCAGGAGCCCATCCTACTATAAGTTGCTTTAAGACAGCTGTTTAAGAGCACGTGCCAAATGGAGAAATGTACATAAGAACTTTAGAAGCCGGTTGTTATACTGGGTAATATTTCAATAACCTGAATAAATAACTTACTTGACATTCTGCTCCATCTCATTAATCCAAATGTTCACAATGATAACTGGAGTGAAACCTGCCTTTTTATATAATGCATGTTGTTAATGGCACAGCAATTTATATATTGAATTGATTACAAAGTAACGCAATACAGATTTCCCGTAAATGAATTGACGGAGGGGGGAGGGGGAGCACGTACCGTACACTCACCCATCGAAAGCTTGGTCACAGGCTAAACTTGGTAAACGCCTGTTATGAAGGCTATTTTTTTTTTCTTGAAGCCCCCAATTTCTAAAATTACAAGGGATAGGTAGGGATCAGCTTCGAGGCCTGGTCAACCCTTCTGACGTCAGTGTCACGCAAGTCAACTACGGCTTGTCGTCACGATAGCAGCGTTGCGTGACGACTACAACGGCTGCGCAGGAGAATTCAGGTACAGGTTCATGTAGAAGATGCATAAACATTTACACATGGAAAAGTATAGGAATAGTTCCATATCACCAGACCCATCTCTTAGTTCCTATGTTTTTCTCGAGGCGTCCTGAGCTACTGAGGTTAAAAAGGGTTGAATATTGTTAGAAGCGCCAATGGACAATGAAATGAGGTGAGTTTATGCATGACCTTAAAATAGAATATCAAGATATTAACATGAAGAGATAATACACGTACATAATAATTGTCTCAGTTGCTGAGACCAACCGAGCGGTGAAACTACGCGAGTTCATTCACCAAACGACCCTGTTAGCTGCCAATCGTTCCTCCATGTTTGATTCTTAGAACCAGTTGAAAGGTGACAAACCTTGATCTCCGTATCTTATAATTATTGGAAATATTAAAACAACCGATATTTGCATTCTTTCCTGACTGTGTTTGTTATAGGCCCCCCCCCCCTTTTTTTGCAGTCTAAAATACTAGTTCTATTCCCGTCGAAGGTTATTTTTATCAATGTAAACCACAAAGGCCACCCTAACCTGTGAATAGCTCTGCGGAGAGTACAGGGGTGAGGTTAGTCCAACTCATAGTTCAAAGTACACCACAAAGCTTGCACAATTGTTGTCTCAATGCTGAGTTCTCTAGCCACCATTAGCGACAGTTTGCCTCTTTTTCAATATTCTTCTCTTGATCTGACACCCTCAGCACCTGATGACTAACGAAAGATTTTGACGATTCTAGTGTTTCATCTTTTTTCTGTGGCCATTCTTTCAGGGCCAATAGTTTGTTTATGGGAAATTTATCTTTCACAGGCTTTTTCTATGTTTGTTTACATTCCACATTAATTTTGGCTCCATGATGCTGATTGGTCAAAATTTGATAGCTCAGTCGTCAGGGAGCCACATGGGGCACTGGAGGCAGAATTTACATCCTTGAGACTTGACTGCAAAAGTGTTCTCCAGTGTGCTCGCAAGCTAAGGCTACCCTGTAATCTACATGTAGTCCCCAGATCTCACTGAGGCTATCCTGTAATCTAGTGCCCAGATCTCACTGTTATACCCCAGTAAACAGAGCACGGAACTGATCTACTTGGCATTAATTTTGATCTTGGATCAGTTTCACCACTTGCCCCTCCTGGGACAGAGGTTCAAAATAAATCAAAAAACTATGGCTAAGCTAATTATTAAGTGAAAGTATCTAGAGACGAGAGAGGCAAGCTTAGTCTCCCTTATAGCCATTTTTGTCGTGTCACGCAATGCTCATTCCTCCTCCTCCTTTTTGTGGAGGAGCATTGTGTGACAAGATAAAAGAAAAACTGTTACACAGGAGACTAGGGCAAGCTCAATCAATCAATCAATCAATCAATCAATCAATCAACAAAAGTGGATTTCCAGGTTGAGCATAGGCAAACATTCACTACAAACAAATAGAATTCAGTATGGTGTTTTCACAAAAGTTACAAAATTCAGAGAAAAATTTATTGCGTAAAAACCTAAAGAATATAGCTAGTTTTACAATATTATTAGGTTGGTGGGAGTTTTGAAGAGTAATTAGTATAAATTTAAAATATACACACATAAAAATTAATGAATCAGAGCGATTCAGCAGAAGGCAAAGAGGGCAAGTTTGCTTTTAAAAGCAATTGTGCTGTTTTTGTCTCATAAGAAAGATTATTCCGGAGCATTGCACCCCTATCCTTAAAACTACATAAGGGGAAATTAGTCTATTGTCCTTGGAAGAGTAGATCAGTTTCAAGATTCCTAAGATAATAGTTGATGTTAGTATAATTATTGAGTTTTAAAATGAAGGCTCTCAAATGTGGGGCAGATTTATCATTGAGGATTTTGTACAGTAAGGGTAAGCCTTTATGTGTGAATGCCTGGTTTCAAGGTTGCATAACTGATCTAATGTCATATGAACACCAGTAATGACCATACTTGCACAGTTTTGGATTTTTTGCAATTTATCTTTCAGTTGCTTTCCACAAGTATCCCATAAGGGGGAACAGTAATCAAAGTAAGGTTATGCAAGTGAATTGAAAAAGTTACCAGGTGCAAAGTGGGAAAAAGGTTTAATTCTTCATAGAGCTCCTATACCAGTGCAGGCCTTCTTAAATATTATATACTCAATCTGAGTCTCAAAAGTAAGCTTTTCATCTAATAATACTCCCAAACATTTATTAGAGGTTACATGCAAAACAATATTATTGTCAATGGATATAGCATTAGCTAAATCTTTACATAGATTTATTATTTAAGTTATCTGTCGACCCAATAAGCATTAACTTAGTTTTCAAAGGGTGCAATTGGAGCCTATTAACTGTCAGCCAATCATAAAGGTTTTCTAGATCAGGATTAATATTATTAGCAAGAACATTTGCGTCAGTACTAGAGGCAAAGATTTGTGTATCGTCTGCATAATTTATAAACAGGGGGTTTTGAATGTGATGTTCAGCATTCTGAGGGATATCAAATCTTAAATCCATGTGCAGAACATAAAAAGCAAACTTTGAAGGTCATTATGATTTGACCATGCTGCAAGTTTCAAACGTTAGCAATTTCAGTTAAGGGGGACCTCTTTAGCCCTGAGGGGGAGGGGGGGGGGGTTACTCCTTAGGATGGCCTGTCAAAGAAGCTACATGTATGCCCAATGGGGTACTTTCAGTCAGACTTTAAAAGTGTAGGAAAATTTGTTATTTAATTACTTAAAGCTAAAATGTTTTGAACTGAGTGTAGCTTGAATCAATTTAATTCATCAAATGGTACATAAAACAACAAGAATACATTCTGTTAGTAGGTTTGTGAACGAGACAACATTTCCCAGTGAAAGGTACATAAAAGAAGCACCTTTCCATCAAAAAAGGTATACAAAAGGCTAAGGATTGAACCTTAGGACAGAGCCTGTATGAATTATTGTTGAATAGCCCCTAACCCCCAGCCTTCGTACCCATACCCCCTGAAAAGCTATTGCTCTTTCCCCGAATAAGTGTCCATAATAATTATTATTGTAAAAACTTGGTTTACAGACCCAGACCAGCAAAAGAACAGGACCAAGTAAATAAAAGACAAACAAAAAAAAAATGCTAACAAAGATGAAAGCTAAGCGTTAATAGGCTCACTAAAATACTGGATGGCCTGAAAGATATTGCAAGTTAGCGTGCTTCTACAGAAAGGTTCTGAAACTGTGCATTTAAAAATGTATTTAGTGAAATACAAATCTCTCAGGGAGAGGAGATGAAAGTTAATTTTTTTTTAATTATTTAAGCCAAAATACCAGACTGGCACAGTAGTGTGGCTGAGTGGTCAATGCCTTGGACTCGCAATCCAGCAGTCCTCACTGGGGTTCAAATTCCTCTCTGACCACTTGCTGGGTTTGTTGTCAGTCATCCCGTGTTCAAATCCTCTGCCACGCTTGTGTGTAAATAGCCACTGGTTGCCTCCTGCCAGTTGAGTTTTTTTAATCCTACCATTATGTTCCGTTTGGGTTATTTCTTGCTATAAATCATTTGAGTGAGGTGCCTGTAGACTAGCTGGACAGTTTAAACACTGTGTGACAACAGGAGGACATTTTGCAGGTGCATGCGTGCATCTGCTGAACGACAATAGCGTGGGCGCCTCAAATCTGATAGCGGGAAATCGAAAAAACTCGCGTAAAGGTACGGTTCTTTTAAAAGCCATTTGGTTGGTGCTTTGATTACCGTACTTTCCTACAAAAAATTTCTCCGTGACGAAAATGGGACGCTTTCTACGCGGGTTTTTCACTTGTAGATTTTTCAGCAGGAGGTTTTCTTGGCCCTTTAAAGACTTTCAAGACTCAACGCCAAAAAGTCATGTTCTTTTATAAGTCGGGCTTTCACTGGCAAGGCATTACATTTCTATGATTTGATTTCCAAACTCGTGGTTTTACTTATCAGGGAGGAAATGCATCGTAGCAATGTTCAGCTGCTTTAAGACTAAACGGCGAAAAAAACTTTACCACGCGAGGTTTATTTATTAGCGCGATGTCTCATGTTTAACTGATCACGGAGACACGCGTTTATATATGCCACAAAAACATGAAATCTATGGTTTTTTTTTACAGTTTTTCGAAACTTTTTGCGGAAAATTTTGTAAAAAAATATTCTACAGGAAATGAAGAATGGATTGAGTTTGAGACAGCAACAATTACAAGTGATTATGTACTACATAATCATTTGAGCATTTCATAAGCTCAGTTGCAGACAAAACGAATGCACATACCCCGAAAAAACGAACAATACTTTTATTTTTCTTTAACTCTAAAAGATACAGAGATTTTTCCCGAGCTACTATTTTGAAGCGACTCTTGAGTAACAACTCCTGTGTTCCACAATCGATTTCTTGTTATTAATTTATATTTGATGACAGTAGTGATCCGTTCAAAACAGAGAATGGCCATCACTCCATAAATCTAACTGACGATGTTGTTCACCTTCAAATCCTGTTTAAATGTAAGACAGGAAGTTTGTTAAAGGGGTGCATATAATTCTGTTTCCTCAAAAAATAAATACTACTGCTAGAGGACCTAAATGAGCTGGAATGCGACAACAAACATAACACAAATAGATGGATGAATTTATCTGTTATTAATGTTTCTGTTGGGAGCTTTTTACTGTATCCAGATGAACCCCTTATGTAAGTTGCACATCATGGAAGAATTATCAAGCAGAAACTGATGTATTGAACAAGAATGTGGTTCAATACAGAGGAGAAGCTGGTCTCATTCAACATCCTTTGTGCGCATGTGAATGAAATGTCTCACAAATTAGCATACTGTCAACAAATGTAGTATCCACAAAATGGTATCACTTAGGAATAAACCCAATTTTTTTGCAACAGAAGCCACGATTTATTTAAAAGGTGCATTGATAACGTTTCATTTCGTTTCATTTCTTACTCGCATCATTATATTGATTTGAATTTATAGTTGAAGTGTGTGTATTTTATTTCTCAACGAAGACGTACCGGTGAAGAAGGCTAAAATTACTGCAGAAGGCGATTTTTCACAGCCTTCATCAAAGCGCCATTCATTCGCGGAAGTGTTCTTAGTTTCATTAATCATTAACCTAATTTGGGGAGAAAGGCAAGATTTCGAGATAAACAAGCCAGCGAAAGGGTGAAAAAAAGTTTCACGGCAGAATGGACACTTAATTAACCTCTGTATTCCGAAACGATTAAGTTCGATTTTAGAGTTATACTATTAAGAAGAATTAAGTATCTATAGGATAATTGTTTAACGAAAAATTATCATACTGACCTTTTTCTCCTGCTCAAAAAATGTGCGCTAAATGTTAGGTCGTAAGAACATTCAGCCGCCATCTTGCCTTCGATGTACTGTTTTACGAAAGGAAAGACTGTACCCTCAACGGCGACAGCGAAGGTACAATAAACTCACTTTCATCGTAGAAATACTACGATACGTTGAAGAACACGTTTGTGGAAAGTAACACCCAATACACGTCACTCAGATCCAGAAAACAGCCCGCAAATGCTGGTACTGAACGTAAACAATTCACAGAAAATGCCTCTGTGGCACTTCTTATGGCACTTCAACAGCCCATATTGACGCGTGCGCATACAAAATGCCCTCCTGTTCTGTGTGACTACTCTAACCGGGGCCACTTAGACAAAGTTGACCATTCGGATTACAGGAAAGTAATAGTAGTAAGTTGGTTGTGGACCAATCACCTCTCCCCCCCCCCCCCCCCCCCCGCTCCCCTCTCTTCCCCCTTCCAACCCGAAAAAGGAGGATAATCGTATAACGGTTCAAAGAGGAGTGGTAAGGACTATAAAAACACGTTGGAAACAGAACAAAGTAACATGGAAGCATGACATGTATGTTGTGCTAATTAGATGATCTGACAAATGTAAAATGAAAGCGTTTTAAAAAATGAGGTGGATTGATTCTGATAATAATGATGGTGATGGTCGAATAATCACAATGATGAGAACAATGACCAATAAAATGGGAACGAAAACAGAACATATGCGGTTGGGTTGATGATGATGATGTTAAGATTGAGTGCGTTACTTCACAAAGTAAAGGACATTGAGTTTTTAGCACATTGAGGTAATAGCACTTGGTTATTATGGCTTGTCAATAAAGTTACGAATGTTTAATCTTTTAAGTAGAATTTTAAAAAAAAGGAAAAAGATTTTGCAGCCCCACTTCCTGCCTTCGAAAATTTTTTACACTCCCTCCTTTTTCTTTAAAAAGAATTTTCAGATTCCCTCTCAAAATCCTCTGCCCATTCCCCCCCCGCCCCGCTCCACCCTCGTGGTAAACACAACGAATGCAACCTAAAGACGATGTGAAGGGCTTTACTTGAGTAGGAGTGAAAGAGAGGTACGGAAGAGAAATAGCAAAATTCCATATGATAGCTCCCCTAGAATTTACGGTACCAGGATTATTTTCCTTTTATGTTTCTTTGTCGTTGAAATTCTAAGCTTCAAAATCCTATTCCAAAAAGTTTATCAGTATATAGCCTGCGAGCAGGCTGACTTGTGTGAGTTTGGGGGAATTTTGCTCACCTGCCTTGCTTCTATTGGCTAGTATCTTGACACCTCGAAAGGGGCGAAATTCAAAAATCAACAGCCCGCGTGCAGGCGCTGGCGGTTCCGCCTATTTCTGGCGCCAAAATTTCCCCTTAACTGGCGCAAGTGTGTCTGCTCGCAAGCCAGTTTATATATGGAGGTGTAAGCCAGTTACTGCTTAATTTAGATATTCAGGTGCGGTTCTCTATAATAATTTACCCACATCAATAAAAGACACTACATTTTCCTTTTTTAAGAACTTTCTTAGACTTCATTTTAGCCATTAGTTTTCCTTATTATTGAATATACCTAGGTAACTTACGGTAGCGCATTTACTCGTTTTAATCTTAAACAAATTGTGATTTTTATGAAGATTTGTATTTTCCCTTGTATTCACTTGCTAAAATCCTTGTACATGATTTTTAGGTAATTCTTTATTTTGAAATTTTAATTTCATGTAGTCTTAATTAACCCAGGGCCCCTTTTGATACCAGCCAGTGGGTGATATGGCCGATCTGCCTAAATTAAGTTGACTTAACTTGACTTGTCTTGTTTCAGAAGTCGATTAAATCACCTTAGAAAGGGTGGAATTCCAGGAACAAAAGAAGAGTTCAGACTCATGTATGAAGAATGGGCAATTGACTATGATAAGGTATGTATGCAAAACGTTTAGATACGGTAGGAACCCTGTAACTGGAACTCCCCGCTAACTGGAACTAAGTCTCATTTCCCTTGGATTTGACCCCGAGACTACGATAAATGATCGAGAGGTTTCTTAAGTATGAATTTCCAGTTAAAGTTACCGATAAGAAATTAAACAACGTTTCCTCGTAAAAATGTCTGCTTATTATAAGTCTTTAACTCTATGAAACATGTCTATGACGTTTTTTTTTTCTGAGAGCCCGCTTGATACGAACACCCAGACTCGTACTCAGTCGTTATTTATGTGTTTTTGCGGGTGAAAATGTGGGTTTAGGCGCGCGGAGACTCATGGGAAGGGACAAAGTGAAAAGTCTCTGCGCGCCTCAACCTAACCCCAATCTTCTCTCACCCCCAAAACACATAAATAGCAACTGGGTACTAGTCTGACGAACACCCGGATAATACAGTACATTATGGGATGTCCTCTTGGCGGTTTCGCATTAACCGGGTTCCACTGTCCTATACTTGACCAGTGACCAAAGTGACGTTTGCCTGCGTGCATTATCTTTCAGGATATTTTGTGCGATTTCGCATACAAATTATGCAAGCCCATGACTGTTATGTTTGATGCAACATTGAGTACCTTCACAGAGAAAAGTAGGCAAGATATTAAAATTATCGACGTAGCGGCTGGAACAGGTTTAATAGGTCTTGAGCTTCACAAAATGGGCTACACCAATTTACACGCACTGGATAGTTCACAAAAAATGCTAAATGAAGCAAGAAAGAAGGGGATTTACACACAGTTCTTCTGCCTTCCAATCGACGATCAGCGGATTTTAGAGATAAACACAGGAGATTATGACGCTCTTATCTGTGTCAACGGGTTTGGAAATAATCACATTCTTCCTTCGGCTTTGGCAGAAATGTGTCGAATTGTTGTGAAAGGTGAGCTGCTAGTTTATAGTCATTGATATAATTAAGTAGCACTTTAGGCATGGTAAAGTTAATGGTGCCATGCTGGCGGCGGAGAGCAAGGGACGGACACCGGGCCCAAGACCAACACAGCGCTCTGGCAAATATGTACAATTATATTAATTTCGTTTGTTTGTCTTCTCTCAGTGCGTCTAGCTCTTGCTCACGAGCTTGATGGTTTTGTACCACGTGAGTGACGAGCTTCAGAGAACTACTACGTTTATGAAAAACGGCAAAACACAGAGCTGACCACGTGCTCAATTTTTCCCGCCTTTTTATTTTTCGTTTTCTGTCTTCAACGAAAAAAGTTTTTGATTTCACGGACACAGTAGGGATCGTAATGAGGCAGTCTGAAAATTACATACTAAATAATAAACACACTGCTGAGGGATACTGGTCTGGAGAACGTTCGGGATCTTGAAATGTGTACTAGAGATCGAGCCTTATGAGGTCAGTTTTCTTTCCGTCGTCTTCTAGGCGTCGACCGGAAGTAAGTAAGTAGGGTCGTATGCTTAAATATAATGCTGTTTTACTTCTAGCCTGCCTTGTAGACGGCCCTCGCATCGTCTAAACCAGTTGTAAAGTACGTCTGCAAATTAGGGCACCGGAGCAAGAAAAACCTCTGGTTTTCAAGCTGACTCTAAGGTCACGTTTAACACTATCACTAGCTCAATCTTTCTTGCCACGAGCTTTTAGTCGTGATTAGCCTGTCAAAACTTAATTCAGATCGGACTAATCAGAAACTGCTTACGAAACTAGCCAATCAAAACGGCAGATATATGTACTTGCGACTCTGCGGGATTCCAACGCGATATTGTTCACTAATTCGCAGACGCTCTATGCAGAAAACTTTGAGTGTCTGAGTCGCAGGCTCTTTAATACTTCACGCTGCGCATGACTGAATTCAATTCTTTCAATTAAATGTATTGTGGGTGATGATAGTAAAAGGGAGTGTAAGCTGACTGTCCGTAAACACTGTATCAGTAGGAATGATCGTGCTCGCTGGATGGCATAACGCTCTATCAAAGAATTCGTTTAGAAACTGAGGTCAGTACGGTATAGACCACACTTAAGCACAAGACGCGCTGCGCTGATTACCGACGGCCAACGTCCGTCAAGGGCAAGCAACAGTTTGCTGATGTCGGTGTAGTTGCTTAACCACTCTATTTTAATCCGCAGTTATGGCCATTTACATGGAGTCATTTCAATTTGCGAGGCTCAGTTACGTTTTCAGAACTTGCTCTTCCAATTCATGGGAGCGATTTTGAGTAAAAAATCTTTTTTGTCTGACACTTGATGTCAGTTTTATCCTGTGTCAGTCAACATTGTCCGACGTAGTGATCAACTCAGAATTCCTTAACTAGTAGAAGACACAATTAAAGAGTCATATAGGATCGGGAACCAGGAAAGACACAAAAGAAGATGAGATACACTGTAGTAGGGGGGCCAGGTTATCCGGACCTTGAGTTAAGGGGGGAGGGGAAGGATGTCTGCTCCGTAAAAAACGTTTTTATCCCTCGGGGCCTTTGGTTGATCTAAAAATAAGGGGGTGGGTCTCCCAGGCCCCGGCCCCTAGTTCCTCCACTGGATAGCGTTTTATCCCTTTCACTTGAAAAGTTGACCAAAGTCAAAATTCAACTGAATAATTTCGTTTTGTAAAATACTGAATAAAACAAATTCTTACCACGTGGAAGTATTGCCAAATGGGTTTGATTTGAATGGTCTCAGGATATTTTGTACCGACTCGAACGGTAGAACCAAAACTTGACCCTTAAGACCTCTAATCTATTTTGTATTTTACTTTCTGTTAGGAGGTCTTCTTTGCTTTGATATCAGAGAGCAGTGTATGGAGGAATGGGAAGATAAACTGAAGGAGTTGGAAGTGAAAGGAATTTGGGAAACTGTTAGAAAAGAAAACTTGTCAGTGGACGACAATGATAAGACAAACGCGTTTGTGTTTAAGCTCCTGTGAAAAAATATTGACAATAGAACTTTATAATGTAAGTAAATATACATGTAACTGGATTTTATGTATTAGATACGCATTGTTATTTGCAAGGGCGTTAAATGAGGTGGTATATGATAAGGGATGTGATGGTGAAGTTTGAGCCCGGTGAATTCGTCGCGTATAATTCCCAGTCCGTTGAGGTCAAGAAAAAAATTCCCGTCCGGTTGGGGGTTAGTGTTTTGTATTTTTTGCCGTGAAACTTCTAAATGAAGCATGCGTGAGATAAAAACAGCAAAGCAGTCAAAGGGTACTGGAAACAAGTTTGAAAAATAACAAAGATGGCGACCGGAGTCGCGGAGAAACGTTTTGGCTTTCCAAGGCGTTTTCTAGAAGTTTTCTTCGCGCTGTCTACCCCTCACGAGTTCAGGTCAAATTCAAAGGGAAACAACAACAACAACAAGAAAAAAAACAGTTTTTATCGTATTCCTTGGTTTAAAAGACTTTGGTGGATTTAAAGATAGACAAGAGAGGGTGACCAGAAAACACTGACCGCCGGTCCATAGACCGGCCTCTACGGACCTGGTCCCTGGACTACTATGCGGCCTGGTCCACGGACGGCGAATTAGAAATTTGACTTACCGTTTGTTTGTTTTGTTTTTTGTTATAGTTACCTCCTTCACTATGGTGATGAAAGGAGGACCTGCGTACTACGAAAAAGACCGATAACTTAGCTACCTTGTGTATTCGCTGCCGGCCTCCGATTGCCTCCGCCATTTTTTTGAGCTCATTCCTCCTCGTGTTCATTGACTCGTTCCAGACTTCAAAAATACGACTCGGTATCTCCCCTTGTTTTCATGTTTTTCATGGCGCAAACACGCAAGCACACACATTTTCCTTTCCCAACAAAAAAAGATTCCTAAAAAAAATTCAACTCCAGGAGGATTCACCCATTTTTCATTTTTCTTAAATTATTCGACTCGAATTATGGTGATAAAGTGTGAAGGAACGCAAGGTAGATTTTAAATGACATTTTCTCTCAAAAGAGTTTACAGCTCTTTCGGCGAAAATGAGATGCATTGTACCTAATACGGAAAAAGAATTCTTACCTTCTTATTTTAAGCTTGTTAGTACTTTGTCCAACTCAGTGCTGTCATGGTGATGTCCACTTAACAGTTGGCTACTTACTTCCCAAACCTTTGAATAGGAGTGAGGCTTAGGGTGACCTGGCTATACGAAGCTGTATTAGAAGCTGTAGTGTGTGAATCTGCATTTGATGTGTGGATTATTCTGTCTGCGGTATTTTCCCTCTATCAATCATAACAAAGTCGCCCTGCTGAAAGATTTGACAACTCTAATGGACATCGCCATCTTTCTTTGTCGAAGGATCACTACTTTATGAAGCCTGGGACGAGCCAATGAACACGCGGAGGAATGAGCCGAACAAAATGGCGGAGGCAATCGCTGGCAGCGAAAGCACAAGAAAAACACAAGGTAGCTAAGTTATCGGTCTTTTTTGAAGTACGCAGGTCCTCCTTTCATCGCCACAGTGAAGGAGGCAACAACAGCAAAAAGCAAAACAAAACAAATGGTAAGTCAAATCTCTAATTGTCATTTTTATTGTTGTCTTTTTATGAGGGGTCCGTAGAGGGGGCTCCGTGAGGGGGGAGGGGGGTCCGTGGACCGGTCCATACAGTGGTCTGTGGTCCAGGTCCATAGGGGGGTCCATGGACCGGGAGTCAGTGTTTTCGGGTCACCCGAGAAGAGATGTCACCATTTCAGGTGGTACCCTTCGCAATTTCTGAAACTTTCGTTTTAATCTTTCCGTGAAAATCTACGCACGCGAAAATCCATACAAAAATGGCTAATTTTTGATTAGTTTTTAGTGTAAAAAAACCAGTGAAATCCGATAAGCTGGCATTAATCAAAGGTAAGATCTTGAATTTGATGTTTTTTTGTATATTAATATTCCGGTGGTACCCATTGAGAATTGGTTACGAGCAACTCACAATCAGAGACAAAAAACTCTGAAAGTCGCTTCAGTCTTATTATTCCGCCATATTTTAAAGACCAAATCGTGGCTTGAATGCGGCTCTAGCCTGTTAAATTCCCGGATGTAACCGAGCATTCTACCTTGCATTTTTCAGTCAGTGACATATAGGCCTGCCAGTCACTTAATGAAAAATCATCTTTCTCGAGGTGGTATATGTTTACTTTGATATTTACAAGTTCATTTTATGGTTGAAAAAGCCAATGGACTACAAATAATCTATTTACTGTAATATATAAGTTGGAAGCTTCCGCAATTCAATAGGGATCAGTTCCCATCATTAAAATTTTTTCTAAAGGGATGTCTGTTTATCCAGTCTGATAAAACTCCGAGGTAAATCTTAGACGCACACTAGTGCATCCTGTGATTTCTAGGTCTTCCCGCTGTCCATCGAACCAAGTTCCAAAAATTCACAATACGAACCTGTTTTCAAGCCAATACCGAGCAGAAGAATATGATATACAGGAGACCGATTAGGGGCCTTAAGCAACTAACTTTGACAAACTCGAAGGATGTAATCCAAAAAGGCCGAGAATATGCTCGCCGAAGTAGCCGGGCCAGATCAACGCGCGGCCAAGAAAATGAGGCCTGGGCACTGTACAAAAAAATCCATCCCGGGTGTCCTTGGTTGGTCTTTCTTGGGACTGATACATAGCTTTACCAAAGTTAGCCACCCCTGCTGGAAATACATTTGGTCGAGGGCTATTGTTCACTTCAGACAAACGCGACTCGCCCAAGCAAACTACATGTTTCAATGCACACGTCAAAATGAGAAAAAAGGAAACATGTAAAAGGTTTGCATTTTGCAATTTTTTTAACTCTCGGAAAATTCCAATTTTCAAAGCACAAAAGCTTAATTGACCACGACGACAGCGACAACATAAACAACAAACACCAATTATGTAGATTAGCAAAACATCAGCTTGGAATGTGCATCACACTGGTACCATCACACTTAATTTGATTGTTTATTTTAAAAAAGCTAGATGCAAGTGCTTGTCTCATATTTTCACATTTTTTGGATTACATCCTTCGAGTTTGTCAAAGTCTGCGGGATTCGTTTTTCTATCTGGAAAAGCTTCATTGGTTTCTATATCTGCTGCTATCCTATTACTACGATCCTCGAATGTTTATTTTCTGTTGGAGTTCGAATTTCGTGGAAAAAGTTGTTTTGAATGAGAGCATGGCGGCGAAGATGGCATCTTTTGTCTCCTACCTTGTATATTATAATATTGTATATAGAGTGAATTTGAACAAATTATCAGGAAACTTTGTTGGAGCAATAAGGACAACAACCTGAAAACAACAACTAACTGCTGGGTAAGTTTCATTGACTTATATTTAGTATTTCCTACAAATGTTATAGGATCGTATTTTTACCCCGTACAAACACTATAATTTTACTAGAACTACTGTGGTACTATCACTGAGCCTTGGTTACCTGTGGCTGAACCTTCTTAAAAAAGGCTCTTATGAAAAAAAAAAAAAAATAGAAACAAACAACCAAAAAGAAAAAAAGAATACACCGAACGTCCTTAAATTATTCAACAAGTTCTCAATAAATAAATCACTGAAATAATAAAGGAAATATATACTTTCTGTTTGTTTGGCCTTTTTTCTTAGATAATAATGCAATTAACAGTCCGAGCTCTTATTTTCCAATCAACTATCTTTAAGTTGCGGAACGTTCGCTCAGTCAAAACATGTGGATCACCGTAAATTTCTTTTCTAATGATGAGAGCCTTCTCAAAGTATTCTTTAGCTTCACTGTACTGGCCAAGGTTTCTGTAAACAATTCCCAGGTTGTTGTAACTTGCTGCTACGTTACCATGCTTTTCACCGTAAATCTCTTTTCTAATGATGAGACCCTTCTCATAGTATTCTTTAGCTTCACTGTACTGTCCAAGGTAACTGTAAACAGTTCCCAGATTGTTGTAACTTGCTGCTACGTTACCATGCTTTTCACCGTAAATCTCTTTTCTAATGATGAGAGCCTTCTCATAGTATTCTTTAGCTTCACTGTACTGGCCAAGGTAACTGTAAACAATTCCCAGGTTGTTGTAACTTGCTGCTACGTCACCATGCTTTTCACCGTAAATCTCTTTTCTAATGATGAGACCCTTCTCATAGTATTCTTTAGCTTCACTGTGCTGGCCAAGGTAACTGTAAACAATTCCCAGGTTGTTGTAACTTGCTGCTACGTCACCATGCTTTTCACCGTAAATCTCTTTTCTAATGATGAGACCCTTCTCATAGTATTCTTTAGCTTCACTGTGCTGGCCAAGGTCACTGTAAACATTTCCTTGTGTGCTGTATATGTTCGCTCTTAACAATTTGTCTTCCTTGAAATCATTAAGAAAATGTATAAAATTACAGATTGACGTACCAAAAAGACATGCATCCGACGGGTTACTAAGGCTACAGCAAACATTAGCGGCTAGAGAAAACCACGAAACTAACTTTCTAGGGTTGATTGAATTTAGGAATACTTTTGATTTAGTGAAATCGTTGTTAACAATTACGTGTAATACTTTACAGTGACTCGTAATTACACGTAACTTAGCAAACACATGCCTACTTGAATGTAACCGATTTATGTTCTCCTCCATGAAAGAGTGAAAGATCTTGATAACATCAGAAATGCACTGAACTCTATCTGTTGAGTCAATTTTAGATGTTATAACTGCCTTGAGCACTTCATGAACGATGTTGTGCATCCTTATAAAGGTATATGAGCTGTCTTTGTCGTGTGAACAGGACAATAAGGAGGCTTTGAAAAGTTTAGTTTTGATCAATTCTTCTGTTTCCCCAGTGATACGTAATTTAACAAAGTCAACAGCAACTTCCATCGGAAGAGACTCAGGTGCGCATAGAGAAAACAAATACAATACTTCTCGAAGAACGTCATCACTTTCTAAAGCTCTCATAATTACCATTTGAATAGCAGTAGTTGTTGTTTTGGAATACGCTATGTTCTGGTTTGCAAGAAGTTTTTCTGTCGCTTCACGTTCGCCGTGGGAAAGTGTTTCCAAGTAGTCTTTCCAGTGGTAGTTCGGAGAACCACTGACCACAACGGTTTGTACATAAAAGGCAGCGGCTGCTAAAGCAAGTGGCTGATACTCAAGAACTTCAGCGACTTTTTCATCGTGGTTCTGATCCTGAATCTGAGATACTTGTCGTAATAGGTTCACTGCGTCATCGGGATGCATTCCATTGCTAAGAGACTCATGGTAAGTAAGTGGAGCATTGGAGGGTATTGAGCCGCTATCTTGAGTAGTTATTAGCACCTGACCATGGCCCCATTCTTCACTACCGGTCGGAGGCAGATCCCTACAAACCAACGATAGGTCAACAACATTATCTGCAATTATCAGCCAATTGGAGAACTGCTTTGTCTTTGGATAAATGACTCGCTTCAGACACTGGATTTTTTCTCTTGGGTTCCCCTTTGTAGACGTCTCGAGGTTGGTGAGAGTGTATTCTGTTATTCCCAAATGTCTTGCCAGACTGGAATAGGACTCTGCAAGTGAATCCAGGGTTTCTGTATTTAGGGTTGCAACAAACGTAAGACTGTCGTTCTCATGCAACCTGCTATCAAAAATGTCCTGGCCCAGTTGTCGAGCCAATTGGCTTTTTCCGCAGCCTGGTACTCCTGATAGATAAATGGTGCTGATAGCTCCATTACTTTCGTTGTAAATCTCGTCCAGTTTTTTCATGATTCTTTTGACATCACTTGATCGTTTGATGATTTTATGTGATGGCTTGAATGTCAGAGTACAGAAAGAGTCGACTTTGGAATTGATTTCCTGAGTAAGTGTTTCTACTTCTTCCTGTTTTGTTTGTAATGTGGCTTGGGTCGATTGTAATTCCGAGGTAAGATTTTTGTTTTCTTGTTCTTTGGTTTTCAACTCAGCTTTAAGATTATCAGCCTGCATTTTAAGGCTGTTTACTCGAGCTGTTGGAAAGTCTGTCTGGTTTTTTATATCATCAACTTCATTTATAGGAAGCTTCAGTGAATTAAAAGCAGCTAACACTCTCGCTACATAATTATGGAATTCAGCATCAGTAAGTTCAACCTCGTTCAAGTGAGCGATATCATTTCGAACTTGTCTGAGATCGTCAACTTCTTTTCTGACTGCGGGACTAAGAGTACTGCCAATGCAATCCGAGTACAAAATAGCAAGAAATAGGCAACTGCAATCCCACTCAGCTGTGTTTCCCCTTTGTATTGTCGCCAAAAGTCGCGCATTCTTTGTGTGACTCTTTCGTGATTCTTTGTTGTAGAAATCGCGGCCATTTTGTGAAATATCTTTCCATTCCCCAAACGGCGTTGTCTTGTAAAGGAAATCCCACTCTCGTTTGAAGACTTTTCGAAGCCCTTGGGGAACTAAGTTGAAGGCGATGTAACATGCTCTGAAATAGTTTAATTGTTCCAAAGTGTACTCCATGTTTGATTAGGATCTAGTAAAAAATGTGCCAAGGAAGAACATCAGGTATCAGTAGATTATTTCAGAAAGTATTTCGAGTCAAAGATACGGGAAAAAAAATCGTATCCAGCCTTTATCAACTGCCAAACTTTTGCACTCCATAAGTCTGCACAGAAAAACACATTTTCTCCTGGAATTTTTTTTTAAAGAAAGCTCTTGATGAGCTTTATTCAATCGTCAAAAAATTGCAAATCTAGAAAAATGATGATTTTTTACCCTGGATGATACCTTAATATGTCAAAGCACAGCAATAGAAAAATCAGAATAAACTAATTGAGGAATAGCTTTCCTCTTTTATGCGTCATGCATTTACAGTTTGTATGAAATAAATCGCAGCTCATTTCCACGCGAGCTAGCGAGCACATTTCCCATGTGCAACGCTCTCTTTCCAGTTCGTCGTGTTCCCTCGCAAGAGGCACTCGATATAAAGCTTGTAACGCGGGGCTGCCAGTAAAACGGCCAATCAAAACTCGATACATTATTTTTAGTGAAAAAACCGTATTGTGATGTTTCTAAACTTAATACAGTTAGCAACCGCTAAGTGACATTCACAAAACCGTAGAATGTCAACGTCTGTACTGCATTCTCCAAATTTGTGACCGCAAACAGGTAACATATATTATTAGTACATACACACTCAGTGATCTTGGTGATTTAAGCAATCTGATTGGTTCGTTATCTCGGACTATTCAACAATATTCACCTCCTAGCGAGTGGATAATGTGTGAGGTCAGTGTTTTTCCCATTTTTTTTAGAGAAAGATCTTTTAAAAGTCGACAAAATCCTAGGGTTGACTTTTTTAAGGCAAGAAAAGACTTGAAAGGATTCAATACGGCGTTTTTCAATTTACTGTAGCTGAGGTTTGTGCTCGATGGATTGTTTTTGTATTCGCGTAGAAGAAGCCGTTTCGTGAACTCAGCGTTTTCTAACAGAAAACTTTGGCTCAAAAATCGAAGTTTATTTATGACAAACAAATTAAAAGGAATTGTTTGTAGTAATTCTACGTTTCAAGTAAACAGGAAAAAGAATGATAGTGGAAGACGACGTCTTACCTCGAGCAACCGAGCCGCCATTTTTGTCGTCAGCATTTCATGCGAAGAAAGATACAATAAACCCTTTTGGCTGTAAACTTTGTGAGTCAACAGAAAACAACAAAGCTCTACTTTTCTTCTCAGGTAAGGAAACAGTTCAAACTTTTAGCGGTTCCATTTAAGCCATTACGCTGTTGTTTGCGAAGTGATAAACTTGTGAATTGCCATGTTTGAACATTCTACAAAGATCTATTTTTAAACTTTCGCGTGATTTGATCTGTCAATCAAATCGGGGAGCAATGGTGGTGCAGTGGTGAGAGCACTCGCCTCCCACCAATGTGGCCCGGGTTGAAATCCCCGCGTCGACGCCATATGTGGGTTGAGTTTGTTGTTGGTTCTCTCCTTTGCTCCGAGAGGTTTTTCCCCGGGCACTCCGGTTTTCCTTCTCCTCAAAAACTAACGTTTCCAAATTCCGATTCGACCAGGAATCAGGTAGACGAAGAACCACTTTGTGGATGTGATGCCTGCAATCGTTATTTATTTATTTATTTATTTAAATCGTACCGTTTTAATGGTTTCCTCTCTGATTTTGTTGAGACCACTTCGTGTGTATATACTAAAACAATTATTCTTTGAAATCGAGGTGAATAGTGGCAGGTGGTTAAACTGAGGTAAGTCGCTGGTTATTCACTGCGCATTTCTTACTGTGCATAACAAGATTGCCGCCGTGAAAAAGAGCATCAGAAGTAACATTATTAAAATGAAGTTGACTGAAGAGAAACGCTTTTGGAATTTTCGCTTGCGGTTGTTTCTTGCCGAGATGAGACTTGTGTGTTGGGAATGTGGGTTCGACTTCCTCAGGAGAACCTTGATAGTGTATGTTAGACTTGTGCTAACTCACTTTGATTTAATTTCATTTTAGTGCCATCTTTATCACATTGCGTCCTAACTGTGATATGTTGATGTAAATTCTGTATAAAACGATTTTTTAATGCTTTTTTCCCTCTTCCTTTCATACATGCCATTTTAAAACTCGCCCAAGTCCTCGCTCAAAAATCGGAGGAAATGCATTTGGGGACACTTTCTGCAGCTCTATCGCAAAAACGAGTGCGATGACCCCTATTTTTTATTTCATGATTTTGATAGGAACAGTGCTTCCTTTCAATGAGAAAAAAATGGTCATAAAATTATGTTTAGGTTTTTGGCAATTTTACTAAATTGTACGGATTGAGCTATAACGGGTCGATTAGCGCGTGTCCAAATTAAGTCAGCTACTTTGGAGCGTAAAGTAAAAACAAGGGCATTAAAAGGGATTTTTCTTGTACGTAAGTAAGTCGATAAACAATACACTTGACTCAAATTTAGCCTGTGAACAGGCTCTCTGTTTGGGGAAAAAATAGCGAGGAAAGGGAGGGAGGAGAGAGCCCTTTTCGCTTTTCCCTCTCCCCAGTTCCCCGCTCGACCAAAGGCCTGTTCACAGGCTAACTCAAATTCTGTGCGAGACCACATGCATCATCGAAACAATATATCCTTTTTGTCTAGCTTTGGGCTGCGCGCGGTTTTTGCCAAAGGGTCCTAAATAGCCGTAATTGTCAGCATTGTGACGTGAAAACGAGCACGGTGACCTCCACTTTTTATTGCATTTTTATCATCTCCTTGACTTGTTACATCAGTGTGCCAAGTTTCATCTACAATCTATGTTAGATTCTTTCGCTAAGGAATCACTTTAAGTCGTATAGGGCGCACCGAATTAATAAACCCCTTTTAAGCGCAGGAATTTCATTAACTTGCGCAGGAATATATTAACGCCCATGGCGTCACAGCTTCTTGTCTTTATCTCATGAATATAATGCTGCGGAATCTAATTAAGATAAGGTCGTGTGCTATTTTAAGGTGTTTTAACCGGTTTGACAGTTTTTGTAGTTACTTCAAGGTCGATAAATACCTTGGTTTTCGGTTCGGTGATTAGAAAATAAGAAACGTTTTCATTGGTTAAACATGGGTGAACAAAAGAAATACAGTCAATCAAACCTCTCGGTACGGACACGTCTCTATTACGGACAGTTCGTTTGGTCCCAGAAATGCCAAATAGGGTATCATACATTGCCTACCTCTATAATACGGACACTTCTGTAAAGTGGACACTTGGTTCTGTCCCTTTGGTGTCAGTATTAAAGAGGTTTGACTGTATGGTGGTCATGGTGTAGGGAAAACAATAGAAATGTGGTGGTGGTGGCGGCTGTGAAGAGAAACAATCGAAATGTGGTGGTAGCGGTGGTGGTGGTGGAGGGAAAACAATAGAAATGTGGTGCTGGAGAGAGAACAATAGAAATGTAGAGGTGATGGTGGTAATGAAGGGAAAACAATAGAAATGTACATGTATTATGCGAATACAGTCAATCCTTATTAATACGGACACCAAAGGGACAGAACCAATTACAAGTGTCCGCTTTACAGAGGTGTCCGTATTAAAGGGTTAGGCAATGTATGATATTTTTGGCATTTCTGGGACCAAACGAACTGTCCGTAATAGAGAGGTATCCGTTTTATAGAGGTGCCTGTACCGAGAGGTTTGACTGTAACGATTATTTTGGCCGGACATTTTCTGTTGGCCGGGCGTTATTTTGAGCCCCGCAGCACAACGTCCAAGCTTGAGTAAAGCTCTACTCTTCTCCCCTCCCCACCCCTCCCCCCTCCTGTCTTCCCTCCGCCCCTCAACAGGCCGCTAATGGTAGGTTCATTCAGGGCATCAAAACCTCAAATATTTTTGCATTAATTGACATATTTTGTATTTACAAGGTTGTATATCTTTCCAAGTCGCTTTAGTAAAAACAACAAAAGCGACTTGGAAAGATATATATCGTTGAAAAAAGAGTCCAGAGGCTAGTCGTGACCCAGTGGCAGGTGCAAATATGCACATATCAACTAACTGTGCACTGCCCAGTTAGTTCTGTGAAGGTCTCGTGAAGTCCAGTAATCGTTAGGTCATCCATTATACCAACTAATCACAAGAGCTCAGGCACTTGATACATAATGCCGTTATTGGTTGGTTATAAAGCCCCAGGGGTTTGTAGCCCTAATGGGTCATAGATATTGTGGAATATTACATATTACATATATGTATTTGCCATGATTTGCACTAGTACAGTATTTTATAGGATTTGTGAAACACGTTTTGTAGTAATGCCTCACTGTATTAGTGAAAATTGATCTTTAAAACCAGCCGTAAGCTCGAAAACTTAACTCAAGCATGCAAACACTCCTTACTTGACTTGCATACCTCAGAACTATGATAATTATTACTTTATTAATTTCATTTACTCTGTTTTTAAATCTCTCCCTTCACCATTTATGCGAACTTCTTTGGATCACCAATCCAGAGTTTATAATGAGTTTATGATGAGCGCGGACGGCTGGCTACCCAACAAATACGGTGCTTCATATAATTACCACATATGAACTATTTTCTTGAATATTTACCTGTGCGTAGCAAGGGTTTCTGTGCGAGTCTCTTGCACGAACTTTGGCAAAACTAAATCGTTGGCCAAGCAGGCTACGGATACGGTACTCTGACAGTTCTGAAACAGGAAGACAGCGTGTTAAAGTATGGGGGTTTGGAAGTCACGGGATTTCATAGATGAGGCCTTCATAATGTTTTATTTCCTTCTATATGTAAATCGCCAGAACTGTTCATGTTTACAGACTATGTGTCAAACTCTGCAGGCCCCTTTGATATCTAATGTGGCTGCTGTTTACTCGTTTAACTCTTTTTTTCAATCGATTACTTAGGGAAGCCAGTCAATCACAGATTGAAACATCTTCTAATGTACTCTCAAACAAACCAGTACTGAAGGCCGCTGAAATTGCTAAGTTCATGGCATTACTTGATCGTCGAGGGCGCATCTGAATGATCAGAGAGATAAACTTCGAATTCAGAGTAACTTTTCACCTTAAATCCTCGTATTTACGTTTTTAAGACATCTTTTTTGTTCTGTATTCTTATCGATTCATAGACACTGAGAAGTGCCGAAAGTAAACTTCGATGTGAGCATCGCATTTAAACATTTGATCAGTTCAGCGTAAAAATTTTGGCTTCCAAAATGCAAACTTGCGATTTCACAAAGTTTTCCGTCCCTTTGTCTGTTCTAGGCGTTCGAAGGGTGCTGTAAACTGTAATGCGATCAAATTATAAATCCTAATGCTATAGAGCGTTGACTTATCAGGGAAGGAATTTTCAGTGAAATTGAAAGTGAGATTAAATATAACCTAGTTTCGGCTAACTGACTTAACTTCCTCGGAGTATGATCGAGGTATAAAGAGTGCTTTCTTGAATATTTAATCAGGGTTTTTACTTGTTCTCACAGTTCAAAAGAAACGAAGTACTAGCTCAAAACGGTCAATAACTGAAACACACCTCAGACTGCGCTAAACCTGCTAAATTTATAATACCCCTTGATCTCCGTGCATATCTAACAGACCTAGGAAGATCTAAAAACATAATCAGAGCTAAAATTCGGAGTAAATTTTCGCTTCAAATGTACTTACGTTTTTAACACCTTTCAGTCGGTCGTCCTACCGCCTGTAATCGAGGTGTGGTCAGATGATTAGAGAGGTGCGAAAGTAAAGTGCGATGCCATCAAATCTCTGAAGCTGTACTGCTATGGTGTTGACTAATCAAGGAACTTTCGGGGAAACTGAAAGTGAAATTAAATGTTCTATTCGACTGATTATGACCTTGCTACGGCTGACTAACTTGACCTCCTCTGACTGAGTCTAGGGGCCCTTACCAAACCATATGTATTTTGAAACTGATTTTACAGTGTTTAAAATGTATTTTCAGTATTTGAATACTATTTTCCTATATTTTAATCCTATTTGACAAAAAAGTTTAAATTTTCGCCCCTGTTTGGAATATATCTTAAGTGTAGTTAAATTATATTTCATCAAAAGGAAAACCTCTCTCATCAATTTACAATGTATTTTGTTTAATAAATATGATTAAAATAGGGTATTTCAAATGTATTTTGGGCATAGAACCACTAACACTGTTACAAACAGAGTTCAAATAGACTATTTGAAATATGTTTTAAGGGCTTAAATGCGACGGTTTTTTAAATACTTTTAAATAGGGTGCTTTAACACTGTTTTGAGTTGCATCTACAATGTATTTTGAGGCGCATCCACTCACAAAGTTACAAACATAATTCAAATAGAGTATTTAAAATATGTTTTGAGAACCTAAATGCTGACCGTATCTTAAATACTTTTAAAAAGGGTACTTTAACACTGTTTTGAGTTGTATCGAAAATGTATTTTGAGACGCATCCACTCACAAAGTTACAAACAGAGTTCAAATAGACTATTTGAAATATGTTTTAAGTCCTTAACTACTGACCGCATTTCAAATACTTTTAAATAGGGTACTTAAACACTGTTTTGAGGTCTATTTGAACTGTATTTTGGGCACACAACACTGACTATAAAAACAGATTGTACATAAAATATTTAAAGTCTGCTGAAAGACATCAAATGCTGACCTTATTTTAAATACTTTAAAATAGAGTACTTATTACTTATTATTATTGAGGTGCAATATTGTAATGTATTTTGGGATACTTACACTCAGACTATAAAAGTAACAATTGCACAAAGTTAATTTTTAAGCCTTCATCGTGTCACGAACTCATAAATGACTCAAAACAAGCTGTCATATTGTGGACCGGATTCTTCTCTCAATAAAGCTCGAGGCGGAGCCAAAAATTAAATCTCCCAGCAAATCAAAAAGAAATTGAAAAAAGAGAAGAAAACTAGGAATAGATTTTAGCTTTGACTGACAACACGTAACTGTGACAGTGTGCCGATAAAGGATCAATCCGTTCCTCAATGTTCATTACCTGCAAGCTCTCTGCGAAAATCTCCGCCTAGATTTTAGCCGTGATTCAATTAATGCAGCTACGGGACATTCCATAAGTTTTTTTAAAAGAAAATTCTTAAAATCACATTTTAATTTTCATGTAGAAATTTTTCGCAAACAGCCGAAGCCGCGGGCCGAGAACCGGATGCACGCGGTCAATTGAGATTTGTCTAAAATAAGTCCTTGAAATTTCATAATAATTAAAACAAACTATCCAAGCTAAGATCTCACCTCGTATATATTGCACTAAGAAACAACGCTCAGATCTGAATAAACTCCGACATATGGTTATCTTTCTCTCATAGACTATTCCGCACATGCATGGCATATTATTTTTGAGATGTCACGCGCGACTGAAATCACGACTTCGCGCCGCGGTGATGTGACAAATGCACGTGATAAGCAAACCGTCCTTTGTCCTTTGTTCATTTCAAATTATTGAACCGCCGGTTACTCCCGGGCGGTTGCTGTGAGCTTAAATGCGCTTGATTTTACTGTTTGTTACGATCTTACAAAAGTACACTCCAACTCTGCGGATTGTCGGAACACGTAGATGTTGCTTTTATCACGAATCAAAAATGGTTATGACTCCTCAGCGACTGTTATGTACTTTGAAAGGTTCTGGTTCAGGAGAAGAGTCCAAGAGTCTAATTGTAAGTATTAAATATGCAATGTTACTAAGACGCTTAGATATACGCCATATGAGAAACAAATGAAGGGTAGTAAACATTTATATAGTCGCGCCCGTACGGCAATTTTACTTTTTACAGGATTCCTTGCTGAGACTCGCTGTTTTGTATAAATGATCTCAGTCACTTGATGTCACGTCACCGGCCTCTTTCATTCTCGCGTAAATTTATTCGTATGCTGTTCTTTATCAGCCACTAATTAATGTTCAGGCGTAGCCTGCATTAAGCTTCTGATGATATTTGAATAAAGCCGTGAATATAATAAACAATGTAAGTTACATGCATGTAGATTAATATTTACCGGTAACGTCAGTAACGTTATACCCTTTTGAAGCCAAAGGTTGATAGCCTGTGTACATACCCCCCCCGCCTCCCCTCCGAGTTTTATTGAGGGAAGGGGTCTGTACACAGGCTAAAGATTGATTTGAGCATTTCTGAAAAATTCCATAAGAATTTCCCGAGAATTCTTAGGGAAATCAACATAAAGTAATCGGCTAAGAGATAATTCTCTTGAAGTCCTAGCCTAGGACTGTGTGGCGAAATTTCGCCGAGGTAAATCTTGCTTTTTCAGGGTAATTTTCGACGGTTTTGTATTCATTTTATTTCATGAATTTAAATGGTATTTCCATCCTGTTTTTGTACTAGTTTTATGCTCTTTCGACCGATTTTTATACTGTTTTCAGACAACTCTAAGGCTATGTTCTTACAATTTTATACTGTTTTTGCATTTTTGCATCCTATTTTTGATGTATTTAATTCATAATATATGTGTGCTATTGCTTTTCTTCTTCTGTGGTATTTTAATACTGTTTTCAAAGTATTTTTATTGTATTTGCAAATACGAGAATTTTTCTAAATTTCGAAGCCGATTAAACAGCTATTAAAATATATTTTGAAGCATAACATTTTAATAGCGTTTTAAACAGGTTAAAACACCTTTAAAATCAGTCGAAAAATATATCAAAAATATATTTTTGTACCTATTTTAAACCGGTTTTTTTCAAAATACGTTTACAATTGCCATTAAAAATAGTTTTAAAATAGTATAGTAAATTAAAATATGTTTTTGAAACTATTTTTATCCTGTTTTTATTCCGATTTATAAGGTATTTAAAAACTGTTTTTGACCTGTTTTGAGCCTTGCAAAAGCCCTGGAATTTTTTATATATTTTAAAAGCATTTTAAAATACTTTAAAAATTCTTTTTTAATAGCGTTTTAAACAGGTTAAAACACCTTTAAAAGCAGTCGAAAAATACATTAAAAATACACTTTTTACCCTATTTAAAACCTATTTCACAAAACAGGTTAAAAACAGTTTTCAAAAACAGCTTAAAAATACATTCAAAACAGTGTTGGATTTGGTAAGGGGGAGGAAGGTACTTTCTTGAATGGGTGTTTTGAAAGGTATACTCGCGAAAAAGAAAGAAAAGAAGAAGAAAACACGTGCTTTTAGGGCTGTTTTGTCACCTTATAAATGAGAATATTATTTCAGAGATCAGTCCTAAAAAGAGCACATCTCTATTATGGATACTGGCGATATTGGCAAATTTTCCCCAGTCACACCTCCCTCACTCCAGAATGAAAACAAGGAGGGCTGTTGTTAATGTCACATGATGACTATATGGACTTTAGAACAATTAACACATGATCTCCAACCAAGTAAATTTACTTAGTAAACAAAGAAGAGAATTATTGCTGACGGACGAGATAAATTTGCTATTAGGGACTTTAAGATCCAACGACCCTGACGACAACGAGAACGTCAAAAAAACAATTGGTTTAATTAGCAAAACAACAACTTCGCACGTGCATCACACTTTTTTGTACATTTCTTTCCCGTTTTTGCACGACTACGACGTGAAAATGCCTAATTTCGCGTTTTATGGAGGACGTAAACAAGCAAAGACGAAACTTTATTTCTCTTTCTGAGCTTGAATTTGGTCCCTTGAAATTCAGCTTCAGGAGAGTTCGCCTACAATTGACAAAGTAAGTTGGTAGGAATAATCGCTATAAAGACTGAAAGAACGCAAATTCACTTTTTACGCGACGTCCTTGGCGCCGTCGCGTCGTTGGATCTTAAAGTCCCTATTATCCAGCCGGTGTTGCGTGGAACTTGCGTCCCATGCAAGGTAATCCGCAAACCGGAAGTTTAAAAGTTGTTGCTTGCGGAATCTGGAATGCTGGGATTTGGAATCCAGAATTCTAATCCGGAATCACACGAAGTTCCACCGTCAAGGGATCCAGAATGCAGTGCCTGGAATCCGGAGGCACAGCGCAGATTCCAGAATCCAAGCTATCAAAGACTGTCTTGGATTAGCGTTGGGACGAAATGTTCATCCTACTTATAATAAAGCTAAATGTCAGTTATTTTTCTTGTCCCTTTTCTTTTCGTTTTATTCTTTCTTGTTTATTTACCAACTTCTTCTCTTAACGGGCGGGGCTTAAATACTTTTTGAAAAAGTGATTTCCGAATTTTCTCAGAAAAAAAAAAAACTGGAGCACTCGTGATGGCGAGGGACCATTGTTGCTCTAGAACAACTTACAACATGTCTGAAGTTACGAACCAATCGATCAGTTCAATTAATTGGAATGAATTTGAACTGCATGGAAAGCTCAGCCTGCTCAGCGTAGTGACACCTTTGCCGTATCTTTGTGTGCTAATTTCCCACTGTAAACACAGCAGCCAATGAAAAAGGGAAATTTAAATAGAAAAAAAAAAAACTGAATCAGCCAACGACTTAGTGTCTCCTATTCCCCATTCCTCTCGACGATAAGTTTCCCTGTAAGCACAGGGGATAAGATTTGAGGAACAAGAGCTTGCCGGCCAGGACAGTGGAAATGGTGAATATAGTCTTTCTCGCAGCCTTTTTAGTGACGCCCCCAGAAAATTTTGCAAGGGACCACAGGAATTGTTCCCTCCATCTCCTCCTCCCCTATTCCCATCCCTCCCAGTCTATTTAACATTCAGTGTTGTCTGGCTAACGACTGCAATAACCAGAGTG
>OZ037777.1:15220676-15250676 GCA_964035525.1 Porites cylindrica
TCCTGCCTCTGCACACACGCAACGAAAATTGAAACGCAAAGAGGCACACACCTTCCTTAACACAAATGGAAACGCAAGGCCAAGCGCTCTTGCATTTACGCATTGGTTTGCCCTTCACACGTGTAAACTGGGACAATGCAAACGCAAGGTAAAAACTGCAAGAACGTCCTTTGCGTTTGCACCTGTGAACCAGGCGTATACAAGTTTTGAGAAGCCATCTTACAGTCACAAATCCTGACGGTGAAATCATGTAATGATGGAACTACAGCTGGATAGTCGCGTATCTCGGTGAACATTTTTTTTCTAGTTATTAGTCAGTGTTAAGTAGGAAAACTCTTGCAACGACCCGTGAATACGTGCCGCGCAAAGCGCTTATTTGTCGATCGGAAGCCGTTCATTACTATTTACTTTCAGTAGGTAAGGCGCATTGGCTCCTTATGCTCTGACTTCAAGTTAACGAGAGATGTCGGATGTATCTCATTGGAGAAAAGGAATTTGCAGCATCGCCGCCTTTATTTGACAAACGCAGTGGATGCTACGGTAACGGTTTGATTGAAGCCGCAGAGAAACCGAAAATCCTAAAAAAGGTTTTTGGCAACGCAGGTCGCGTGTTATCCTAAACAGCTGTAAAAATACGTCGCGAACATTTTATGGTGCTTACCCTTGTGCATACCTTTTCTTTGATCCGGTAAGTTGTCATTGCATAATCTTTCTACCAAAACTCGGTAAATTTTCTCCTTTTTTAGATGAAAATCCCACTAACACGTGGAAAAAAGTTATTTATTGGTAATATTTTGATTTGCAATGTTTAAAAATCAATCTCATTTTAAAAGTGAACTACATCGATAACATCAGCTTGATAAGGAAGAAAATGCTGGAATTCTTTCCTGAGATAAGGCATATCGCGCGTATTTTAGATTGTGTTGATTTATATTTTGGCTCTCTCTTGGCTGTTTTTACGTTATAAGGACTGGTTAAAACATAAGTCTGTCATGTCAAGTGTTAATCCCTGTTTGGTAACGCCGCCAGTGGATTGTTCGACGCCATGTTGTGCAAAACGTCATTTTTTTGTCCTTATATGTGTTTTATTTGTTTAATTAATATTTAATTATTTGTTTGCTTATTTTTACCAGTTTTGAAATCAAAACAACTACAATGATGATGATGATGATGATAATAATAATAATAATAATAATAATAATAATAATAATAATGATAATGAATCACATCAGATGCGGGCCATGCAAAGTTTCCTTATAAGACCATCAGGTGATAGAAATCCCACGATTTTAATCGAATCTTGAACATACAAAAATTACCTGCATGTATTTCATATATATCACGACACTGATTTAAGTGTACAATGATTGACAGTGAAGTGTTCAGATATTATTGAGCCAAACCGTCTAATAATAATAAACGTACACTTTCTGATATCTTCGGACAGTGCCAATCAAACGCCTACGCCATATTGTTAAAATAATAATAATAATAATAATAATAATAATAATAAAATAAATGAAAAGTATTTATACCAACCAAATCAACTGACATATGTGTCTTAAGAAAGGGTGCATCTCTGAGGGAAGTACTTTACAACATGTCTTTACAAAACGCTGGAAGACACTTGAGAAAAAGAGTCATTTTAAAGGAACGATAGTCAACTGAAATATAGACTTCAGGCAAAAATTATAGGGCACAGCAAGTTTACTCGGCGTCAAGCAATCTTGACGTATGGCTACTTTATGTGCCGAATACGAAGTACTTTCATTCATTTATGGGTGAAACATACAGTGATGAAATAATTAAGTAGATTGGGGAATCGATCAACTTCCTTGCCAGAATCAAACTGCTTGGTTAAGTCACGAAAATTCTTAAAATAAAAAATGAAAGATAAATTAACTACAAATCTATAAAGCAGAGAGTTTTTACCCGTTTATGTGCAGATATCTAAAGCAAAAAAGCTAAGCGTGAGGGTTTGACGTTTGTTTATATTTGACTCACTACTTGGTCATTCAGGACCATAATGACTATAAGCTGCCATAAGGGCACCCGCTAGTGCACGCGCCAAATAGAGAAATGTACATCAGCTTACAAGCTGGCTGTTATACCAGGCCGATATTTTAATAACCTGAATAAATAACTTACTTGACGTTCTGTTCCATCTCATTCATCCAAATGTTCAGAATGATAACTGGAGGGAAACCGGTCTTTTATCACAGCCGCATTTATGTATAATGCATTTTTATCGACAACCTCGTTCCCAGGGTTCTCTCCTGCCCGTTCTCCTGCCCGTCCCTACGGAGCGAGAGATGGGTAGGAGAGAGAACCTGGGAACGAGGTTGGTTTGTCGACACAGCAATTTATACATTTTCCTTGAATTGATAACAAAGAAATCAAGAGAGGATAAAGGGGACAGAGAAGGTATCCCCCATACACACCCTATTCCATAGGTAATTCGTCTCGAGTTATTTTTAGAATCGGGATAAAGTTACCTCGCGCGCTGCGTGGATGTTTCGTGGGGGTTTCGCACCACTAAACGCCGCGCAAAACATGTCGGGCGAAAGGCAATGAAAGCGTAAACAGATCGAGAGCATTCCTGAATATTGAAGCGAAATGAGTCGGCGCTTACCTGGGAAAAGGGAATCGCTAGATTCTTTGACAACCCGTGAAATCAGTTTAACTCGAAGTTGTCGTAACCTCAGTGCTTTAATAAAATGAGAAATTTCGCCGGTCTATCGAAACCGTTCGTTTGTACAAAGCAAGTAGGACGCCAAGTGTTATTTTTGTTGAATAATAAAAGACTAATAAAAGAATAAATATCAAACCAGAAATTGCTCTCTCCAAACTGTAAATTATAAATGATCCTGAGAGAATATTCAGTGTGTTAAGGATTTCCTTGCAGTACTGTTAGCTCTATACAAGAGAGCAAGGACGATTCTTTTTTAATTTCCGTTTCGCTGACACAGCTTTAGCAGAAATCGAATAGCAATATCGCTCTCCGCGTCCGCAATTCGTGAAGGACACGTGGCTCTGAGCGTCGGTCATCCACGCGGAACACATTCGCGCTATGTGATTGGCTGTTGTCTAATCCCCCTTGGGATGTGTGGTCTTAAAAATAACTCGAGACGAATTACCTATGGAATAGGGTGTGTATGGGCGATGCCTTCTCTGTCCCCTTTATCCTCTCTTGAAAGTAATGCAATACAGGATGCGCGAAAACAAAAGCACAGGGGGAGGGAGCGCGTACCGTACACCCACCCGGCAACGGCATAATGCTTGTTATACAAAATATTTTCTTGAAGTCCGCAATTTTTAAAATTACAAGGGGTAGGTAGGGATGTGCTTTATAAGACCACAAAGCTCCCTTTCTGACGTCAGTGTTACGCAAGTCAACTACACGCCGCCAGATTGTCGCCACGAGAGGAGCGTTGCGAGATGATTTTCACCAGGGCGGATAAAGGTTGGGCGGTGAGACGAGCTCGTCCGAGCAAGAAGGTGTGATGCAGTGGACTGGGACATGGATGAGATTTTCCTTCGTGTTTTACGTAGTTGTTTTTGTTTTGGAATAATATCGACATTGGTGAGTAGTAGAACGAAAATATAATTCAGTGATATAGTCATGGAAGTAATAAGAGAAACCCTTTGAAAGAGATGTTTCTCTACTCCAACTAAACCTTCGGAAAAAAATAGCAGCATTTGCCTCTCGGAGACTACGTACCAGCACAAAGGAACGAGGAAGAAGTGCAAGAAAACAGATCAAGCCGCCATAATTCAGTGACAGCGGCAGTGTCTAATGGACAAACTGCATCGCAAGCCCTGACCGAAGTCGAAAACAAGCAATATAATGCTGTTTTACTTCCAACCTGCCTTTCAGCCGGCCCTCGCATCCTCTAAACCATTTGTAAAATCCGTCTGCGAATTAGTGCAGAGGAGCAAGAAAACACCTGTTGTTCAAATTAACATCAAAGAATTCGTTTAAAACTGAGGTCAGTATAGACCACACGTAAGCATATGAAGTGCTGATTACCGACGGACAAGGTCCAAGGGGAAGCAGCAGTTTGCCGATATCCGTGGAGTTGCTTAACCTCTCTATTTTAACCCGCAGTTATGGCCATTTACATGAGGTCATTTCAATTTGAGAGGCTCACTTAATTTTTCAGAACTTGCTATTCCAATTTATGGTAGCAGTTTTGAGTTAAAACGTTTCCAGGACACTTGATGGAAGTTTTATCCTGTGTCAGTCAAGACTGTCCTAGGTAGAGAGATCAACGCAGAATTCCTTATCTAGTAGATCGGATATAGAATATAGGATCGGGAACCAGAGAAAACACAAAAGAAGATGAGATAGTAGGTGGCCCAGGTTATCCGGACCTTGAGATAAGGTGTAGGGGGGAGGGGTTAGAGAGTCTGCCTGTCCCTGGAGCCCTTTTGTTGATCTGAAAATAAGGGGGTGGGTCTCCCAGGCCTCTCTCCTGTCCGCCACTGAAAGGCGTTTTCTTTCTTTCACTGGCAAAGTTGATCAAAGTCAAAATCCAACTTAATAATTTCGTTCCGTAAAATGCTGAAAAACAAATACATACCGTATGAAAGTACTGCCAAAGATGTTTCATTTGAATGATAACACCACAGAATTCTTTTTACAGACTCAAACAGTAGAAACCAAAACTTGACCCTTATGACCTCTAATCTCTTTTGTATTTTACATTCTACTAGGGGAGTCTTCTTTTCTTTGATATCAGAGAGCAGTGTATGGAGGAATGGGAAAATAAACTGAAGGAGGTGGAAATGGAAGGAATTTGGGAAACTATTACAAAAGAAAAATTGCGAGTGGACGACGATGATAAGACAAATGCGTTTGTGTTTAAGCTCCTGTAAAAACTATTGACAACAGAGCTTTAAAATGTAAGTAAACATACTTGTAACTGGAGTTTTATGTATTAGATACGCATTGTTATTTTCAAGGGTGTTAAATCAGGTTGTATATGGTTGTTGATGTGATGATGAAGTTTGAGCCCTGTGAATACACGAGAAAGATGATTTTTCGGTCAGTGACACAGTCCTGTCAGCCACTTAATGAAAAATTATCTTTCTTGAGGTGGTATTTGTTTACTTTGATATTTACAAGTTCAGTTTTGTTTTCAAGGTTGAAAAAAGCCAACCGACTACAAAGAATCTATTTAGTAATATATTTGTCGTCGTCATCATTATCATCATCATCATCATCATCATCATCATCATAATCATCATCAGCATCATCATCATCAGAATCTGTGAGTTTCGCGTTTTATTCGGCACTTTTTGCCTTATCAAGTGTTATATTCTTGATCTAGACAATGCTTGTGAAAATAAATCTGACCAGCGGAAAATTCCTATTGAGTACTAAAAATTATTACCCTGACTTTTATTCAAGAATGTGAGAATGTTAATTTGGGCTGTGATACAGTTGTCTAGGCTTTTTAAATGCATAATAATTTTGACAATCTTTGCAGATGATGTAGTCCTTGATAAAGCCTTAAACTGCTCCACTGGAACCTTCTGCAATTCAATAGGGATCAGTTCCCATCATTAAAATTTCTCTAAAGAGACGTCTGTTTTATCCAGTCTGATAAGGCTCCAAGGTAAATCTTAGACGTACAGGAGTCCATCCTGTGATTTCTAGGTCTTCCCGCTGTCCATCTAAGCAAGTTCCAAAAATTCACAATAGGGACCTGTTATCAAGCCAATACCGAGCAGAAGAATATGGTATACAGGAGACTGATTAGGAGCCTTAAGCAGCTGGAAGGTTGACGTCTCGGATGTCAAAAATGGCAACCGGAAGTTAATGTAGTCTCTCTTTCGGTGCTCAGACTCAACAAATATGCTACTTTCGATATATTAAAATTCAGCATCATAGCGAGTCTTGCTGGAAATACATCTGCTCGAGGGCTATTGCTTACCTGAGACAAACGCGACTCGCCCAAGCGCACTACATTTTCCAGTGCACTCGTGAAAATGTGAGAAAAGCACTTGCATCACGCTTTTTTTTAAATAAACAATCAAATTAAGTGTGATGGTACCAGTGTGATGCACATTCCAAGCTGATGTTTTGCTAATCTACATAATTGGTGTTTGTTGTTTATGTTGTCGCTGTCGTCGTGGTCAATTAAGCTTTTGCGCTTTGAAAATTGGAATTTTCCGAGAGTTAAAAAAATTGCAAAATGCAAACCTTTTACATGTTTCCTTTTTTCTCATTTTGACGCGTGCATTGAAACATGTAGTTTGCTTGGGCGAGTCGCGTTTATCTGAAGTGAACAATAGCCCTCGATCAAATGTATTTCCAGCAGGGGTAGCTAACTTTGGCAAAGCTATGTATCAGTCCCAAGAAAGACCAACCAAGGACACCCAGGATGGATTTTTTTGTACAGTTCCCAGGCCGCATTTTCTTGGCCGCGCGTTGATCTGGCCCGGTTACTTCGACGAGCATATTCTCGGCCTTTTTGGATTACATCCTTCGAGTTTGTCAAAGTCTGCGGGATTCGTTTTTCTATCTGGGAAAGCTTCATTGGTTTCTATATCTGCTGCTATCCTATTACTACGATCCTCGAATGTTTATTTTCTGTTGGAGTTCGAATTTCGTAAAAAAAGTTGTATTGAATGAGAGCATGGCGGCGAAGATGGCATCTCTTGTCTCCTACCTTGTATGTTATAGTTGTATATAGAGTGAATTTGAACAAATTATCAGGAAACTTCGTTGGAGCAATAAGGACAACAACCTGACAACAACAACTAACTGCAGGGTAAGTTTCATTGACTTATATTTAGTATTTCCTACAAATTTTAGGATCGTATTTTTACCCCGTACAAACACTGTAATTTTACTAGAACCGTGCTGTGGTACTATCACTGAGCCTGGGTTACCTGAGGCTGAAACTTCTTAAAAAAGGCTCTTATGAAAAAAAAAAAATTTAAACAAACAACCAAAAAGAAAAAAAAAGAATACACCGAACGTCCTCAAATTATTCAACAAGTTCTCAACAAATAAATCACTGAAATAATAACGGAAATATACTTTCTACTTGTTTGGCCTTTTTTGTTAGATAATAATGCAATAACAGTCCGAGCTCTTATTTCTCTTATCAACTATCTTTAAGTTGCGGAACGTTCGCTCAGTCAAAGCATGTTGATCACCGTAAATTTCTTTTCTAATGATGAGAGCCTTCTCAAAGTATTCTTTAGCTTCACTGTACTGGCAAAGGTCATTGTAAACAATTCCCAGCCTGTTGTAACTTGCTGCTACGTCACCATGCTTTTCACCGTAAACCTCTTTTCGAATGATGAGAGCCTTCTCATAGTATTCTTTAGCTTCACTGTACTGGCCAAGGTCACTGTAAACAATTGCCAGGTTGTTGTAACTTTCTGCTACGCTACCATGCTTTTCACCGTAAACCTCTTTTTCAATGATGATAGCCTTCTCATAGTATTCTTTAGCTTCACTGTACTGCCCAAGGTTTCTGTAAACATTTGCCAGGTTGTTGTAACTTCCTGCTACGTCACCATGCTTTTCACCGTAAATCTCTTTTCTAATGATGAGAGCCTTCTCATAGTATTCTTTAGCTTCACTGTACTGGCCAAGGTCACTGTAAACAATTGCCAGGTTGTTGTAACTTTCTGCTACGCTACCATGCTTTTCACCGTAAACCTCTTTTTCAATGATGATAGCCTTCTCATAGTATTCTTTAGCTTCACTGTACTGGCCAAGGTCACCGTAAACAATTGCCAGGTTGTTGTAACTTGCTGCTACGTCACCATGCTTTTCACCGTAAATCTCTTTTCTAATGATGAGAGCCTTCTCACAGTATTCTTTAGCTTCACTGTACTGGCAAAGGTCCCTGTAAACAGCTCCCAGGTTGTTGTAACTTGCTGCTACGTCACCATGCTTTTCACCGTAAATCTCTTTTTCAATGATGATAGCCTTCTCATAGTATTCTTTAGCTTCACTGTACTGGCCAAGGTTTCTGTAAACATTTGCCAGGTTGTTGTAACTTGCTGCTACGTCACCATGCTTTTCACCGTAAATCTCTTTTCTAATGATGAGAACCTGCTCATGGTATTCTTTAGCTTCACTGTACTGGCCAAGGTTTCTGTAAACATTTGCCAGGTTGTTGTAACTTGCTGCTACGTCACCATGCTTTTCACCGTAAATCTCTTTTCTAATGATGAGGGCCTGCTCATAGTATTTTTTAGCTTCACTGTACTGGCCAAGGTCACTGTAAACAATTGCCAGGTTGTTGTAACTTTCTGCTACGCTACCATGCTTTTCACCGTAAATCTCTTTTTTAATGATGAGGGCCTTCTCATAGTATTCTTTAGCTTCACTGTACTGGCCAAGGTCACCGTAAACATTTCCTTGTGTGTTGTATATGTTCGCTCTTAACAATTTGTCTTCCTTGAAATCATTAAGAAAATGTACAAAATTGCAGATTGACGTACTAAAACGATGTGCATCCGACGGGTTACTAAGGTCACAGCAAACATTAGCGGCTAAAGAAAGCCACGAAACTAACTTTCTAGGGTTGATTGAATTTAGGAGTACTTTTGATTTAGTGAAATCGGTGTTAACAATTACGTGTAATACTTTACAGTGACTCGTAATTACACGTAACTTAGCAAACACATGCCTACTTGAATGTAACCGATTTCTGTTCTCCTCCATTAAAGAGTGAAAGATCTCAATAACATCAGAAATGCACTGAACTCTATCTGTTGAGTCAATTTTAGATGTTGTTATTGACTTGAGCACTTCATGAACGATGTTGTGCATCCTTATAAAGGTATATGAGCCGTCTTTGTCGTGTGAACAGGACAATAAGGAGGCTTTGAAAAGTTTAGTTTTGATCAATTCTTCTGTTTGCCCAGTGATACGTAATTTGACAAAGTCCACAGCAACTTCCATCGGAAGAGACTCAGGTGCGCATAGAGAAAACAAATACAATACTTCTCGAAGAACGTCATCACTTTCTAAAGCTCTCATAATTGCCATTTGAATAGCAGTAGTTGTTGTTTCGGAATACGCTATGTTCTGGTTTGCAAGAAGTTTTTCTGTCGCTTCACGTTCGCCGTGGGAAAGTGCTTCCAAGTAGTCTTTCCAGTGGTAGTTCGGAGAACCACTAAGCACAATGGTTTGTACATAAAAGGCAGCGGCTGCTAAAGCAAGTGGTTGATACTCAAGAACTTCAGCGACTTTTTCATCTTGGTTCTGATCCTGAATCTGAGATACTTGTCGTAATAGGTTCACTGCGTCATCGGGATGCATTCCATTGCTAAGAGACTCATGGTAAGTAAGTGGAGCACTGGAGGGTATTAAGCTGCTATCTTGAGTAGTTATTAGCACCAGACCATGGCCCCATTCTTCACTACCGGTAGGAGGCAGATCCCTACAAACCAATGATAGGTCAACAACATTATCTGCAATTATCAGCCAGTTGGAGAACTGCTTCGTCTTTGGATAAATGACTTGCTTCAGATACTGGATTTTTTCTCTTGGGTTCTCCTTTGTAGAAGTCTCGAGGTTGGTAAGAGTGTATTCTGTTATTCCCAAATGTCTTGCCAGACTGGAATAGGAGTCTGCAAGTGTATCTAGGGTTTCTGCATTTAGGGTTGCAACGAACATAAGACTGTCAATCTCATGCAACCTCCTATCGAAAATGTCCTGTCCCAGTTGTCGAGCTAATTGGCTTTTTCCGCAGCCTGGAATTCCTGATAGATAAATGGTGCTGATAGCTCCATTACTTTCGTTGTAAAGCTCGTCCAGTTTTTTTCTGATTCTTGTGACATCACTTGATCGTTTGATGATTTTATGTGATGGCTTGAATGTCAGAGTACAGAAAGACTCGACTTTGGAATTGATTTCCTTAGTGAGAGTTTCCACTTCTTCCTGTTTTGTCTGTAACGTGGCTCGGGTTGATTGTAATTCCGAGGTCAGATTTTTGTTTTCTTTTTCTTTGGTTTTCAACTCAGCTTTAAGATTATCAGCCTGCATTTTAAGGCTTTTTACTTCAGCTGTTGGAAAGTCTGTCTGGTGTTTTATATTATCAACTTCATTTATTGGAAGCTTCAGTGAATTAAAAGCGGCTAACACTCTCGCTACATAATTGTGGAATTCAACATCAGTAAGTTCAACCTCGTTCAAGTGAGCGATATCATTTCGAACTTGTCTGAGATCGTCAACTTCTTTTCTGACTGCTGGACTAAGAGTACTGCCAATGCAATCCGAGTACAAAATAGCAAAAAACAGGCAACTGCAATCCCACTCTGCGGTGTTTCCCCTTTGTATTATCGCTAAAAGTCGCGCATTCTTTGTGTGACTCTTTCGTGATTCTTTGTTGTAGAAATCGCCACCATTTTGTGAAATATCTTTCCATTCCCCAAATAGAGTTGTGTTGTAAAGGAAATCCCACTCTTGTTTAAAGACTTGTCGAAGCCCTTGGGGAACTAAGTTGAAGGCGATGTAACATGCTCTAAAATAGTTTAATTGTTCCAAAGTGTACTCCATGTTTGGGATTTTTAGGATCTAGTAAAAATGTGCGAGAGAAGAAAAATCAGGTATCTAGATTATTTTAGAAAGTATTTCAAGTCAGGGATCGTTGATATGTCAAAGCACAGCAATAGAAAATCAGCATAAACTAATCGAGGATTAGCTTTTCTCTTTTATACGTATCAAAACCTAAAGTGTGCAGTTACAGCTTGTATGAAATAAATCGCAGCTTATTTCCACGCGAGCGAGCACATTTCCTTATTGCAACGCTTTCCTTCACGATCGTCGTGTTTCCTCGTAAGAGGCACTCGATATAAAGCATATAACGCGGGGCTGACAGTAAAAACGGCCAATCAAAACTCGATACATTATTGTCACTTCTCGTTAATGTTATTATGGGCCGATGTGGTGTCGACGTGAGGTCGATGGAAGGGAGGGGAAATAAAAATAAAAATTAAAGTAAGAAAGGGCAAATAAATTTAATGTGAATGAGCAGAAGGGAAAGTGGGGTGAGGAAAACATTGTATCTTGTGCTAGAGAGCTAGTTTGCCTCTTCGCCGTCATTAATATGCACGATTTGCGCGCGCCAAGAGTCATGACTTTATAACGTCATCGGCGTTAATAAATCCTGCGCAAGTTCATGATGTTCCTGCGCCAAAAAGGGGTCTATTCGGTGCGCCCTAAACTGTACTGATTTCACTATTTTTATCTTATTTTATTAGCCTCGCCGAAGAAACAAAAAAAAACAAAAACAAAAAAAAAAAACACGAAATTAAACTAAAAAAGGGGGTCGGCAGGAATGCCGAAACAGCTGAGGTCAATTGCAGCGGGCCCGTTTCTGTAATTTCCAGTATCATGCAAATAATGATCAATTTGGCCGTACACTTTCTGTTGGCCAGGCGTTATTTTGAGCTCTGCACCGCAACGTCAAAGCTTGGTTAAAGCTTTACTCTTAATCCCTCCCCTCCCCCTCCCCCTCCCTTTCCCCCTCAACTTTCTTCCCTCCGCCCCTCAAGAGCACATCATGTCAGCCCTGGCCATGAAATCCAGAGTTTCTTCACTTCTTACTTAGTACCACACTTCTCAGAGGTGTGGAAGTGTGAATAGTCTGACAAAGTAAGGATATTGTCGCGCATTTCCCCCAGTCATGAACCCCTTGTCATTCTTTACTTAGTTCCACACTTCTCAGAGGTGTGGAAGTGTGGAATAGTCCGAAAAAGTAAGTATGAATATTGTCGCACTTTCCCCCTAGTCATGAACCCCTTGTCATTTTTCCACACTTCTACACCTGTGAGAAGTGTGGAACTAAGTAAAGAATATCAAAAGGTTGGTGACCAGGGGAAAAGTGTGACATTATCCTAACTTTGTCAGACTATTCCACACTTCCACACCTCTGAGAAGTGTAGAACTAAGTAAAGAATGACAGAGGGATCATGACTAAGGGAAAAGGGTGACATTATCCTGACTTTTTCAGACTTTTCCACACCTATAAACCTCTGAGAAGTGTGGAACTTGGGATAAGAAAGGAAAGTATGGTTTTTTCGCACTTCCACACCTCAGAGAAGTGTAGAACTAAGGATGAAAAAGGAAAGTAGGTATCTTGTGGCCAGCGCTGGACATTATTATTATTTACAAGGATGTATATCTTTCCAAATCGCCTTTGTAAAAAGAGACTAGAGGCTAGCCTTGACCTAGTGACAGGTGCAAACATGCACACTTCAACTAACTGTGCATTGTGCAGTTAGTTCTGTGAAGATCTCGTGAAGTCCAGTGATCGTTTGGTCAGGCCATGACAAACTAATCATGAGAGCTCATGCATGCACTTGATATACATTGTATAATGCTGTTATTCGTTGGTTATGAAGCCCCGGGGGTTTTAGCCCTAATGTGTCATACATATTGTGGAATATTACAGCATTTATTTGCCATGATTTGCACTAGTACAGTATTATAAGACTTGTAAAACGCGTTTTGTAGTAATGCCTTCCTGTATCATCAGTGTAAATTAATGTTTAAAATTAGCCTTGTTCGAAAACTTAACTCAAGCATGCAAACCTTCCTTGCATGACTTGCATACCTCAGAACTACCAATTATAAAAACTCATCATCATTTTCTATAAATAATAATTATTATTATTTTATCAATTTCCTTTACTCTGTTTTAATTTCTCCCTTCACCATTTATTCGAACTTCTTTGGATCACCAATCCAGCGTTTATAATGAGTTTACGATGAGTGCGGACGGCTGGCTACCCAACAAATATGGTGCTTCTTAATTACGACAAATGAACTATTTTCTTGAATATTTACCTGTGCGTAGCAAGCGTTTTCGGGCCCGAACTTTGGCAAAACTAAATCGTTGGCCAAGCAGGCAACGGATACGATACTCTGACAGTTCTGAAACAGGAAGACAGAGTGTTAAAGTGTGGTAGTCATGAAGTCACGGGATTTCATAGATTTTCATAATGTTTTATTTCCCTAGACTACGAGTAGTCCCCCATTTTTCCTCAGGGACAGTAGAGCGAGCGAAACGCGAGCGCGCGTGAAAATCACCCCACGCGAGAAAAGGCGACACGCGGCGGGGAGAGAGAAAAATGAGGGACTACAGACAAAGCCCAAGCTTTTGAACTAATGCGTTGCTCTCACAACGCAAAACTCTGACTGGCTCTTCCATGGAAATCTGTTAACATCTGTCAAAAACGCGCCAGCCGCTATCAACACTCGACATAATCACAATTTACAGAACAAATAACTAGAGCAGAACAAATAACAGCACAGAACAAATAAGTAGAGTTGCTCTTGTAGAAGCAACTAAGCAAAAAGCCAACCCGGCAACTGATGAGGTTCGCGTGGAGAACCGAAACCATGGTCTTGCCTGATCACAAAGTGAGAATACCGAGAGAATAACAGAACAGTCTCAAGGCTGTTAAGTTAATTCAAAAGTTTTCACCAAGGGAGGAACTACGTGCTCCAGTCCAAAGACTCACATTATCTCCAGAAAAGCAAGCGGCAGTTAAAATTCATGAGCAGTCATGACTGAGTCACATCGCAATTCTCCACAGTTAACGTAGTTTTAGTTTAAGCTGAAATCCATTCTTCGAGATTTGAATATCCTAACGAGCTGGGCTCGCCGTGACAAAACATTGCACGAAACCGTCACATTCACGGCCAAAAAGAAAATGGCTTAAAATTATTCAGATCCAGGAGGCAATCGCCGGAGAAATTACACGACCCAAAACCCTTATTGAGCCGCATTGAAGAGCTTTACTTTTCAAAGGAGATCAAAGAAAATTCTCTTGCATCAGATGGCAAATCATGCGGACCATAAACAATAACCGCAGAAAATTAATATGCGTGTCACGACCTCTCAGTATGTAATAAGCGGCAAAAATCACATTTGCTCAGTCAAAACGTTGTCCTCCGGAGCATAATCTACCTGGCAGAGAAAAAAAAATTATTTGAACAAGCAGCATTTTGGCATGAGTAAAAGTCGTGTGTTGCCTACACTATCAAGTTCTTCACTCGAAACAGCCGTGAAGAAAATTAGTATCTGGGTTTTCTTTTGCTTGCAATAAATATCCCCTGCATTTTACCGATGACAAGAGCAATGACAGCTCAATAAGGGAAGGAATCCCATTGGATGTGCTTAATTGATTTGGAAGAGGATACGAACTTCACACTCCAAAATCAGTCGGCCGTGAAGGGTCAAAAGCTTGGGCTTTGTCTGTAGTCCCTCATTTTTCTCTCTCCCCGCCGCGTGTCGCCTTTTCTCGCGTGGGGTGATTTTCACGCGCGCTCGCGTTTCGCAGGCTCTACTATCCCTGAGGAAAAATGGGGGACTACTCGTAGTCTATTATTTCCCTCTATATGTAAATCGCCAGAACTGTTCATGTTTATAGATCTTTATAGACTATGCGTCAAACTCTGAAGGTCCCTTTGATATCTAATGTGGCTGCCGTTTACTCGTTTGACTCTTTTAGTGAATCGATATAGGGAAGCCAGTCAATCACAGATTGAAACATGTTCTAATGTATTCTACCAGTACTGAAGGCCGCTGAAATTGCAAAATTCATGGCATTACTTGATCTTCGAGGGCGCATCTGAATGATCAGAGAGATAAACTTCAGAGTAACTTTTCACCTCAAATAATCGTATTTACGTTTTTGAGACATCTTTTCTATTCTGTTTTCTTACGATATTCATGGACACTGAAGCGCCGAAAGTAAACTGCGATGTGAGCATGGCATGTAACATTTGATCAGTTCAGCGTAAAATTTTCGCTTCCAAAATGCGAACTTGCGATTTCACAAAATTTTCCGTCCTGTTGTCTGTTGGACGCGTTCGAAAGGGTACCGTAAACTGGAATGCGATCCGGCAAATAATAAATCTTAATTCTATAGAGCGTTGACTTATCAGGGAATTTTCAGCGAAATTGAAAGTGAAATTAAACGTAACTAGTTTCGGATGACTGACTTTACTTCCTCAGAGTATGATGGAGGTATAGAGGATGCTTTCTTGAATGAGGATTTTTACTTGTTCGCACAGTTCAAAACGGTCAATCACTGAAACACACCTCAGACTGCACTGAAACTGCTACATTCATAATATCGCTTGATGTCCATGCATATCTAACAGACCTAATATGATCTAAACACTTGATCAGAAATAACATTCACAGAAAATTTTCGCTCCAAATTGTCGTACTTACGTTTTTAAAACACCTTTCCGTCGGCCGTCCTGCCGTCTGTAATAGAGGCGTGGTGAGATGATCAGAGAATTGCCGAAAGTAAAGTGCGATGCGATCAAATCTCTAAAGCTGTACTGCTAGGGAGATCAAAGAACTTTCGGGAAACTTAGAAAGAAAATAAAATGATATCGAGTGAATGTGACCTTTCTATGGCTGACTGACTTGACTTCCTCTGACTGATTCTAGGGGAGGTAGGGTGGTAGGGTGCTTTTTCGAATGGGTGTTTTGAAAGGTGCACGCGCGAAAAAGAGAGAAGAAAAGAAAACAACGTGCTTTCAAAGCTTACGGATGTTTTCTCACGTTAAAAATGAGAATTTGAATTAAGAAATGGGTTCTTAAAAGAGGGCATTTCTGATCATGGATACTGGCGATATTGGCAAATTTCCCCCGGTCACACCTCCCTCTACCTAGAATGAAAACAAGGAGGGCATTGTTCTTAATGTCACATGATTGGCTATGTATACATGATCTCCAAACAAACCAGCAGCAACAACAACAAAGTAATTAAGTTACTAAACAAAGAAACGAAAAATTGCTGACAGACGAGGTAAAATTGCGATTATCCAGCCGGCGTTGCGTGGAAGATATCTCGACCAATGTACTGGTGATCCGCAAACCGAAATTTGGGCAGTTTGTTGCTTGTGGAATCCGGAATGATGGGATTTGGAATCCAGAATTCTCAATTCAAGTAATCCGGGATCACACGAACTATTGGAAATGGAATCCAAGTTCTGCCGTCAAGGAATCGGAATCCTCGGGGGCACAGCGTTGGGACGAAATGTTGATCCTAATTACAATGAAGCTAAAAGTTAATTATCATGTTCTTGTGAAAGGTTAATTTGAACCCAGGAGTCATTTCAAAAGTAGGTTGAGTTTGATCGCCCGGGTAAACGTAGTGCTGAATAGGACTACATGTTCTTGTCGCTTTTCTTTCCTTTTATAATTCTTTCTCGTTTATTTACCCACTTCCTCTCTTCACGGACATGGTTTTAATACTTTTTGGAAAAATGATTTCCGAAATTTCTAAGAAAAAAAGAAAAATGGAGCACCCTTGACGGACCAGGGACCATTGTTGCACTAGAACAACAACATGTCTGAAGCTACGAACCAGTCAATTAAATTAAATGGAATCAATTTGAACTGCATGGAAAGCTCAGCCTGCTTAGGGTAGTAACAACATTGCCGTATCTTTGTGTGCTTAAATCCCATTCCTGACAACAGCCAATAAAAAAAGGAAATTTGAATAGAAAAAAACTTGATCTTAGTCTCTTCCATTCCCCATTCTTCTCGGCCATAAGTTTCCCTGTAAGCGCAGGGGACATGATTTGAGTAACAAGAGCTCGCCCGCCAGGACAGTTTTGCCACTGCACTAGTCTTGCTCGCAGCCGTTTTTAGTGTCGCTCCCAGAAAATTTTGAATGGGACAACAGGATTTGTTCCCTCCCTCTCCTCTTCTCCTATACCCACCCCTCCCCCCCAAAAGTAGTCGATTTTCTATCACCGTGTATTGCGTAAAAAGTCTAAAACAGGACTATTTACAACATAAACTTAAAAACTGAAGATAAACAAACAAACAAACAAAAAAAAAAACAGCGTCAGACTTGTCAAAAATTTGCTAAGGTTTTCATATTTCAGAATCTATGTAGTTACGAGCTGGCATTTTTGCGTTATTTCCTTAAAACTCTAAACAAGAGAGCGTAAGTTTCTCTGGGCATTTCCTCACTTTCGAAAAAAGACACTACGTTCTTAGTGATCATTTCCCATCTTGCCGCTTTTTCAAGTTCCCGTATTTTTGCTTGGTAGTCAAGCAGCTGATTATCCCGGATGTTGAAGCAGATTACACCACCTACAAAAATAATGAAAATGAAATAATTGTATAAATCTTCATTTCGTGAGCATGATGAGACCAAAACCAATAAAGCAACAACAACAGCGAGTTGCTGATTATCTAGCCTGAGAAAGCTGCCGACATTTCACGACGCCATTACTCCGCGTGATATAACGTTTGAGGAACGACTGCGGAAATTCCATACTGATGACGTGTCACCACCCAGATATGGGTACTATTTGTGATTGGTTGAAAATTTGCTTGGTTTAATCAGAAGTACTACCCAGATCTGGGTTGCTATGGAGACGTGTTATCAGTTGTCATCAGTATGGAATTTCTGCGCTCGTTCCTCAAACGTCATTTCGCGAGGAAACCAGGCCGTGATGGGGTCGCGAAACTTTTTTTTTTTTTTAATATAATAGACCTTTTTGCCATGTAACGTGACCTCCAGAAAATTCCACTTAATCTCCTAGTATTTTTTACACTCTATTAGAGGCCCTGACTGCAACAACAGTAACAATCAATGATTAGTTATTATACCATGTTTCACCATCCTGACCATTTCTTCAAAAGCAGCTGCCCTGATATGCCCCGTGAGGAGGGTACCAGCACATATAAGAGCATCAAACTCTCCTGTTTGTATTTCGGAAATCTGTTGGTCACTTAATCCGACACAAAAAAACCTCTTGTAAATGTTCCGTTTCTTTGCTTCTTTTAACATTTCAGGTGAGATATCCAGCGCGTGAAGATTACTGTAACCAAGTTTTTGAAGTTCTATTCCTATTAATCCTGTCCCAGCTCCCACGTCAATGATTTTGAGGTCATCTTTTGCTTTTTCGGGAAAATTCTCTGTGAGAACTCCCTCCAGACATTCAGCAAGTGGCTTGTGATAAACACCACGTGCTGCCTCAACAACATCCTAAGGGACAGAGATAAACACAAACAACAGATGGGCCATTTATTTTTGAGCTTAATTCAATACAGCTTATTAAGTCCCATATCAATACGTGTATAGGACTTAATTCCCAATGGTGTATGTCAAGAATATTTCCCAATTATTCCTCAAGCCCAAATGGGTTATTGACTCAGAGGCAATGAGGGCAACAGGAATTATTGTTTTAGTAAAATCCAACTAGTTGGTCAAAAATATCGAGACAAAACAACTTAAGCTACCAAAAGCGATTCAGCCGCCATTGTTTTGGTTTTCAAAGCTGGAGCGTTTCGCTACTAGTGGGCTATAAAATATAGCCTAGTCGTAGCTCAACCAATCAGAATGCAGCATTGATAATAGACCACTAGCTGGATTTTACTAAAACAACATATACTGATCGGCAGCAGTGGCAGATATAAGGAAGGGGGTCCAAGGATAAGGCCCGACCATTTTTTTTTTTACCTAAACTGAAGCTTGAAGGCGTCAAAAAGAGTTATTTTTTATGCTAGGCTTCAATCTGATCCTGGGATGTGATGAGCAAGCAACTTCCCCCCCCCCCCCCTCCCATACTGAATGTTGAAGATCTGAATCAGCTACTGCTATTTCAGGGTGAGACTTTATCTGTTATCACCCTCCCTTCTCAAAAGAATGAAACATATTATAGTTCAAGCCTCCAGGACAGGGCATGGAAATTGTTTAGGAGCATGCAGGGGCATAGTGTCCATGGGTTTAGATTTCTAGCCCCTATAATCACTTAAAAAGTCTACTTCAGTCACTTTTTAAGGGGAATTATCTTAAATTTGTGACCAACTTATATACCTTACTCTCAAATTGAAATCAGTAATTGAAAGTAATATGGAAATTACAAAAATACCTTGTATTGTAACATCTAATTAACACAAATCAAACTAATGCAACATGAAACTTGTCGCTCCCAGAAAATTTTGAATGGGACAACAGGGTTTGCCCCCTCCATCTCTACCTTAACATTAATGCACATGTAAAATTTTATGACAAAAATGATGGAGTGCATCAAGGTCCACATGTTCACACAGGGGATAGGAACAAGAGGAGATCAAATAAGGAGTTGAGAAACCTACAGCTTCTTTTATTTTAAATACAAGGATTCAGTGAGAAACAGGTTAAGATACATTTAATTTTTAAAAAAATTGATAACATCAAAATTAATTATATCCTCCACCTCTTAAAAGGGAGTTGGGGGTGGGGAGGATGATGAAAGAAACCTTGTTGATCCAGTATAGTCTGTGGACTTGATTTGATACATTTTAATCACCTTGTCATAATCTCTGGCCCAGTGGTCATAAACTTGTCTAATTTCTTCATCTGATGTGTCATCTGAGATGTTGGTCAGTCTGTCACCATAGTATTTTCTAAAACCAGCTTCATAAGATCTGGCTGCCATAACCTGAGGTCAAAATGAAATATATTAACTAGATTGAATGGTAAAAAGAGGTTAAGATTCATTATGTACTACCAACTCTCCCATCTCAGTTTAGCCATGAGGAGTACTCCTGATACAAAGCTTGTTACTGGGATTATGGACAATTTAGAGATTTTATGGTACATGTAAAAACATCTTCTATAAGCATGTTTTTGGAGGGGGAGAGTAGGGGTGAAGGCTTGATTAAGTTATGCTGCAGATCTTTTCAGGTGGTTTCTTGGTAACTGACATATCAGAACTAGGACCTGACACTTAATGATATGTTTGCTTGAAGCGTCATTAGTTCTTATAAAATTTATATAATTGTTTACGGTGTCACTCAAGGTGACTGTATAAATAAACAGTATTTATATTAAGACGGAATCCATCAGGAAATGGAGTAATTTTAATTTTCAGTGGACAAAAACCTTGTACCAGAATAATTTAAAGAATATTGCATTCTTTTTTACATTTTTCAAGGGCTAAAGATGTAATCAGTCACCTGTAACAACACCATTAAGAAAATTTCTTACGGGAGCCCAAGAAAATGAATGTCAAATTTCACAAAATTACATCTTACACATGAAATTTTCAGAATTTTACCTGTTTTTTCACAATTCTTGTGAAATTTGACATTCATTTTCTCGGACTCCCATAACTGTTCTTTGGTGTTATTACAGAAGACAAATTACATCTTTAGCCCTTGAAAAATGTAAAAAAGAATGCAATATTCTTTAAATTACTCTGGTACAAAGTTTTTGTCCCCTGAAAATTAAAATTACTGAATTTTCTGGTGGATTCCTTCTTAAACGGTAGATATAGGCATATTTTTATACCCTCAAAATTTTTTCATCTGTACGGATTTCCTGGCTGAAAGTCTAGTGATCCTAAAATTATAGGGCTCAAAACGTACCTTTTCGAAAATTTCAGCCAGAAAAAAGGTTCCTGAAAGTTCTAGGTGACCTTTTTAGGGTAAAAATCCGTTAAAAATGGGCAGTTATACCATTTCTTAGATGTTCGAAAATCCTAGGAGAGGCAGGCAAGCAAGAAATTTTACAACAAATGTTCCGAAAATTCTAGATCTCAAATCGTCTTCGGAACAGATATTTTCCGAAAATTGACGTTGGGTGCCCCGGATTGGTACAAATGCCGGTATGTGTGGTGATGAGGGTCTATTCATTGTAGCAATTGGCCCATAAGGCTACCATGCCCCTCCCCCCCCCCACCCCCCAAAATAGTCGAGGCCCCATTTTTAAGAAAGAGGGCCTAAAGTACCCTAAAGGTATCTGAACATTTCCACTATTGCTGGTTTAATTTTTTTCCTTCACTTTTTTTATCCCTGTTTAACTGCATCTAGTTGAGCTATTTTCATCGCAGTCAAGTAACTGGTAAGTAATATTTTCTTTTAAAAGTCTCAGTTAAGTGACACAATTTTTAACAACCTTTCTTTTACAACTTGAAAGATGCACCACCAACTGTACACTTCACTCCCAGTTTCGTACCAAAGTCATACATCCATAGATACCTTCAAATAATACCTTTAAATTCTTTACTCCGGTATTACCTCACCGCTATTTGCCATGCCATATTTGTGGTGGTATGTTTCCCATTACAGAAATCCCCTAATGCCGCATCCTAGAAATACAGTTGAACGTTCCCTCCACATTGGCCACCTTAGGGACAAAGTGGCTGTTGTGGAGAGGTGGCCATGATTTTGGGGAGTGGGTGGCATTTAGAATTTAGGGCTTTGCTGCCATAACATGCAAAAAAAAATCAAGACTTGGAGGACTGGAGGGCCAGGGTGCTCAGAGTGTCACTCTGGAGAGCAACTATAGCTATAGCTCCCCTTAAAATTCCCCTGAAGCAAAATTCAATAGGATTTCTTGTGTGATCATTCATCATACTTACCGACGTAAAATTTCAGGCATTAAATACTAAAATACGTTTACAATGCTTTGTTTGCGTGGTTTTGAACTATATTGTCGTTGGGTGTCCCTGACCAATTATCCTAGGCTTTAGTTTTCTAAGGAGCCAGGGAAATTCAAGTTTTGGGGTTCTAATTGTCAATATCAAGCTGGCGAGACCACCTATAACAGAGAATTCGCTAAACTTTGGCGGTCGTTTAATGTGGAAATTTTGAAAAACTACAACTGTACACCAACCTGATAAAATCAGTGATTAATCCGTTGTTTGAGTTACCTTTTCAGTTGACTTCAACTTACCCGCGACCGCCATCAGCGGATTACTAACAAGCTAATCCAGGCAAGGAGAAACAGCGATGAGTGGAAAGAGCAGCAAAACTGGAACAATTTTTGTGAAATGATTACATTGTTCTCGAAAGAGTGTTCTTTGCGTGATGAATAATTACAACATTGCGTGACAACCGCGCCCTTCTGTTGGCATCCCAGGAGACTGGTGCGGATCTAACAGCAGAGCGGTAGACATCATCAAAGGTTCTTGCTTGTGGGCACAACAACGCTGGAGTCACCTTGGTCAACTTCTGAACATGTTCTAAAAGGTGATTTACATTGCTTCAAAGTTATCGTCGAAAAAACTTGTGGTGGTAAGAGATCGACGACATTCGACATGGAAAATATATCATTCACAATGCGGCGGGTCTACAATATACAGTTCACTTTGAACAGGTCACAATGATACAGATAAATGAATAGCATTAAAAGTGTCTCCTAGCCCTGTTCTCTTAACAAAATGCTCTTTTAGCTCGAGGGGAATGTGTGTGGTTTGGTAATTTATCAACGGAGCAGTGTACTCTTGACCTGTGGAATGTGACCTGTACTTTAGACCCTGCCTCCAGGCATTTGAATATTTGAAAAATTAGTGATTCCTAAAACACCATTCAAATGCCCCATAAGAGGACCGTTTTAGGTGATCAATATGCTTCAACCCCAGGGTAATTAAAATGGACCATTAATTTAATTAACTTTTAATGTAGCTTAATTACTAATGAACTGATGCACTTTAATTGATGAGTCTGCAGACACTAGAGCAAAGCTTGTGTAATTCTTTGCTTTTTGGCTGATCCACCATCCTCTTTAAAATTAAATTATCTAAACTGGCCATGCCAAACTTTTCAATAACTTGCCATGCCTTAATGCAAACACAAAGACATATCAGAAGAAATAGAGGCTAGCGTTCAAATTCACCACTGCTTTTATGCATTTCCTGATCCCCAAAAGACCATGATTATCAAATCATCCCCTCCTCTCGTCCCTCCCTGGGAAGGCAAAGGTGCCGAATGCCCATGTATACCCATGGGAGCCCATGGAGATGTTGAACCAAGCTTTGATTTGACCGATACATAAATTTCATACAAGAGTCATTCAATAGACCTTAGATCGTAAAATGAATAGGTGTTAGATGTATATTTTGTGGTCTTTTGGTGGGAATATGGCAGTGAGAAGCAAGAATTATGCAATTGTTGAACATGTATTTTTATTTTTACTATTTTTACATTTTGTATGTCATATTGATTGAATGACTGTAAAATTGCAGCAGTATGTTACACAGATCATTTTAATCTCTTTTATTGTTTTAGTTCTTTGGGATACTTGGTTAGGTTGAGAACATTACATTCGACCATGTTATCTAAATAGAGCGATTTTTGTATGACCTTGAAAAATGGTTCTAGTAAGTGTTTGTTATTTGTTCTATCAGCCAATGAAGGAAAAGATCAAAGCATGGCCTCTTTGTTTTCCCACCAAAGAAAAACCTAATATGGAAAAAGCATTGTTCGATTGGCCAATCATGTTGCAGTATGATGTCAAAGAGAAGTATCGGTTGATTTCTGGAAAGTTCTGGGGCATGAAGTTTTTTCACCCGAGTTCGCTCAACCAACCAAAAGCCACATGCATTTGTATCCTTTTGATAAACCAATCAAATCGCTCTATTTCAGGTCGTTTGTTGTTTCTGTTTTGTTCGTGTGTTTTCATTTCAAGGTCATATGAAAATCGCTCTAATAAATTGTTAACAATTATTGAGTATGATATGAAGAATTATGCAGATGGCTGATTAGCATTCTCTTGAGATCATTCTTCATTTTCATACAAAAGCTGAGGTCAATATTATTATTACTGCATATTAAATTTTATTTCAAAATATTTCCTAGCGTCTGGGAAGTATTTACTCAAAATCTGTCTGTTGTTAGTTGCTCAGCTTGAGTTACAGCACAACTGAACTCTCTAGCATTCAGGGCACATGCACACAAAGGAATAAAGAACTCATGAGAATTTTCCAAGTGTTTGGGAAGTATTTACTCAAAATCTGTCTGTTGTTACTGTAGTTGCTCAGCTTGAGTTATACCCACTATATGCACTCTAAGGGAGCAAGAACTCATGAGAATGATCCTATCTCTTGGTGTGCATGTGCCCTGGGTGCTAGAGAGTTTAAGTGTGCTCATTTTTGGTCTAGTCTTTATACATGTATTTTAAGGGACCACCTTGAATTGGTAACTAAAGGTTTTCTTCACAGCTTTGTTGCTAATCTTGGCCTCACTCTTCAGCTGAAGAAGATGGCCTTGGGTTTATGGGAGATAACTCCATAATAAAAGTTACAAAGAGGATGGAATTGGGGCAAAAATCAAAACCCCCAAATCCGCCTGACAGAAAAATTTCCGCAAAAAAATCCCATGCCCCAAATTCTGAGCCTTGAAAATGTTCCATTGTATAATTGAAATGATAAAAATATAACACGTACCTTCATCCTACATGTACCAATTGGTCTGAAGCAAAAACCCTTTTTGGGTATGACCAGAATGTGCAACCACGAGACAAGGCCAGGATAAGTGGCACAAAACAAATCTCCTGCAGATAATTATTTAATTGAGTTTGCCCAAAAAATCCCTACATTGTAAATTGAAAATTGTCATTTTTTTTAAATCTAGAGTGAGTACCCCTCCTCCGATCCCCTCTGGAGCCTAGGGCTATCAATAAAATATCCCGGAAGTGGAGTGGAATATTTAAGCAGTAGAAAACGTTTTCCGTGTTTGCATAGCCTGATATAAACACGAGAGGGGTTGGGAGAATTCGAGACAGTTATGCAAACCTGAGACGAAGTCGAGGGTTTGCATAACCGTCGAGAATTCTCCCAACTCCTCGAGTGTTTATATCAGGCTATGCAAACACAGGAAAAAAGTTTTGTATTGCTTTTATAAAATAATTTTCCCGAGAAAAAAACGTAAAACTCTTTGTATGGCACTGATTAAAAGAGAAATTCTTACCAGTTGCAAAATCTTGTCCACGAAGTCTTGCTCGCGTAATAGGCCATTTGCACTAAGAGGTCATGTGACATCCTTTTTATGAAAATGAAAGTTATGATTTTGCCTTCAAAAAATGATTAGTGGGTCATATTCTAAACAAAATAAAAGTGATTTGGTTTTTCAAACCTGCACCGTTGTCTTAAAATGAGTAAGTCTGTAGCTGGTCACGTGACCAAAATGTGATTTTGAAAATTAAGAATTACTGCTTTCTGAACACAAATTTTGCACTTAAACTTCAAAGAAAATGTTGACAAAATGATAGAGTAATGTTTGCAGCACATCTGAGCACAACTATCAAAAGTTTAACAAGATGTAAGCAAAAACTAGTTTTGGCCGCCATGTTGGAGGGCAAGAGTATGCCCTCCAACATGGCGGCCAATACAAATCATACTACTTTGTTGAAGAATCAAAGTGCCATAAAATATCTCCCTTAAATGCTTTTCCTTTCAAATTTCGGGTGTAAGATAATTTTTATGTGTTCCGTCAATTTTTGGCATCAGCAGGATTCCAACTAATTGTTTAAGGGAAGTATTGGTCACAAGACCTCTTAGTGGCCTATCAGTTCTTGTTTTGCAAAAAGATGCTTTTCAAAATACGGATTTTTCTCGCTTAAAATGTCAGCTTAAGCGATGAAAAAATTTGATTCACCTTCTTTGTAACGATTTTCCATGTTTCAGCCGACGAAGGAATGGGTAAATAAAGTAAACTTGTCGAGTTTTGAACTCGAAAACGTTTCAAATTCGTGCTTGCGTGATTAGCGCGCGAAAAGCCAAACAACTTGTCGCCACAACCATGTTTACATACTCTCATGCAAACACTCCTCTCGGCCAATCAGAGCGCGCGTACTATCTTATTTAGAGTAGAATGCAAAACCAAATCTTTGCTATCCTTAATAGTTTGACCAGACTCACCCTCCTGATCACTTGTTGAGACCTAAAATGGTTGATAGGCTATTGAGGATCGTTAAGAAATGCAATCTTATTCCAACCAAGACATTAAGTAGCAAGTCCAGGATGAAGAGTTTCAGAATATTATTATAGACAGTAAATGAACGTTTTTCATGTAGATTTTGTTTTCTCTTACATGTACAAGCGTTTTTGTGTTGTTGCTGTCATATTTCTATTCAGTTATTCTGTTTTTCTTTGTTCGATGAGCATTCGAAATTTTCAAGCTGTGCGCTCAGGATCCACAGCATAACTTTTTTTGCGGGATGTATGTTTTACTGATAACTTATTATTGGGCAAATCATGTCATAAATCTTCCAAATGTGGTCAGCATAAGCTAGTTATATTTATTTGTTTATTTATTTATTCTTTTTAATTGATTCCTTTTTTTTTTTTTTAGATCAATGGCTGCGAAAACGTACGAAGCTGGATACAGTAAATACTATGGCGATCGGTTAAAGAACGTTTCAAAAAGCACATCAGAGGAGGAGATTAAACAATTGTATCGTGATTGGGCGAGCAGTTATGACGAGGTAAGAAAGACTTTTTGGTGTAAAACCCGCAGAGATAAAAGGTAGCATAAGCAACGACGACGGCGACGGCAACGAAAACGGCAGAAACGCTATAGGTTTGATAAGCAAAACAACAACTCTACCCGTGTATCACATTTTTTCAACTGATTTCTTTGCCGTCATCAGTAAGAATCAGTTCGTAGGGGCAAGTATTTTTTACTTTGTAAAAGCAGCCTTTGGTTGTAACTTTTCTCCTGCATTAGTTGATAATTTTATGATTATTGTTATGCACATGTCAATCTTAAGTTGTGGGGCACTTTTTCTCGGCCCTAGGCTGCCAAGACCAGGCAAAGGTCCTCAGGTTACAAGAAGGATGTTCAGTGTTATTTTTTTTTTTATAGCGGAACGTTTATTGCTCTTGTCCGCCCGTACGTCCCCCCGTACACACCCTGGGGAAGTTGAAGGAAGACTTTGCAAGGGAGGCTGGAAGGGAGTTCTAGACACACAGCTTACATTTGTCTTGGCGAAAGTTTTAGCCAGTTCAGAAAGAGCTGTTTACTATTGCACATTTACTCTGGATGCCAGAGACGTTTCAGGTGCGGTTTCCGGTTTCTGTCGAGTCTACATAGTGACCCGAGCAAAAAGCCTCTGACGCCGAGGGTATCACATATTTAAATGAAATATTCGAATAAATATAGTGAAAACAGACGATGTACGCGTACTATCCATTTTACTGTTACTATCCTAGTTTCTGCACTGTATTTCTCGGAGAGGTGTCGCAATTATAATTGACAAGCGCATTTAAGACTGTGAATGTTTCTTTCAGTTTTCGTTGATACTGTACTGTAGTTTTAAGCTACTTCTAATTCGAGCATCTCTTGCCTCTAATTTATCACATCACCTGCTGGGTCGTGTGAATGCCGTATTGTGACGGAAAACCTCGGAAGACACTTGATACTTACAATTTCTTAACCGTCTCGCGAGACAAGACTTTCTTCTCTCGGGACGAGTCTTTCGTCCCTCAATTTCGCGAGATGGTGGTAACTTACTTTTCAGATTTACACAGTACTAGGGAAAGGAGCGGCTGTACACGGCTAAAACTACTGCGTAAGCAAATGTTGAAACGATTGTCCACTGGAAGAATGAATTGACGTAAAAGGAAGGCGGTAACCGACTCTCTCGAGGTAGCTATTGTAAATTTAAAGATGGTGAAAAACATAAAACTGTGCATGAGGTGCTCTTTCCTGAAAGTTCGTTTGTTGCATTTTTTTTTTAGCCTCAAAGGTATGGGCATAGCCTCCAGCCATTTGTCATTGTATGTACATGTATGTAGCCACCTTCAGTCAAGAATATGGTTGACGGAATTTTATATTTCACACTTTTGATCAAATATCTTCTTTTACCTTCTTCTCCAAGCGTTACAATTATAATGATGATGACGATAATTATTATTAGTAGTTATAATTATTTTTACTTTCATTATCTTTGCTATTATCATTATTATGCATTGATCGAAAGCTGCGGTTGATTGACAATTTCAGCAAGTCCTGTCAACGCGCTGTGTTGTGTACCGAGCAATGTGCCAGTATTTAGATGACTCAATCAAACAAGATTGCGAAGACAAAACAAAGAATGAGTGGAAAATCATTGAAGTCGGTGCAGGTACGGGACTGTTAGGTCTGGAACTTCATGAGCTTGGCTACAATGCACTGCACGCGTTGGATATTTCAGCTGAAATGTTAAACGAAGCAAAAAAGAAAAACGTCTACAAAAAGTTCATCTGCGCCTCGTTGAGTGACCAGCGGATTCCTGAAATAGACACTGGGGAATATGATGCTCTGATTTGCGTTGGAACACTGTTTAGGGGACACGCTCGCTCCTCTGCGTTTTTGGAAATGATCAGAATGGTTAGGATCGGTAAGACCTATAGTCCAATTACCATTATTCTTAATGCTGCGCGGCCTGATGAAAACCATTTGTAAATAGATTTTCATCAATCAAACGATACGTAGAACACCGTCTGTCTGTACGTTTGAACGGTATATTTAGGCAGCAAAGTCTGCCATTTCGGAAACGGGGGTCTAAAGCGGAAAAATGCACTGTTCGGCTAAGGAAAGTCAACGTATTGTCGAGAAAGCATTTTAGTGTTATTTTGTGCGTGAAAAAGTTTATAAAAGGGAAACTCCGGACACATACTACTAGTACAGGTATGGCAGCTACTTAAGCATGTCCCCCCGTTTAAGTGTTAACTGTTTTGATTGCTTTGATCGCAAAAAGACCAAATTTATGCCTGTAGTAATAGTTACAACCCTCTTTATCATGCGGTGACCACGATTTTGTCTTTTATTTTGTCTCTCAATTTTGTCTTTTATTTTGCTGGTTTTAAGTCACCTCTTTCTTTTGGTTTGTTTGGTTGTTATTGTTGATGGTGTTGGTCGCGAGGCCGTGGCACTCAAGAGAATTAGGTAGAAATTTGCCGCCAAGGCGTTCAAACCCTAACCCTGTTTAAGCCAAAAATTGCTCATTTCGCTACCTTGTTGAATACAGGAAACCCTATTTTAAAACCTTTATTCGTTTCGTTTTGCAAACAGTGCAGTAATTCTTCAAACTAGAGAAAAAAAAGATCTAATTGTGGTAACATAAATGTAAACCGCTTATCGCCAACCTTCACACCATTTTAAAGGCTTTCGGTCCAAAAAGACGAGCCGTTCAATACGCTAAATGTTAAAATTGCATACCCTGTTTAAGACTCAATATCCTGTCCAGCGGCGCATACCTCTTTAGGCCAAATAAGAGAGTGCCGTCCTGATGTGGTGTACATGTGGTGTGGTGTTGTGTTGTTTTTGTCTTGATTTATATTTGTTTGTTGTTGTTTTTGCTCTTGTTATTACAGTCAACTCTCTCAGACGGACACTGTTGGGGCAGTCTTAGGGAGATGTCCGTCTTTTAGAGAGTCAAATAAAGGGAGTAAAGAAAAGAAGGGACCAACCCTAGGTGTCCGTTTCATCGAGGTTTCGCCTTATACGGAGGTGTCCGTTAAGAAAGAGTCAACTTTATTGATTTCTTTATCCTGTCTCAAGTATTGTATCAACACAGCTCAACAATACTCTTTCCAAATTGCATATCTGTGAAATATCGCACCCTTTCTGTGTCAAGTTGTTCAAAACTTGCCCATCGCTATCCACTATAAATCCTTATAAAGGGAACAAGTTTCGCTATACATTGTTTTTTTTATTTATCCAGCGGATAGCGTTTTCCACCCTTAAGCGCCAGGAACGTTTTGCGTCTCCTTTAGCGTTTGTGTGTTTGCGGCGCGCCTTTAGTATAGTTTTTTTTCGGTTTTTTAGTCGTCCATTGTTTGCGTGTCTTTGTTGTTCGTGTTAAGTTTTATTGCATATGGCATATTTAGCTTCGATTGTAATTTTCGCGTCAGTTCTTTGTTGTGCTTCGCTGGTCCACGGTTTAAGTCTTTTCATTTTTGCTCTTTGCTCGTCCTAGTGTTTCATCTTATTTCGCTATCGTGTTTAACTATGTCGTTTGTTTCATTCGCGTTTTCATTTTGCCTTATTGCTCTCGCTCAATTGGTTGGTTATTTTATCTTGACCTTGTAGTTGTTTAATTGTTGTTTTTATCAGTACCCCTTCACTTTGTATCGCTCTACTTCACATCGCTTCTCTTCGGTTTACCTTAGCTTGTTCCTATTGATTGTCGAAGATCTAGAAATAAAGTTTTTTTGTGCGCAAATTTAAAGCCCGTAAAGGCTGCGACTACACCACCGTTTGAACCAATGGATCCTGAGCTCTAGTT
>OZ037777.1:15255676-15298176 GCA_964035525.1 Porites cylindrica
AATATTTCATATTCTTGAATCTGTAAATAGTCTATTTTTTTTTTTAAATCTATGAATAAAGTTTTGTTTTTAATTAAAAAAAAAATTATTATTATTATTATTATTATTATTATTATCATTATCGCCACTTAGGTAGTTAAGTATTGATTGACACTCCTTTTTATGACAAACTGTACACGAAGAAAAAAAAAACAATGACAACAATCTTACCATGTTTTACCATCCTGACCATTTCTTCAAAAGCAGCTGCCCTGATATGCCCCGCAAGGAGACTACCAGCACAAATAAGAGCGTCAAACTCTCCTGTTTGTATCTCGGGAATCTGTTGGTCACTTAATGCGACGCAAAAAAAACCTTTCGTAAATATTTCTTTTCTTTGCTTCTTTTAACATTTCAGGTGAAATGTCCAACGCCTGAAGATTACTGTAACCAAGTTTTTGAAGTTCTATTCCTATTAATCCTGTCCCTGCTCCTACGTCAATGATTTTGAGGTCATCTTTTGCTTTTTCAGGGAAATTGTCTTTGAGGGCTCCGTCCAGAGATTCCGCAAGTGGCTTGTGGCAAACACAACGTGCTGCATCAACAACATTCTAAGACGTAGGGTTGAACAAAGACATCCGATGAACGAGCGTTATATTCTGCTTAATTTTTAAAACTATTTAGGCTCAAGTCATAATAAGTCTGATGTAAGTACAGAACGTTTTCACTCATGTAGCGAGTAGCGATGAAAATAAGGTTCAACTCCCACAGAACTTGTTTGGAACACCAACGTGGCCACCGTTTTATTGTTTTGGAACACTAATATGGCGGATGTGACGTCATTTGAAAACGTTCCGTGGGAAAAAGGCAACCTTGTCCCCAGGTCTTCTCTTGCCATATTGGAAAACGAGAAGACCCTGGGAACGAGGGTGGGAAAATGGATTTCCATCAATTTCCAACTTAATTAGATATTATGCCATGCATAGCAAGAATGTGAAAAACGCATGGTGCAATTTATCTATTGTCATACTCCCTCCTGGTTATGAAACGGTTCATGCGCTGTGTGTTCGAGCGATGTTGTCCGTTAGAAAGTCAGGGCAAGAACTTTCCGCCAAACAATTCCCCTTGTTGAGAATTATTTTTTGAGTCACCTGTTTTGCGGGGTAACAAATAGTCAGCCTAAACGACGTCTGAAAAAAGTCTACTTATTTAGAGGGAAACTTTGGTTTGAGGGAAATTTGTGTTCGTTTAGTTCGTACCTCCCGGGGAGGGGGGGGGGGGGTACTCCCATACATCACCTGACATTACCTATACGGGTATGTGCCGCCCAACGGGGTCGTGATTTTGAAGCTCCTGATTTAGAACGGGGTATCCATTTCAGAGGCGTTTTCTAGAACGGGGTATAAAAAATTGTGGATCGCCGCTTTATCTTCTGCTTAAAATTGTTGCTGATTATGAAGAAGCATTTATTTGATGTATAAGTCGAACAAATAAAGAAATATCTTTTTAAAAAACAGGGCTATTTCAATTTACAAACTTTCTAGAACGGAGTATAAAAAATTGGCCCATTTCTAGAACGGGGTATCAGTTTTAGGGCGAGTTCTAGAACGGGATATAAAAAAATGGCCCATTTCTATAAAAAGGGGTATCAATTTCAGGGGAATTTTTTTTTAGAACGGGGTGCCAATTTGGAGTCCCGGCGGTACATACCCACCCAAAAAATACCCAAGTGCCCCCCCCCCCCCCCCTTCCGGGGTTCGTACCTCGTCTTCGGAGGGGAATACTCTAACTGAAACCTATATTTCATACTAAGACTTAAGATCATTGACACTGACTTATTCATCTTTTCATACATCTTTATTTTCTGGTAGCAACTTATTGAGATTTTTAATGAGAAGACCTGCGGAGTGGAGAATAGACGGTTATAGTGAGATAAAAAAATGCTTATCCCTAACTATGTACTTACACTGGAATTGTAAAAGGGAGAAACTAAACTTGGAGTTCTAAAGAGATGTCAGGGACCTGGCACTGAATTTAGAAACCTAGCGCTTGGCTCTTGGAGAGGCTGAATTGAGAATGAAACCATTAACCTTTTTTTGTTGTTGTTCAAAAGATGCTGCGCGATAATTTCACCTGACTACGAAACTGAACCTGTTTACTTGTGTCCGGAAAAATTTTTAAACGGACGAATTTTTTGGCCTGTGCAAGCCGTTTACACCATGCAAAACCTTGCAAATTCTGTTGCAGAATGCTGTTTTGTTTGCCGTTCCTGATAAACTTGCGCGGTTCCGCGGGTTGGGTGTAAACGGAAGGCGGATCCGTGCAAGTTTTTATCCGTTCAAAGTACTTATGTGGACCCATGTAAACGGAGTCAGATGAAATTTTTGTCACCTTGTCATATTCGCTGGCCCAGTTATCACAAACATGCCTAATTTCTTCACTTGTTGTGTCACCTGAGATGTTGGTCAGTCTGTCACCGTAGTATTTTCTCACGCCAGCTTCATAAGATTTGGCAGCCATTCTATTCCAGGATGAAAACACAGCAGGGTAAAGTCATTCAAAATAAACAACAAGGGTTAGCATCTGATAGGAAGCCTTTTCGAGGGGGGGGGGGGGGGGGGGGCTTATAACCAGACTAAAAAAGCGTTTTCAAACAAGGTACATAGCGCGCAATGCTAATCAAAATCCTTTATGAATTTACTCCCTGTCATTTTAAAGTTCATCCTAACGTCATGAAAAATCGAATTCATTGTAATACAAGCTAGAAAACCAGACTAAAAAAGCGTTTTCAAACAAGGTACATAGCGCGCAATGCTAATCAAAATCCTTTATGAATTTACTCCCTGTCATTTTAAAGTTCATCCTAACGTCATGAAAAATCGAATTCATTGTAATACAAGCTAGAAAAATGCTTATAACCGGAGGTGTTTGTTTGATTGCAGGTAGATGGGCCTTTAACTAATGTGTGTGTGTGTGTGTAGGGGGGGGGGGGGGGGGGGTGGACTTACAAGAGGAAGTTTACGGTTTTAATTGACATAAACATCAACATCATAAAAATGAACACCAACGATTTATATGTTAAAGTAAACACACGATTCTGTATGGGCGCTTCTGTTTCTGCAGTATCTTTCATGGTTTTGCCATTAGTCGCTGTTTGGACAACTACATCAATAAGAAAGCACTGATGGATGAAAGTAAATAATATACAGTGAAAGAAACCTCTATTAAACGGACACCTTCGGGACCTTCCCAGGTGTCCGCTTAATAGAGGGTTTAAAAATTGCGCAATGTTTGTTAACGAAAACGCATGACGGTTACTCTGTACTGTGGTAAAGTTCCATGTCGTAAAGGAAACGCTGTACTTTGTGCAAGACTTTTAAGGGAAATTTGATCGCGAATGACAATCTAGCCTGTTCCAGGCGTTCAGATAGTGGGGAGCGGTGCAAAGTAAAAGGGAGCGCGCAAAAGTAAAAGCGAGGCAGGAGGAGAGGTGAGAGAGGGAACGCCTGTTAGATTTGTTTTAAATAGACTCTTCCGCCCAGTCAGACCGCATCAGCTGTAGGTGGTCTTCACTTGTCAATCAAGACTGGTGTTACAGCCCGATGCATTTATTATTGTGTTTGTTGCGAGTTTGAATTCTGCGTGACGGCACGTAGAGTCTGTCATAACGGCCATATCGCATTTCTCGCTGTGATTGAAGACGCTCCACTGTTGACAAAAACTGTCAAAATCAACCAATCAGAGGGTATACCAGGATCTGGTATACCGGAACGCACTTTTGTTAAGAATTCTTACAAGCGTTCCCGCACCTCTCTCCCCAGTCCCCCTCTACTTTTCATCGCTTTCTCTACTCCACACCGCTCTCCACTATCTGAACGCTTGGAACAGGCTAATGACAATCGTAGGGCCGGATATCGGTCTAATCTTCAGTTTATTGACAGCTAAGTGTATTGATTTATTATTAAGGGAAGGACCATTAGAGAACTTTTGGAGAGGGGGGGGGGATGTACAAAAAAAATTTTCGCGCAAGGGAAAATTAATTTAAAAAAATTCATGCACGCCAATTAACCCTAAAAAATATTCATGCTAAGGCCTAAAAAAAATTCATACAAGGAATTTGATAACGAAAAAAAAATTCCTGCGGCTCAAAAATTCCCCACCCCCACCCCCATAACGTTTCTAATGGTCCGTCCCTAATTGACTACAGTACGTATTTCAAGGGCGTAATCCAATACTACTATTGTCAATTCAGTACGGTGTCCGCTAATAGAGGTTTTTAACAATAGAAATAAGCCAAACACAATTTATTTTAGTGTCCGCGTCCGCTTTTAAAATAGAAGTGTCCGCTAAATAGGAGTTCGTTATAAAGGGAAATATAAGACGTTAAAGACCCGGCTTAGTGTCTGCTTAATTGGGGGTCCAGTTAATAGAGGTTTCACTGCAATCCAAACGTGTCGTTTCGTCTGAGAAAACCACCTTCTATTTACCAGTTATAAACACGTAAATCAGTGAGACCATCTAATTATTTAAAATGGTGCATTGTTTGACTGTTACCTGCTTGATTTTAGCTTGCCCGTACCTCAGTGAAGACTAATGCAAATAAGCGTCCTTTTCTTTCCAAACTGGAAGCAAATAGTTGAGGACACGGCTTTGAAGTATTGTCGTAATGGATCAATGATCGGGTGATCAATTATAGTCACTCGTGACAATCGCATGATCCTATTCTTCCCTCGGGTAAGAGACTAAGGCCGAGAACAAATTATTTTTGAGGCACTCGCGGTCTGGAAGAGCGGACCGAACACGTTTATTTGCAGTTCTGAATCCCCATTCCGCCACTATTCCGTACATGAAACAACTTCCACGATAATAAAAAATAATGATAAAATAAAAAGGATTATAGGTCAGTAAAGAGATAATTTTAAATGAACACGGAGGTGACGGGTGGAGTTTCTGTGACGGTAAGCCGCGAAACTGATATTTTTTCTCCGATTCATGCCTTTACGCCAAATAAAATAAAACAATATAAAATAAAATAAAACAAAAAACAACAACAACAACAACAAGATCTCTTTCCTCATATTTTTCCTCATATTATTTTTCACAAAAAATGGTCGCCTTGACACATGGTGGAAAACACGACTAATAACAAAAATAAAAATACCCGTTCGCTTTTCTTTCCTGTAGACTCGGCCTCGAAGACCTTTGGTAGTCGTAAAGGATGTACCTAAGACGTAGCAAGCTCCGGGGGGGGGGGGGGGGTACTACCATATATGGGCTATATGGGTATGTGCCGCTGTGAAGGGTATGGTTTTCAAGCAGTTTACTCTAGGATAGGGTATATAAATCAGAGTGTTTGGGTCTAGAATAGGGTATCATTTTTCGGGAAACTGATCAGTTGGTTGAAGATTTTATCTAGACTGGGGAAACTGAGTTACTCTAGGATAGGGGGATTTGGGAGTTTACTCTAGTGTAGGGTAGCAAAATTCAGCTGAACTAGCTCTGGTATAGGTCAAGGGTTCCAGGGTCCCAGCGGCACATCCCCACCCAGTAATTCCTAAAGTGCCCCCCCGGGGTAGCAAGATCGTTTGCAACAATGCGTGACATTCGTGCGGTTCTGATACGTTGCAGGGGACTGGTCGTTTGAAGAGGCAATCATTCATCGTACTGGAGCCAGTCCTGGTCACGCAAGAGATCTGGAACCTCGTCTAGCTTCGTCTGTGCTGCGAATACCTCTTGTGCGTTTGCAACCGACTTAGGCCACAAAGGGGTAAGTGTAAGATTCCCAGCCAGTGTGATCATTGCAACAATTTTTTTTCCGCAAAAACTTTCGATTATCTCCCCTTCATATACATGTACATTACAGTTAATAGACTTGGTCTTACGTGTATAATACCCCTCGAGCAGAGGCTTCTTTCCGGCATGTAAGCCTTTTTATAGGAAGTTGTTCGCATCGCTTGTCAGTCTCGTAGTTAGTTTGTTTTATACGCGACTGACAAGCGACACCAACGACTAGGTAAACGCTAAAAGCCAAACAAGAGAGAAACCTCTTCTAGGTCTTAATGATCCGGATTGTGTCGAGGGCTCTTGGTGGTAAACTCCAGTGGGCAACAAGACAGATGAATCCAAGAAAATATGGTTTGAGCACTGAATCAGTATACACCGTACATCAATGACGACGAGTACGATACGAACTTTTCTTAGAGACACAAGAAACGTCTCAATCTTATTAGCCTAGGGGCACCTTTGATATCAATTATGCTCGCATAATTGTTAGAAGCTACGTGAAACGTATCTTAGCAGGAGCCCAGTTAGCTCAGTATTAACCGGAGCTATGTCACGAAACTTACCAAACACTGCCACCAAATTAAGTAAATCATAAAAAATAGCGCGCTCAAAAAGTTAAAAAAGTAAATAACAGCAAATACAAAAGGATGCACGGATGGTTAAACTTGAAGATTGAAACGAATCAGTGAAGTTGTGGTTTTTGAAAACCGCAGTGTTTAAGCCAAACAGTTTTTCAAAGTCTATTTTTGTTGTCTGAAACGTTTGAAATAATATAATGTTTGATAAACATATTTGTTTGACACAAAGCTGTAATTTTGTCAATCACAAGTAATTTCTCAAGTTCCATAAGCTGATAAGCGAATGAGGACGCGGGATATATTAAGTAAACATCATCAACAAAATGAACTAGCCAGCCATGACATCATAGTCCGTTTAACCCTTCGTGATAAAGAGAAAGGAATAACACATCGCTAACCCTTTAGACCCTAAATTCTAAAGTTTATTTTCTGTTTTTGATGTGCCAGTCCCGTGAAAAGTGCAGCCTACTTAAATTTACCTTTAATTTAAAAACATGCGTCTGTTTCTTGACAGGTTTAGGGGATAAAGGTCGGGATGATTTAGTGAGAAGAGATTTTCAAACAACAGTTGTCATTCTTCGAGTATATGGTGTTTTCCTAGTTTACTTGTTTTAGGCAATAGTTCGGATATTTCTTCTCCGCAAAACGAGTGAAATCTTTCGCCACTTTCTCCATTAGATTTCATTTTCTCAAAAACAGCTTAGCTACTAAGCCACCTGATGAGCCTTTTTCTGACGATTATCTGTTCAGCTGCTGGATCCTGCTGAGTTTTTAATTGGTTATGAAGAATTAGCCGGAGGGCTCAAGCCAATCAGAAACGGGGGGTAATTTGAAATTATCTTGGAAACTTATAAACGAAGTAATAAATAAAAGAAAAACTAAAACTGAATTACCTGATGCATTTAAGGAGAAAAAGAATAGCAGGGAAAATACCAGAAATATCATAAACTTTGCAATTTACTTAGAAAAAAGTAATGTTGACTCTGTTTTTTTTAGATCCAGTCACTGAAAGAGAAATAGAAATCGAGCTGAAACAACTGAAAATCGACAAATCATGCAGTTAAGATGAAATGTCTCCAAGGGTTGTAAAAGCGATATCTAAACATATAAACAAATCACTTCCTACCATATATATCCAATGTTTTCTCCCTGATATTATACCTGATGAACTTAAATTAGCTTTGGTAACCCCTGTTTATAAAGCAAATGAGAAAGAACTTTTCTCAAATTATAGACCTATATCGGTACGTCCATGTTTTTCAAAAATTTTGGAAAAATTAATGTACAAGCGAGTTCTATTTTTTCTAAATAACCATAAAATCTTAACAGACAGTCAATACGGATTCAGGAAAAACCTGTCAACAAATTTTCAATTCTTCAGCTTGTTTCAAAGATATCTAAGGTAGTACAAAACAGTGAATATACAATGCGGGTTTTCCTAGACCTCTCCAAGGCATTTGACACGGTAGATCACAATATACTGCTTTTGTATTTACCAAATCAGTGAATAGCAATTTTCGCGCGTTTGATTGGCTCCCGTAACTCGGAATATCCTTGGCTATTCACTGTTTTGCGACCGGAGCCAAGATGGCGTCTCGTTGTAAGACATTTTCGGTAGACAAAATTTGAGCGATAAATGAAGCAGTCGTACAAGCAAATACCAAGAAAGTGACGAACTTTGGCTTGTCGGTGTTTACTGATAGGTAGAAAATTATTTTCATGCTGAATTTGCAGCAAAATGTTAAAAAGTGCACTTGACAAAATCCTCGAAATGTTTGTACTAAATTGTAAACAAAGTTTATACTAAGTGACGTTTTTAATTTACAAAAAGTTAAGATAAAAAAGTAGGTGAACAGCGCTATATATATATACCTCGACGCTTCGCTTCTTGGTATATTCATCACTATTCACCTCCCCTTCGGGTGATAGTGTTATATTATTTTATTTGCTGATGATACAAATCTGTTCTTAAGTCACCAAGATTTAAAAACTCCCAACAATACCATGAATCAAGAATTAGAGAAGGTTAAATTGTGGGTAGCAGCAAACAAATTATCATTAAATGTTGGAAAAATAATTATTTTTATGATCTTCAAAAGCAAAACTAAAAACGTTCCAAAATATAAAACAAGTCGATCACACAGAGTTCTTAGGGGTATACATAGAAGAAAAATTGCGTTGGAAATTTCACATTAATTATGTTTCACTGAAAGTATCAAATTAGCAGGAATAATAGCAAAACTCTGAAGACATTATTTAGAGCTTAAAAATGGTTCATCCTTACCTGACCTATTTTAACATTAACTGGGCAAGCACATATCCAACTAGACTAAGATCTATTTATATAGCACAAAAGATAATAGTAAGACTCATGACTTTTCCAAGTTTTCGAGAAACTTCTCAGCCTTTGTTCAAGTTATTAAAAATAATGAATATATACGAAATAAATCTATACCTAACTGCAAACTTCATGTACTCAAATAATTATGGCAAACTTCCTGAAACTTTTAATGACTACTTCGTAATAAATCAATGATAGTATACACTCCTATAATATTAGTTTAGCTTGGAAAATTTTCTCTTCAGTATAGAAAAGCAATAATATCGAATAGTTTACCAAATGATTTGAAGGAATTAAAATCAAGCAACGTATTTAATGAAGCATTACATTCACATGTATAATCAGCGAAAAATACTATTTGATACCTTGACTAATATGTAAAGTGATACTCATTATGCCACCTCTTATATTTTCAACAATGTAAAGAAATCATTGGGGAACCTTCAAAAAGCCTTTTGCCTTAAGTATATATATATATTTAGTATATACACACCCAGTGATCTTGGTGATTTAAGCAATCTGATTGGTTCGCTATCTCGGACTATTCAACAATATTCACCTCCTAGCGAGTGGATAATGTGTGAGCTCGGTGTTTTTCCCGTTTTTTTTAGAGAACGATCTTTTAAAAGTCGACAAAATCCTAGGGCTGACTTTTTTTAAAGCAAGAAAAGACTTGGAAGGATTCAATACGGCGTTTTTCAATTTACTGTAGCAGGAGTTTTGTGCTCGATGGATTGTTTACAACTCCCGTGTATTCGCGTAGAAGAAGCCGTTTCGTGAACTCAGCGTTTTCTAAGAAGAAAATTTTGGCTCAAAAATCGAAGTTTATTTATGACAAACAAATTTAAAAGGAGTTTGCAGAAATTCTACATTTCAAGTAAACAGGAAAAAGAATGATACAGGAAGACGACCTCTTACCTAGAGCAACCGAGCCGCCATTTTTGTCAGCACTTCATGCGAAGAACGACACAACATGCCCTTTTGGCTATAAACTTGGCGAGTCAACAGAAAACAACACAGCTCTACTTTTTTTCCTCAGGTAAGGAAACAGTTCAAACTTTTAGCGATTCCATTGAAACCATTACGCTGTTGTTTGCGAAATGAGTAAACTTGTGAATTGCCATGTTTGAAAATTCTGCAAAGATCTATTTTTAAACTTACGCGTGATTTGATCTGTCAATCAAATCCTACTTTTGAATGGTTTCCTTTCTGATTTTGTTGAGATCACTTCGTGTGTATATACTAAAACAATTATTCTTCTCAATCTCGGTGAATAGTGGCTTTGGGAATATTTCGCGGCTCGGTAAATATTTTGCCACTATTCACCTCGATTTCAAAGAATAATTGTTAAATATATATATATATATATATATATATATATATATATATATATATATATATATATATATATATATATATATATATATTTTGTAATAACAAGATTATGAGGAGTTATGTACGATGTATGAAGGTTGGCAATAAAACAAGATATCTATGCAAATGCGAAAACGTTCGATTCCCCTCTTCTTCCAGAATGTCTGCGAAATCTGGATACGAAGCTGGATACACTAAATACTATGGCAGTCGGTTTGACAACATCTCATACAGCACATCAGAGGAAGAGATTGAACATTTGTACCGTGATTGGGCAAGCAGTTATGACAAGGTAAAACCGACTTTTAAATTGAATTTCTGTCTTGTAAAATCCCTGAATACTAGGGCCTAAGCAACAAAATTTCGTTTGTCGCAAATTTTCGTCCAGCCAGCAGGAAATGTGCTCACCCATGCAAATTTCTCCTCCTGCGACAAGATTTCATTTCGACTCATTACGTATCCGCCGGGGACGTCACTACGCTTGCGACCTTTCGCCGCTCTGAAGTTCGCTCTCATTTATCAGAGCCTTCTTTTGTCATCTTGATAGAGGAGGAAAAAAAGGAGTCATCAAACCTTTGAGGCCACCGCAGCCCAGAGTTCTAGACCAGTCAATCTTGTTCTCTCTCGTCAAACAGGTTTTTCGAGTGCGAGCATCCGTTTATTGACAAATCGTTGGTCATAACCGAGCCCGCTGTACTAAGCGCACGGCTATTAGGACTGGGTTTGAAAGTATATCCTGGCAACATGCCGAAGATCCAGAGTCTTCTCCTAACAATTTTTGAATTAGGCTGTCTATGATGATAATATGAAGAATTATGCAGATCGAGCTGGAGAATGTAATCGGCCGAAGTGGATAACAGTCTCCGAGATCTGCATAATTCTCAACATCATATAAAATTGCCTGCGTGCAGACGTCTCCTATTTCCTTTGTTGCACGTCTCCTGTTTCCTTTTCCGCGTGCAACAAAGGAAATAGGAGACGTCTTTACGCATGCAAGATATAAAAAGGTTTTCTTTCTTTTTATCACTGATACTTCTCAATATAACATTTGCGCGATGGCGTCATTTTACTACTACGCCCAGGAACCTTTTCTTTTTTCTTTCATATTTAAATTTTGTTATCCCAGTGAGGTTAATAACGAAAGCCCTGATTTGCACCGGAAAGCAAAACCCTGAAGGGTCCTGGTCATAGTGGTAAAAATAACGATGTCAGCGTGCAAATGACCTATTGTAGCTAATTAAGTACTTGTAGTTCCACCCGCGAGCAATATGTTTTGCGTATGCATGTATTTCTTCCGTTCAGTTTTAGTCAGAAATTCAGCTATTTCGTTTCCAAGCAAGTACACACCATCGAGTCTTTGGTGTACTGCTCGCCATTTGGTCCGGCAACGCCGGCCGTTTTATGAAGAATTAACCAAGCTTGGCCAGGGATCTGAGCCAATCAGAAACGGCGAAATATTTTGAATGAATAATGATTAATAAATCTAATTAAATATCGCGTGATTTGAGCATTAATACGATTTCAGGACCTCCAGTCAGCGGGTTATGTGTTGTACCAAGCTTTATGCCAATATTTAAACGAATCAATCAAGCAAGAGTGCCAAGATAAATCAAAGAATGAGATGAAAATCATCGATGTCGGTGCAGGGACAGGACTGCTAGGGGTTCAACTTCATGAGCTTGGCTACACTAGCCTTACGGCGATAGATATTTCAGCTGAAATGTTGAACGAAGCTAGGAAGAAAAATGTCTACAAAAAGTTCATCTGCGCCTTTCTGAGTGACCAGCGGATTCCTGAAATAGGCACTGGCGAGTATGACGCCCTTATTTGTGCTGGTACATTGGTTAAGGGACACGCTCGTTCCTCCGCGTTTGTAGAGATGATTAGAATAGTTAGGATTGGTAAGTCTTTTTGTCTAGTAAGTAGCATAAATTTCACCACGTACTACGCGACCTTCCTCAAAATAGCGTCAAGTGCGAGGGTCGAGTAAGAGAAGGTTCGAGTAATCGGAAGTCAACCGTATATCCATGCCCATTTTATACCGCGAAAGACATCAGTGTGTGAGTTAAAATTTACGCCAAAGTTTTGGTAAGCTCAGGCTTAACACTATTCAGAGCTTGCTTTTTATCGCTTCCTGCGACCGGGGGGAGAGCTTCAGAGGCTCCCCTCTTTAACTTTAAAACCGCTCAGGCTATGGCCACCGAAATTACGCAGAACAATGTACTAACCGTTTCTAACTGCTAGGGATTTCTTGATTGATGCAATGACGTAATATGAAGTATTGTTGAATATATTGACAGAATCTAAATTTACCTCAAAGTACACTTTAACCGAAAAAAAAAATAATTCAATAAGTATAGGTAATCACATGATTTCGAGTGCAATTTGGAATAAATAAGCACGAGTAAATTTTTCAAAGACCAACAAAAGTGCACGAGCCCGTAGGGCGAGTGCACTTTGTGGTCTTTGAAAAATTTACAAGTGCTTATTTATTCCAAATTGCACGAGAAAAATCATGTGATTACTTATTAATAATATGCACGAAAAACTTAACTACAACAACAAATTTTGACAGGGCGCGCGCTTTTAGTTCATTCAACTGATTGGCTGAAACAGACTACTACCTTTGTCAAATTCAAACTTTTTCAAGACCAACGCTTTCAAAATCATTTTAGCTAAGAACCTGGAAAGGAAATGTGCAAGGATTGATTTTATATGGTCGCCAGCCTGTTAAAGATAACTTGGTTTACAATAATCAGCAAAAGTAAGCGTTTTTAAATTCATCCTCGATTATGAGAGCTCGGCGTTTACAAGAAGTATACTGCCGTTTTCCGATCAGGAGAACGCTTCGCGCACCCAAAGATGAAAGACTTGCTAAGGTTTTATAACGACTGTTCATCATTGTCTGTTCCTGAGACCCCATCATAGCTGGATTCACGGAGAAATTTTTGAGATTTAAAATCCGAAAGTGATGGAGGCAATTTGTTTTCTTTCGACGCTGCCATCGATGAGTGAGTGGAGCCACAGTTGTTGTGATGTCGGAAACTGCCAGTATTAATACAAAATTTGCTTTTTCTCAGCGCTTGGGTTTTCATTATTTCATGCAAGAGTCATCGTAGCTCTTCTTCGTCGACTTCGTCGTAGTCGTTAAGGAAATTCATGCCTCTGTGGTCTGTGACATTGGCGATATGTTCTGAACTTTAATACAATCTTTGCTTTCTTAAGCTTCCTGAATATTGTTTTTCTTGCACAATGATTCGTAAACGTTTTTCTCACTTTCTCTAAGGCTAGTACCAGCTACGCATACTTTCATTATGTTAGTTATGGTATTTTCGCCCATTGGTTTAGTTTGGACCAGATGTTTAAATTTTCGGTTTCGTTTGCTACTGAGGTAGAAAAAAACAGACCATCGCATGGATGTTTTAATAGAGGTCTTCTCTCCACAAAAGACTCAAAGACAGCAACCGAACACCTTTCTCCTCCAACAAATAACGTAAGTGACTTGAAATCCCTGTTGTTATCATCGAAAACTTGTATCCTTGTTCATTTAAATGCCTGAAAAGTGTAGCTGTCATGGTTTGCATTTGGTTGCAACCATTATTATTCTTTATTTTTTTACTTTAGCGTAGTCTTTTATAAGTAGTTTGTTTTTTAGCTACTCTGGTTCATTTTCCTCGATTTTGTTGACAGTATTTTTCTCTTAGCAACGCATTTTCAATACATTTAGCCAGAAAGACGAACTTTTTACTGTGTTCGGGTTTTTGGAATATTTTTCTAACTTTTCTATTGTTGGTTTGCGTACAAAATTAAATCCCGTCGTCGTCTGCTGTAAACCATGGCCATACACCGTATTCACAAATGGCGGACTCGCGGAAAAAAACTGGTGCCTAGTCATGAAAGCGAGGCGTTGGAGGATAAACAAAAATTGCAAATGAAGACTTTCAGTGAACTTGCAGAGTGTTTAGCACGAACTTTGTACGGACTTCTTTTTAAATACAATTACGTAGGATGTCTTCTGCTTTTAATGTTTAGTAGCGATTTGCTGTTTGCAATCAAAAGGGACGCGTATATCTTCAAGGAAACAGGATGATTTTGTAGGTTTCCAAAGCATCAGAAGCTCGATAAGTGGACGATGGCTGGAGAAAAGCGGCAAACATGTTAGCCCAAACTTCACATTGAAACCGAGTACGAAAGCAAGCTCACTGCAATTCGGTGAAACAGAAATATAAACAAATCTTGGTGGCAAGAACAAAAGAAATAAGCGACAGATATATGGCCTACTTGCAACTGTTAACGCAAGAGACGTCTGCCGTTGAACAAAACAGTTCAAGTCGAGGTGGAAAAAAGGAAGACAGGAAAGAAGAGGTGACTGAGGTTTTCGATGAAGTTATGTTTGGTTTTTGTTTGCCAGGACGTTATTCTCTGGTCTTTATCAATGAAGGACATCAATTAGAACTATTTTTTAGGTATAAATGCAGGAGCGATCGAGAGGAGTACGCTCAAAATTTCAACTTGTTACTCGGCAGACTCGGTAAGCCGGCCACATATCATTTCAGCGAGTAATTTCGTATTTCTTACCTTTGGCTGTTAAGAGTTTTAACTTTACGTTCCATAATATTTTAAAGTTGAAGAATACATAAATAAATAAAATGATGGTCTTCTTAAACTGATCCATACTCGAATTCAATTATTCGAAACCGAAGCTTGCCGTGTGCAGTCCTGACAGAAACATTGCCTTAAAATTTTAACCTAGTAAAATGTAAGCTTTATACCACTTTTTTTACCAAGAGCTCTCTGAGATAACGCCCTAAAAGAGCCAGGTAAATAGCAAGCCATAAGATTCATACACTACAGCTTCTAATTTTGATAAAACTATTTTTAATCATTTCGCAATGACAAAGAAATCATGAGATTTTTGCTAAGCTCTGCCAACGTACCTCTAACAATTCACTCCAAAGCGACGGAATTAATTTGATCCAATACAGAATTGTAGTGATCTGGCTTTCATATTCGGTTTCAGTGTGCGGTTTGGGCCAACATGTTTGTCGCTTTTCTCCAGCCATCGCCTACTCTTCGTGCTTCTGATGCTTCGGAAACCTACAAAATCATCCTGTTTCCTTGAAGATATACGCGTCCCTTTTGATTGTAAACAGCAAATCGCTACTAAACATTAAAAGCAGAAGACATCCTACGTAATTGTATTTAAACAGAAGTCCGTACAAAGTTATTTTAGGTGGAATCCGTGCTAAACACTCTGCAAGTTCACTGAAAGTCTTCATTTGCAATTTTTGTTTATCCTCCAACGCCTCGCTTTCATGACTAGGCACCAGTTTTTTCCCGCGTGTCCGCCATTTGTGAATACGGTGTATTTTCTTGAATTTTGTTGCTAAAACAGCTCTAATCTGATTGGTTCTTGGTGGTTTCTTTTGTGTTTTCAGCCAATCAGAAAGCATTTGTAATTTGCACTCGTGTTACAAGTTTGCACTCGTGTTACACATTTTGCACTCGTGTTACAGAAGAGCTGCACTCCTTTCTCAGCCAATCAGAATTGAGTAATTTTTTCGTGTATATTATTATATTAGTAATCAAGAAGTTGACTAACGTATAAATAACAGCAGTGACGTCATGATGACTTAAAACGTAACTAGAAGTATTCACCGTCTTGGTCGGATCTGCCATCTTGAATTATTTAATGTATTCCATTTTACTTAAAACTCGTATAAAGCGAGGAATTTTTAATGGGAAACTTGATCTGAGTAGAAAAAGATGCTTTAATGGGAGGCAAAAAAATCTGCAAAATATGCAATTCCGAGAGAAGTGAACTCAGTTGAAAATTAAACTCAGAAGCTGCTATTTGGTCATATTAGCTCATGTTTTTTGTTGTTGTTGTTGTTTGTTGTTTTTTCTTTTTGAAACTAGTCACTAAGATCCTGGATTTCATCAACAGTAACAATAACATTGATGAAGTAATGCGAATTTAAATTGAATATAATATGTCTATTGGTAAAAAAATAACATTAAAATCATTCCAAAAAATGACGTTTTTGAAAAACATGGCTGCCAAAACTTGGTTGCCATGGTAAGGTCAATGTTGACATGCACTTTTGGACAACTTTAAAATGTTCCCAGGCAATTATTAGGAAAAGTTACTATGTTTGGCGGTCATAGCTTGAACAGTTTTAAAGTTATTTAACTTTTTCACGAGGGGGGGAGGGGGTTTAAACGCCCCCGGTCTGAATACGGTTGTTGGCTTAACATAAGGGCAGCTACGCCCTTAACATCAATTCTTGTCACTTACGATTCATACTCTGGTTTCTTTTCTGCAGGTGGTCTTCTTTGTTTCAGTATTCGAGACGATCACCTGGGAGCCTACCAGGAAAAGATGATGGAACTCGAAAAAGATAGACGATGGGAAAAAGTCAGCACAAAAAAGATTCCTTTATATGACTGTGATGACATGCCGAAGGACATCCTTGGTTTTGTTTATAGAGTCTTAAAAAATTAAAACAATTGCAACACGAGACATTTAGGGATGTTATAATGTTATATATGCCTTTTCAGTTAGTTTAACGTACATAGCAGTGATGTTGCGAGGATTATGGTCTGTGTAGTTTTTGTGAAGTTCCACTGATTTAATTACATTAAGACTTTGAATTTGAAAGATGTGTGCCTTCGATTGTTTGAAGCAAATTTCCCTCGTGGTACGACCAATCAGAAGCACTACCCAGCATCAGTATGGAATTTCTGCGCTCGTCCCTCAGCTGTCATTTCGCAGGCAAGGCCAGTGGTGGCGTCGCGAAAGGTCGACTGTTTTCTCAGGTTAAAAATTCACTAGATACAAACGAAAGTGATTAAGTCATTTCGTCGGATGGATCGACTGGATCGAAACAAAATCACGGCGTCTGGATCTATGAGGCCGGTGTCATTTGATGGCTTTACGCTTAATATCATTTTTTCTTCTTGTTAACTGTACTTGCTGAAAAAAATCATTTAATAGGAGCCTTAATAGCTATCCCTTACCCATTCTGACCACTTCGCTTAAAATGACGTATATGTTTTTTAACATGATGACTTAAAAAAGTCATCCAAGCCGGTATCACTTTATTGTTACCTCCCCAAAGGGGCTTTTCGGGAGCAATGATTATATTACATTATTTATAGTAACTAATGACAACACTTAATCTAATACTAATTACAATGTTAGCTAGTTACTAATTACAATGTTTTAAACTTAACTAAGAAGTATTTACAAAATTATCTGAAAGCTGGCTACTTAAGGAACGTTTAAAAATTTCATCAGATGGGCTTAACTTCAGAAAAGATTCCAAATTGTTCCAAAGTTTAACAGTCCTGTAATAAAAGGTTCTCTGTCCGGAGGCAGTTCTGAAAAGAGGGATGTTTAGCTTTTGGCTACTCCGAGTTGTTCGATCGCTAACTTGCTCACGGGTAATGAATTGGGAAGTAACATATTCAGGGGCTTGACCGGTCATGCATTTTAAGGCCATAGTACAGTTGGTCCTTAACAGGCAACCAAGACAGGCTTTTCAAGAGGGGTGTTACATGATCATATTTATATTACGGGAAACATTCTATGAGTTACTATGGACCAATAATTATATGGTCTAGATTGGACAGCAAAGTCAAAGACAAACCTAGCTTACAATCTTTTAAGTCCAGCATACGGCGCATTAACCTTGTAGATCTTATAAGCGACAATTGTGGTTTCTGCACAATTTGTCAGTTCTTAAGAATTTTAGTAATATTTTTTTAACATTTTCCTTAATATTTAAGTAGGGTTAACTCAGTAACTTTAAATTTTAAATGTTTATAAATTTTAGATTTTAGAGAATTGTAGAATGATCTATACACTCATTTTCGAACTGCCATTATCCTTTTTTTCTTCTAGTACAGTAAACGTCTTTTAATTATATTGTTTATAAACCTAGTGTCCTTAACTAGCTTGTATCTGCTTGACACATCGACCCTTAAATAAAGTTGTTATGTTATGTTAAGTTATGTTCTATATTTTCAGTTACTTCTAAATTGTACTAGGGAAGGAGTGTGTGAGAATTCATGCAATTTATACCTTGATTTTGGTAGGGCCCACCCCCAAAAGTGATTAAGTGCTCAAGTAAAGAAAATTCGGGTTACGACGGAATAACATTCGCTGCAAAAAATCGTGAAAGTTAATACCTAACCAAAATTAGTAGTTGACTGAGAATTGGCCAAAAAATAGTACTTGGCCAAAAAATTAGTATAGTTAACTAAGACATGGGTACCCCCATTAGCACTCTCTGATAATGTATTTACCTTTAAAATGCGATTAGACTGATAATTTTAGTCATTTTAAGATCAAATGGATTGCCCTTCGACAGGGAATTTATTTCATTTATTTTATTTTGTTAGTTTCGACAACATCATATAAATACATTCAGATAATCAAACAAAGTAACCAAGAAAAAGTGACAGGGATTCCGCAACAGCGTGAGCCAGTTGCTGAGGGGCCAGAAAATTAAAAATATAAGAATAGTTGAAATACATAACCACAAAATTAACAGCAACAAGAGACAGGCTGGGCAAGACAAGTACGCCACTTATTACATTTAAGACAGACAGACTTAAAAGTGCGGGGATTTTCACAGTCGTGATTACTTAAGGCGGTTTTGTATTGCTCTACCATTGCCTGATTAAAATCATTCCGGGCGTTCATGCGCAGGTTCAGTTCGGCATCATGAGCAACAACGTTCCAGACGCGTATGCATCTGCTGATATAGGACAGTTTTGATAAGTTGCTGTGTGGCATTTAGGCTCGACAAATTTTTAGTAACACCACTAGATGAAGATCTGGTAGGTCTCCGTCGTGACGAGAGCTTTAGAAATAATTGATGGATCTACCGATACGAGACCATGAATGACTTTGAAAAGAAAAAAAAAGATTTAAGTCTGTCCATCTAAGAAATTGCACAGGCGGCACAAGCTTAATATGGAAGTACGTGCGATTGCGTAATTTTCAAAATGTCCGTCATTATAAAGGTTCAGGTAATAGATTCGAGAAGATAAACACCGGCATGAATTTTGAATACGTTACGCTTTACCTAGTTTACTTGGTGTCTTCTTGCTTCCTATGTGGTTATTTTCCCGATCCGTTGTGGAAACCCGGGATGAAGGAAATCGCTTAAATCGCAACGGATCGGGAAATTAGACACAGGAAGCAAGAGGACACCAAGCAAACAAGGTAAAGCGTATTTTATTGAAAATTAATACCAGTATTTATCTTCTCGAATCTATTACCTGAATTCTCATACAAATCCTTCATAATGACGGCAATTTTGAAAATTACGCAATCGCACGTACTCTCGTTTTGAGCTTGGGCTGCCTGTGGAAATTGTGCAGGAAAAAGGCAATTCGAGTATTTAGTGGCAGGCCTTTGCCCTTTCAATTATTGTAATTAGTTCTATAGACTGAGGAGCCCAAATTTGCGTTTGCATAGCCGAAAAGAGGTCTAACTAAAGTGAAATAGTATAGACCGATCGCCTAACGTCAGTGCTTCTTATGCTTCCTGTATGACGTCTAATGTAACCTAACAGCTTATTTGCGCGACACGACTGTTCAAATACTTGAATTGTTTGCTCCATGAGAGGTCGTAAACGACAAAGACTCCTAAGTCGCTTGATGACCACTGACTCTAGAGCTTTAATGAAGGAATGAAGTTTTACTCGGTGTCTTACTCTCCAATTGCGCCCCGATGTACTTAATTCTAAATAAACCGTTTTACTGTAGAGCATACTGTTTTGAGGTAAAGGGTTTTTTCGGGACTGTGGACATCTTTTATTAATAGCACCCTGGCTCTAGAGGTCCGTTTGAAATGCTTTGGATGAAATAACCCCGGCGTTTGCACGGTTATATATTGACCCGGGGGGATACTCTCATAGATTACCTATACGGGTATGTGCCACCCAACGGGGTCGTGATTTTGAAGCTCCTGATTTAGAACGGGGTATCCATTTCAGAGGAGTTTTCTAGAACGGGGTATAATATTTCGAACGCACGAAAGCTCCAGTTTTGTAAGCAGCCATTTGAAATTATTCAAGGACAGATTACTTTTAAAAATACGGTTCAATGCGTACTCTTGTTGCACCCTGTGTTTTAGCGTGCAGGGCGGGCGTATTTTGGCGCGAGCCGCGAGCGCTGACTCCGCCATCTTGGATAAATAGGCGCGCGGAACTCTGGAACGAGTTTATAATGTACCCGAGGGAGGAGGAGAAGGAAAATCGTTAGCGTACGAGCGTGGTTCTGTGCGTGATGAGAGATTTTGCGTCATAATTAACCGCATTGTATCCACATACACAGGAAACGTACTCCGGATGATTGTGAAGAAGCATTTATTTGTTGTATAAGTCGAACATATCTTTTTAAAAAACAGGGTTATTTCAATTTACAAACTTTCTAGAACGGGGTATAAAAAATTGGCCCATTTCTAGAACGGGGTATCAATTTTAGGGGAATTTTTTTTTAGAACGGGGTGCCAATTTGGAGTCCTGGGCGGCACATACCCACCCAAAAAATACCCAAGTGTTCCCCCCCCCCCCCCCTCCGGGTATATTGACTGCCCTGACAAGCTAAGTCGGTTTTGACTGACTAATGGTAAATGCTCAAATAGCCAAGTAGCGGGGCTAATTTAGCATGTAAGGACTATGGTTATGAGCTGAAAAAAGTTTTATGATTCAAACACAAATGGCGGCGGATTCCTTGCATCTAATGACTGAAGCCTTCTTTCGCTGAAAGAATGCCGTTCAATTATAATGCCCCACCGCTTAAAACCTCATCATACTGATCACAGTTTGATCGATCTCGGAGAAAACAGAGCGTGGTGCATTCCTCCTTAGTTCCATTGTCCAGTTTTCTTGATTTTCTTCTACAGAGGGCCTGTTAAAAATATTAACATATCTATCAACGCTTCAATGATTTTGACCCTCAGTGAAAGGTGCATTATTTATGAGGCTAGTCACACAACATCAACGTGTCAGTTGTCCCTTGGCTGGCTCGTGTTACGATTCGATAAACGGTAAAACCGTATATTTCATCGTTTGGACCCCACTTTCTTAGGCAAGCTGGTAAAAGCTCATCTCTGGTGCCGCAAAATAGCCTTTGGTTATTTAAAGGTAAGTCAAAAAAGTGATAAAAAATGTCGCTTCATCGAATGCATTGTTAGTCGTCAAGCACGTGCTTTCATAACCTTTACAACTTCGATTGCTTAATAAGTCCGCTTTCCTTGTAATAAACCTAGATTTTTTTTCTTTCATCAATTATTGTTTTATTTATGTCGAACCGATCGTTTTCATGGGCAATGCTTCTTTGCTGCCCCTCCGAACACGTATATTACAATCGAGGGCGCCGTTTCATAGCTTTACTATAATAATTAACATCCATGACGTGGATAAGATATCTGTAATGAACGAAGAAAGCGGTGGCAGTATGCTTTTATTTCTTTCAATCAAGACTTTTCAAACTCTCAAGCCTATTTTTATATCGGGCCAATTTTCTAGAGAGTTAAGTTTGATACTTCTTACAAAACATGCGCGTGCATTATCATGCATGTGCGCCGTAAGAATTTTTGTGACGCTTAAATCAATAGTATATTGATGTGCTATGTGATGCCCCAGTTATTCAAAAGGTAGATAACGCTATCCACTGGATAAATATTTACCCAGTGGCTAGCGCAATAGGTTTCCCTTATGCTTATTCGCTGAATAGTGATTTATCCGGGAGATAGCGCTTTCCGACGCTTGAACAACTGGGGCCAGAGCAATAGTAAAACCACGGCCATATCTTGCGAAAAGAAATGAACCGTAGAGTGTGCAAGCACCAACGCGATGGCTCAGCAGCACAGCGTGCTCAGAAGAGCGTGTATGTTTAGCCTGAAAAGCGGGCGCATTTTTCGCGTGAGTGAGCCCTAAGCATTTCTTGCGTGTAGTCGCCATCTTGGATATTGAAAGCAGACAAAGGGTGGAGAGGGTAGAATGTGCCAAGTAGGCGAAAGGGAAAAGTAAGGTGTGGTGTAGAAAGAAGGGGGGGGGGGGGGGGGGGTAGGGAATTTAATAGTCCATTTTCCGAGTTGTTGCTCCAAGCCTCTGTTTCAAACCTCTGTTTCATAGCGAGGCTAAGGGCGAAAGCATTGGTCTGAGAATTATTATTTATTCTTGTGCAAATACGACTCATTTTCAGAAGAAGGGTTTTGCACAGGCGCACCCTGCACCCTCCCCCTAGATCCAACCCTGATGGTGACGTTTGTCGAAGAACCTATCGCATATTTCCTCAAAAAAGCTCCCTTCTAAGAATAAGTTTTTACTCCGCAATCAAACTAGCAGAGAAACTCTCAGAGTCTTTAAGAAATTAAAGAAAAGAACTTTTATCAACCATCTTTTAGTCATTACGTGCACAGCTATCGCCGGGGCGTGGCTTGTCATCTGCTCGTCCCATCTCCCGTTGTGCCACATTTGAATCCAGGGCTAAGAGTCGACACGGAGAAAACAGTCCCTGGGTCGAGAATTACGCCTGGGACATGACTTTGTTTTCTGAAGTGTATCGTAAAGTTCCAAAATTAACGTTTAATTAAAGTTAAAAGTTATTGTTAGCTTTTAGATCCCGAAAGTAACGATATCCGCGATATTAGCGACCCAGGAATTGATTCTTTTCCTTTTTTGTGGTATAAGTCAAAAGCAAATGTTACAAGAAAGCTCTAATAAACCATTTCACGAGGGCGGCCATGTTACGTGTCCGGAAAACAGAAAGCTTTGTTTTTTCATGTCTAAACTCGCTCTCAAGTTATTCACAGTGAGGCTAGACTGACATGCAATGTGCTTTGTACCTGTGCTATAAAGGTCTATGCCTATTACCAGCCATAATTACCCAGATAGATGAAAAATGGTTAGATTGCCTCGCACTAAAAGATATAGCAAGCACTAACGTTGCGTAGTTGCCTTTGGAGCCCTCAACCAATCAGCAATGAAGTGGGCAATTATTGTTTTCTTTTCAACGGCATTTTTATCATCATCATCATAACCATCATCATCATTCGTATTTATTTATTTATTTTTTAAATCTCATATACTCAGTTATTTTCGAGAAGTGTTCCCAACCCTCTTAGTTCTATTCATCGCTGCTTCCCTCCCACTTTATTTGTTTCTAATCGGCATCTTTGCTGATACAGGATGAACAAGTAGAACTTGCACAAATAAAATTGAAATCGAAACAGCATTTGAGACCTCATACTAATTAAAGATTGGTTTACTTTTAGGCGAGTTATATCCTACCTGGCGTTTAGGCCTGAAGGTGCAAGGTATGTTTAGTTGTGACAGTTGTTGTTTTCTTTCTTTGATCACTATCTCATAAGAGACTCTCTTATTAGTGAGATAGTGGGATTGCGTGGTGTGTTGAGGTTTGCCGATCAAACGCGGGTCTACGAACATTTCATGCGAGTGCGACTCGCCTTTGGAATCGTCCAGACGACAAGCTGAAAAACATGACAAATGAAAGTAACTTTAAGAAACATTTGCTCGAGAGATTCTTAAAGATTAACGCAAGTTGCAAACATTTTAGTATTACAAGGACATTTTAAGGTACCTTTTTCATTTGTTTATCTCGATTGTACTGTACTTATTAGGTAGCTATTTTAAACCATTTTCAATTTTTTACCCTTTAACTTCTTTTTACGATATCTTTTACATTTTAGAATTATTTGTAGATTGGGCCCACAATGTAAACTACTGGGTTTACCAGAAACTGTGAGAGCCATTTAAGTTTTATTTATTTATTTATTTAGGTTTATCTTGCGTCTATTGATTAATGAGATGCACAGCTATCGCCGGGACGCTGTTCCTAATCTACTCGTTCCATCTCCCGCTGTGCTGAATTAGATTCCAGTCTTCTGAGTCGGCAAAGGATGTATGGTTCCAAAGTCGAGAATTACACCTGGCACAGATGAAATAGAAACGAAATCGTTTTGTATGTGTTCTAGATCTTCGTTGCAGACTTACTGAGAATTGGTTTTCTTTTCTAGGCGAACTCCTGTCCTCCTTAACGAGCCCTAAAAGGTACCAGCGATACAAGGTGCGTGTTAAGCTGAGTTGCGACTTTTGTGTTTTCTTTCTAAAAAAAGAGCACGGCTATCACCGGGACGCGGTTCCCAATCTACTCGTTCCATCTCCCGCTGTGCAACATTAGAATCCAGTCTTCTGAGTCGACAAAGGATATGTGATTCCTTAGTCGAGAATTACAGCTGGGACAAAAAAAATAATGATAAAATCGACATTGTTTTGTGTGTGGTTCAGCTTTTCGTAGAAGACTTACTGAGAATTGCTTTCCGATTCTTTTTAGGCGAGCAACTTATTCCCTGAACGGACCTTGAGACAGGTCAGCATGAGGGCTACAAGATTTGGTGTGTTGCAAGTTTCGTTTTATCGTTTCCCTCTGTTTTTTTTTTTTTATATAGCTTGATCATTAAAAGCACAGCTATCGCCGGGGCGCGGTTCCTAGTCCGCTGGTCCCATCTCCCGCTGTGCAACATTAGAGTCCAGTCTTCTGAGTCGACAAAGGATGTTTGATTCCTCAGTCGAGAATTACAGCTGGGACAAATAAAATAAAATCGACCCTGTTTTGTGTGTAGTTTAGCTCTTCGTAGAAGACTTACTAAGAATTGCTTTCCGATCCTTTTTAGGGGAGCAACTTATTCCCTGAACGAACCTTGAGACAAGTCAGCATGAAGAGATGCAAGGTTTGTTGCGTTTACAACTTGCGTTTTTTCGTGTCCTCTTTTTTTTTTTTTAAATTCTTGATCATTAAAAGCACAGCTATCGCCGGGACGCGGTTCCCAGTCCGCTGTTACCATCTCCCGCTGTGCAACATTAGAATCCAGTCTTCTGAGTCGACAAAGGATGACTAGTTCCTAGGTCGAGAATTACAACTGGGATAAGTGAGATTATACACGATATAATTAACGTTTGAAATTTTGAGTTTTTGTTCCTCCCCTGCAAACTCATCGAGTTTGCTTCACTTGATAATAGATCAGATCATAATTAGGGGTATTAACTATACCATTGCCGTAAGCTGACCCTCCAAGAAGTTTGTATTGGGTGCATGGAATATTAGATCTCGTTATACTATGATAGCAATTAGACGTCTTTCTTTCTCTTTTAAGGGAGCTTAAGCAACAAAGACGGCGACGGTTACGAAAACGTCACTTAAAAAGTGAAGTCGCGCTGCTTCAAACTTTATCGCGCTTATTCCATCTCGTTCAGTTTGTTAAATGTTGGCAATTTTTTGTGAAGTTCAACTCTAAAAGACTCATCCTCGTATCCAGCGTCTTCGTTTCCCTTGACCAGCGGTCGAAAACAGCGACAGCTCATCTCGCCAAGCCAGCGTGCGCAGTAAGGGACGAAGAATCGAGGTACGGGATTGTAAAAGACTGTATCAAAGTTCAGGAAAAGAAAAAGGAAGTTGTTGTCTTGGGTTCAAGTCCTCCAAAAAACGTGAAGTTAGGTATTTTCCGTCGTAGTCGTGCAATGACGGCAAAGAAATCTACAAAAAAGCGTGATGCACGTTTTGCCAATCTAAACCAATTGCTTTTTTGCAGTTTCCGTTGACGTCGCCTTCGTCGTTGCTCAGACATCACCGTTAGGCGGTTCTCACATCGATCATCCCAGTTCTCTCTGTGCAAAAATTTTGACCGGGAGATTCGAGGAATTATAGTCAGGGACTTTGTTTATTTGCCCTGCATTGCGCATTTTCTGTGCTGTATATGTCATGATTAATTTATTTTTTGATGCCACCAGCGGCCTGTGATCTCCTTGAAGCATATGGCTTCTTACTCGTGTACAACTGGAGCATGACACTCATCATTTCTACCAATCAACAGAAACAATCAAGTTCGCTGGGAAGTCACCGAGAACGAAACTTGAGTGAGGTAATCTATGAGCCTCCTTTCATTATTACTATCATTATCATTATCGTTATCATTATCATTATTATGGCTTGTGGTGTTTTAGTTTTGCGTTGTTTTCAAAGTGCACAGCTATCGCCGGGAAGCGGTTTCCAATCCGTTTATCCCATCTCCCGCTGTGCTATATAGAACCCAGTCCTCTGAGTCGACAAAGGATCCCTTGTTCCTTGGTCGAGAATTACAGCTGGAATATGTTGATATATTTGACGTGTAAATAAGGTCTCGTAAATAAGGCTACGTACTACAATGTTTTGGACGGAAAACATTTTTAAAATTAAAGGAACTTTACTAAAACGCAGTGACGTTACGATGATTAACAATAATATTATTGAATGGGGCTGAGGTGTGAAGACTGAATTATGCAGATCGAGGAGAATGTGGATAAAAAGGCTTCCGAGATCAGCATAATTTTTCACATCATACGAACCCGAGTTCGACAACTGTTCCATCGTTTATTTTTTATCAAACTTTCTTCAAACCTTTGGCCTATTTCTCGGCACGGTTGCAGGATATAACTGAGCAGATTTTTTTTCTTGCAGATATATACTCCTCTAAAAGTAGATAACATCCATCGAGCAATATGTTTTGCGTGTTCTTGCGTATTAAAGTACCGCACAGTTTAATGAAAAATGCAGCTATTTCTTATTCGGATAGCCCAGAATGCTTTTTTTTATTTCACTATTGCCCAAGCAGCCTCGTTTCTAGGCAAATATACCATCGATCAACCTCGTTTCCAAGCAACTATACCATCGAATCGAAATTATATTATCCACATCTTCCAAATATGGTAAGCGCCAGTTGGTTATGAAGAATTGTCCGGGGGATTGGAACCAATCAGAAAGGGCGAAATATTCTGAATAAATACTTAAGATAATGTTATTTATCTGGCAGCATCGTATTCCAAATTTATACTGGCATTTTATCCGTTTTAGGCCAAGAACAGGGAAAAAGCGTTTGAAAAGTTATCTGAATTAGTTTTAATGGAAGCATTTTATACGGCGACTTGGTGAACTTACAGTCGTGTGGTGCCAGGTGCCCTGTAGAGTCAACAATTTTCCTTTAAAATGTACTCTGAAATTTATGTTCCTTTAAAATATTATTTACCCCTGAGTTTCCCTGACAGTGAACTGGACGAAACCACGTTTCGAGACAAGAGAGGGACAAGCTAGTACTTTTTAGTTTTATTCTGTTAATTCCCATGATTCACGGCCTGCACTCCGATCTTCTTTTACAATTTCTCCCTATATTTCAATCTCCACATTTTTATTAGTTATTACACCACAGTGGAAATCCACTTTCTTCTCTTTGTTCTTTTTCCTTTTTTTATTTACTTCGATATTTGGAGTTTTATTTATAGAGAAAAAAATGTTATCTAGGGGCCTGTTAACATGGCGGTTTGGTGGGCTAACCCGCCTGTCCATATAATCTCTCATTTTAATTTGATCACGTTTACATGATGGGTGGGGTGACCATATGAGAGATTATATGGACAAGCGAGTTACCCTACCTAAGTGGGTTACCTCACCTACCTGGGGTCCCCCACCTCCGTGTAAACAGGCCCCTAAGAAGTAGTTGAGTCAGTTAGGCGAGCCCTACGCAGTTTTGGCGTGATGGCGTCTTAATGACTGGGACGCCATCGCAGCATAAACTGTTAACTTGATCGTATACGCTCCCTCCACAGCATGCTGGCATCTGATATCCTGTCTTCGGAGAAGCATGTCCATCACAACATATTTCAGTGCTTGGATTAAAGGAGGTTGGTCCACAACAGACGGACCTTGTTGCTGTCCTTGCAACCACGTTACCGCCGCAGCAGAGCTGAGTGGCTTGGTCGTATGTCTGAGTACCACAGCAGGCTGAGGTGTTTCCTACCTTGAACATTGGCAATCCCTCGCAGCATAACTGAGTTGCCTGATCGTATGCCAGGCTTCCACAGCAGGCTCCCCCTGCCCCTGGCTTGGGTAAAACCACACTATCACAGCATAACTGGGTAGCGCCATCGTACCCATGGCTTCCACAGCAGCCTCCTAGTGGCCCTGCCTTGAAAACGATGTTACTATCGCAGCATAAGGTGGTGTTAGCGTCGTAGCCGTTGCTTCCACAGCATCCTGGAAGGGATCCAATCTTTGGTACTGGATTACTACTGTCACAGCATAACTGGGTTGCAGCATTATATGCTTGGTCTCCACAGCATCCTGGCATTGCATTCGGCCCTGTTGCTTTGAAGTATACATTATCACTGCAACACAGGGCAGTAGCTGCATCATATGCGTCGCTTCCACAGCATGTCGGCAATGCCCCTAGCCCTAGCGGCTTGTTTGATGGGTTACCTTCACAGCACATCTGAGTTGCGGGGTCGTAAGAGTTACTGTCACAGCAGAGGGGGGTTAGCCCCACTTTGGGTGCTACACTTCCACTGCAGCATAATTCAGTCATGGGGTTGAATGGAGACCCTCCACAGTTGCCCATTTGACGGCGCTGTCGACTGTGTGCCACATTTTCCCCTATTAGTTACAGAACATAAGGCTGGTAAGAATTACAGACTTTACATGTTTTTAATTACTGGAATGTTTTCAAGCCAGTAAAGAGACAGGAAAAAAGGTCAACTCGAAGCCTCCACTATCGCGTAGAACAAAAGCTTACTGCTCACTAAATGCGACCTGCCTATAATCCAAAACATCATCCTTTCAAGTTCCCAACTAGTGTTTATTAGAGAATACTCGAAGCAAACTCGATGTTGTTGACATTTTTGATGTATTTTTTTTTTATTGCTGATAATTTTAGTTTAATTAACTGACTTGTAGCGAGTAAGTACCAAATGGGCTAATTTATTACACACGAGTTTCATTATGAACCTTCTTAGGAGTCATCTCGTGCACGGATTGGTGAACTTTAACAAGTGCTTATACTTAGATTTTGCGGGAATACTGCATTCTAAACCAGACAGAAAAAAGCTTTTTGATTCCTGATAAGGTGTGAGCATGTCCATTCAGATATTTAACCTTAGTAAAATGCTATTTTAGAGATTATTTTGATGAACGCCACACGTCGTCACGGAAACCTGATGGACTAAACTATGTTGTCAGCACCAAATCTTACCATGAATGATAAATACTCGTTTAGAAGAGTGATCAAATATCCAAAACCACTCAGAAAGACTACATACGCACGAATGCCAAAATCAATCTCAAGTGTTTTCGTTAAAAGAAATTACGTAACAATATGACAAAAATAACCGCGAAATCACCAACTTTGCGGAACATTGCCTATTGTTTTAGCAAAACCCTTTCGAACAGTGACTTGATTTTGGAAAAGAACTCCTTTTTCATAGCCCTGGTTCACTTTTACTCCTTTTATTTCTTGAGAATCAATCTCACTTCTCCGCTCTTGTTTGTCTACTGAGGTTCACTTGAAGCATCTAATATAAATCTATTTGGCTAGGCTTAATTGAATTATTTTAAAACTTTATTACACTGTCAGTTATATATATATGTTTTTTAACATTCCGTTTAGAAACAATCTTGTTACCATTTTACAGTAATTACAATCATAGAGGATACAATGAGTGGAGTGTTAAAAAATAAACATAGGCTCCTGACAAATTTACATTTTACACAAAAGAGAGTAATTTTAACATAGAGTGAAATAGAATAAAATAATTGGCTTGATACTTGATTGTCTTAATGAGTATGAGATCTTTTATTTGAATACTTCGAGGGTTGTAGTTTGATAATGAAGCTCAACCTGCAAATATCGTGAGGCCGAAGTAATGAGGCGTACCGAATTGAATTTCCTTTAAAATGATTTGTGATGGAATAACTCGATTGTGACAAGTTTCTGTTCGCTCATAAGGGGACAAGGCATTATTGAAATCATTTACTGATTGACAATAAGTTTAGTATCGACAAGTTTACAACAATGGTATCCCTCTGTAAGGATTAAAGCAGAAAATATATATTTTTGTTAACAAACATTTTTGAGTAATACGAAACACCAAATTTTCCTCGGAAATAAATGCACACCCTGCGTTATTTTAGTAGTTTTGACGTTTCTTTTTCAAGGTTTTGCAAGCGAACTTTTTAGTATGACGGAGGTCATTAAGTTCATTTCTTTCTGTTTCAGATTGTTTTCGGAAATGTTGTCCAACAGCGTTTTCTAATTGATGATACTTAGGTCTAAGAGTTTCAACTCCCGCAGCCACTTTTTGAGTTAGCAGTGATACACTATGGTTAATAAAAGATATAAGGTAAAACGGGTAATGACGTGGATACTAACATAACTGCTGCTTCGAGGATTTAAGGATGATTAGTTTGAGATAAAAAGCACTGTAAAGGTGTCGTTTACCATACCTACCTTTTGCCAGTTTTGCGTACAGTTTTTGTTTATGGACGGACGCGCTTTTGCACAAGGCGACAAACAAACTTAACCACAAACCAAACCAAACAGTCGGAGACATGACGAAAACCTTTTTCTTGAAGTCTCTGAGATGATGTCTTCAGCTTGCCAAGGAGTACGGTTTTGGGTCTGGTTTGATAAGAATGATTTCTTAAGTTTCATTTTGTATCTGTTCAAACCGCCCTACGCAATATGTCTAATGAGTTTTTGATTGGCCCTTCCTATTTTGATATTTACGCCAACGTATTGGGCCTATATCCCCGTATAAACGAGAAAAGGTCTGAAATATATTTAGATTGACATTTCGAGATTTTATATTTGTGTTCAAGAAAGTTTTGTTCTTTTCTTATGTTTTATTTATAAATAATTAGTTTCACTCTATTAGATGATAATTCGAATGCTTTGAAAGTATTCTACACACTTTGATGATAATTTTAATTATCCATTTAGACTTCCTGATATCTTAAGTTGATTAAGAACGAAAACATCCCTCATAACAGTTACTTTGATTGTAAATATATTTTTTTGAGTTTAATTTTAAAAACTTCCACTAATCTGATGAAGGGGAGGAGCCAACTTTTTCCTAACAACCCTTTGGGCAAGTAACTCGCACATACGGAGTTTTCAAAAACTCCGTGAAAAAAGCCAAACAAGTATTGGTTCGTTTAGTGGCCGACATGTTGTTGTTGGTGACTGTTACAGAACAGTGAATAAACATTCAGGGATATTATACTTCGGACGATTTTTTGCCAAAATTTAACAAGTGCGAGATTGTTGTTTGAGGTAGTTTTTATCCGCTGTCTTGGTTACACTAATATAGATTCTCAGTTATAGAGAGAACAAACCAATTCCAATAATACCTATTAAATGGCCATATATCGGCTCGGAAACCACACTGGAAAGAAGAAACACAAAAATTAAGCAGGGTTAGCCGATTTTTATTTAATTCCTTTAACATTCGTGGGCTACAGAAACATTTGTTTTTCTCCCATACAAATCCTTATATTTTGAACCTTACGCGACTGTGCTTGGGCTACCTGTTCTGTTTCCGGTGAATTTAATATTATTGCTTAAAAATTGCATTTGCTTCCCGTGGTGGATCAGATTAAATTTTTGCAAAAGAAGATCATTATGAACCTTTGATAAATCTGGGTTACAAAGTAAAACAATCTTTTTCCAATTTGCGAAGATAAACTTATTGCTTCATGAACAAGAGTAGTTAAAATTACCGCACACCAGACAAGGAAACGCGACATTTTGATATTCAAACCCAAACAACTTATCATTCAAAAACCAAAGTGCAAACCTGTTACGATGATTTGACGCACGTCTACGGTCTATGTGTTTTTTTTAATTATTATTTTAATATTTATATCTTTTATCACTTTTAAGTGCTTTGAACAGATATCAAAAGGCATTACTTGTTATCTAGTCCTGCTCAATTCATCTATTAAAGGGCTTAAAATTCGAAGGAGCAACTCAGTCGATCGTTTCTTCTGGAATACCAATTAAACGTTATTTTTCTGCCCAAGTAATATGCTGCCAATACCATTTTTTTTTCTTTCCTTTTTTTTAAAGTTTTGTACTTTATATGCAACTTTGATGTTAGAATAAGACTTGTCGAATAGTACCCAGAAAGGCTATGCCACTGGGTTGATCATTTCAAAAGGGCCCTTGGAAACCAAGATTAGAACTCAAAATATTTTCATCTGAAAGAATTTACAAGGGGCAAAGGATATATCACAACATATGAAATATAAGGATACCGTATGCAATACACAGATAGACAGATTGAATATTTAAACCACGGATCGATTGATCCTTTTTGTGTTCCTTTACCCTGATAAACTTTCCCTGGGCTTTTTATTTAAGTTACCCGGCGCTTTTTGTGCCATATTTTGATAACTGAGTGTATTGGATAAAGATTATCAGTTAATCGTACTTAAAAGTAGCTTGGCTAATATACTGATGAACTTTGCATCGCATGTCTTTTTAGTCTTTTAAAACTTAGATTGCTTCACAGTAGCAGCTGCATCAGATAATAGACCCGCAGCAAATACTCAAATACCGTATGAATTATTTCATCAAGTTTGCGACGTACAGTAGATCTAAAAGAATTTTATGTCTTGGTTTCGAATTTTGATCCGTTTGAGTCAAATACAGTACCTCAATGCTCAAAATCTTGTTATTTCCAAGGGCTTATACGGAACCGCAACTGAACTAAGTTTGAGAGTGGGCTAATTAGTTCTTTGATAAGGGTGTTTTCGCCTACGAATGATACAGCATTGGTCATTGCTCATCCCATAATATAGTAGTATGCTTTTTCGCATGTTACATGTGAATCAGGCGTGCCCGTGGAGCAGTTCTGCATTTCTAATCCCGTCCGTGACCGATGCGTTTTGTCTCATCCTTTTTCTCCAATTTGCACTCCGAACAACCAAGCTCAAAACACTTCCTAGAGACTATTTAAAAACGGTTAGGTACAGTGAGGCTTTGCGCGGCGAGACCAAGCAGCGGAATACCACAGGTAAGAAAATCTCAGGTACCTACCGATACGAAAAATTTTGCAGATAAGGTCAGCGGCGTAAGTACTACCGACTGACCGTCCACCCTTTCCGTGTAAGCTAGTGCCAAGTGTCGTTGTTTTACTTACTTACGCGCCATTTTGGTTAATATGAGAGCTAATATCTTTTAAATGGAAAAGTAAAACATTGAATGATTGCGCGTAATATGTATACGACCTATCTACGAACTTTGTTGAACTGGAAGTAAATGTCTCGAGAACAACATATAATAGGCATTCTGCGCGATGGATAAAAACGACGCCATCATGAACTAACTGCTATTGTAAGGATTATTAATGTGTTAGCTAGATGTTGGAAATTATAAGAGCATTATTCTGTGTTACTTTTGTACCTTATCGTGAGCGTTTTTAAACTTATAGTTGGAGGGGGAGGGGGGAGGGACGGTCGCAGGAAGCAAATAAATGCCCGGTCTGCAGATTGGTGCATGAAAAGTTCCAAGATATCCCTTAAACTTGGTGCTTACTTAACTGACTCAAAAACCAGTAAGTACAAACGCGCCATTTTCATTACAAACATCCTCAGAAAAACTGATCTTTGCGTGCACTAATGGGCATGTATCTAGATTTTGCGGGAAGATAGAAAGGGTGATACTGTACCTAAAACTAGGCAGAAAAATAAAAACTGTCTGAATCCTGATATAGTGTCAGCATATCCATTCAGACATAGCCTTACGTCGTCTCAGCATTTTGACGTACTAGAGCATAATCATGTTCTATTTCAGTCTTCACAAGGAATGAAAACTGTAAGAAGCGGTCAAATATTCAGCCACTCTAAGAAAGACTGCGTATGCACGAATACTAAAATTAACTTCAAGTGTTTGCGTTGAACGAAATTGTGTAACAATTCGACTAAAAGTAATCGTCGGCCTGCAAACGAAGACACCAACACTGTGAAACATTGTCTCAGTGTTGGAGACCGGATTTGGTAACAAATATTGGGTTTCAAGAGATTATCGTCATGTCAGCCTAAAAAAAACTTGCTGGAGAGAGGGCTTTCTTGGAATCATACGCGGAGAGGCGATAAGTTCAATATATTGACAAGCTCAGAGAAGGCAAGTGCCATGTTATTTTTAACAGCGAGATTCAGACACTATTCCTCACCATCTATGAGGCTGTCTAAAATTACCGCCGACCTCGTTCTTCTACCAGGGAGATTTCACATTTACTCACGCAAATTAACGGGAGCGTTCCATCTTTAAGAGTAAGTTTAAGTTTCGTCACTGAGATTTAAAACAGTAGCTTAGACCTTCGTTTCTAATGAATTTTTTTTTACCGCCTGTACAAACAAATAGAATTTGTCCCTTGGTTAATTAGTTGGTTTGCATGTTAACTGGTAACCCTCTACTAGTAACTTATCGTTTTGTTAAATACACGAATGTTACCCATTTTTTTCTGGTTTTGATTGGGGCTTTTGATTAATTCTTTTTGCTATGTTAAAAAAAAAACAAAGCTGCAGTAGGCCTTTTATTTTTCAGTTTTTGGTTTTAAGTGCCACACCTTTAAAACTCTAAGCCAAAACCGTTTAACACACAAAACCAGGAATTTGAGAGGTAAAAGAAGATAAGTATGTATGGGTGACAAATTACTCCTTAGCTTTGGCGCGGAATTGCAGCGTTTATTCGTTTATTTGAAGTAACTTCTTCTCATTGAAGGAGAACATGAACAAGCCTGTCTGCAGCATATAAATATTGGTTATATTAAGACAATTATGTTCATATGATAATGGAGCACTGGAGGCATCAAAACAGGACTTAGTGATTATTCTTATGATACGTTTCTGCAACACGATAAGTCTATTCAAAGTAGTTTTATACGTAGATCCCCACCAAACAATGGTTCCATATTGCAGGTAAGGATAGAGAAGGCAAGATATAGGGTACGCAACAATGGTATAGAAAGGTAGAATCTGACTTTTGTTATAATACCAATAGATTTAGAGACCTTGTTGGCAAACAAGTTAAGTAAAAACATGATCTTTCCATTTAAAATTTTCATCTTCGTAAACACTTAGAAATTTAGTATGTGTCTTACGTTCAAAAGTTTCGTTGTTATTCTTTGTATTAAAAAGCACAGAGGGTGATTGTTTTTGGCGCACCTTAAAAATAACATAGATGGTTTTCTTTATGTTAACTGTGAGTTTATTAGCCATCAACCAATTAGACATTTTCTCAAGTTCAGAATTTAAGATATCTTGTAGCATATTGAAGTCAGCCTTTGAGAAAAAAACATTGGTGTAGAACTGCCTTGTGCATGTTGTTGTAAATCTGAAAGGCACCAGCTTGTGTCATTAAAGTTTTCTATGAGAGCGAGACGTCATCATTCAGCAGTTCATAAACATGAAAATAGCCACTGTGTTGGTTGTCAATGGCGTTTATCGACGTTTAGTTCCCAGAGGAGAGAAATGCATTTGCTCTTGACCACTAAGGTGGCCTCTTTGACGTCATTTGCAAACCAGCAATTCACCATTTTCACATAGACCATAATGCATCTTGTTTACCTCCAAAATTTTGCATATAAACCATTGTTTCCAATTTCTCCCGTTTATTACGGTCGTCCCAAGAGAAATCGAAGACAATGGTTATGCAAAATTTTGGGGGGTAAACAAGTTGCATTATGGCCTATGTGAAAATGGTGAATACCAGGAGTCAGGGCTACCCAACGACAGTTTCCCCTAAATGCGTAGTAACACTTTTTAGGCCACCCCGAGTACTTTTAATCTCTGGAAATGCATTTATTAATTTTAATCAGCCCTTTTTAAATTTTGTGTCTGTTCGGTCATCCTAGAGCAACCAGGGTCTTTTCGAAATTGCAAGGGCTTCAGTTTTATTTTACCAAAAATTTTAGATGCAATTTAAAGTTTTACGAAAGTAAGAACCTTTCTGATTCCTCTCTCCATCTCAATTTTGCGTCCCAAAATTGTAGGTTTCCTTTTTATACGAAAAATAGCCAAACCTGGGGGGTGAAATGCGTTACAATTTAACTTCAGAAAATCGTAGGGCTATTATTAGACCATTAGACATAAGCTTCGAAAATTGTACATGGAAGCGGAACCTCGGAGTCTTGTTTGAATTTTAAAATGTCGAACGTGGGCTAAATGACAAATTCATTTGTAGTATAAAAAAAACGGTTTTCTTTTCATGTTCATTTTATTCTTTTTTTATTCCCTTAGTTTAAAAGTTGCTTTACAACTTATCAAGACCAGATAGAAATTAAACAACAACTTAATTCACCCAAAACTAATCAGTGCATTCCCTTCCAAAGTTATCAGCCTCCGAATTGTCTTCTATTGATAACATATATTCCCTTTAGTTACCAGTTGCCCCATGAGCATGTAGAATTCAGTCACATGAATTCACCGTAAATGTCGGCGCATGCTTTTCCATGGTTATCGAATTCATGGGATTTCTTCAAATCCTCGAGGTACCACAGGCGCAGCTTCTGACCAGCGGTAACCGACACAGGAGCGTCGTAAATCGACATAACAAGCTCAGGCGAATAAGAATTGTAACCAGGAACCAAAACCCAACCGTGCACGTGGGCGCCTTCACGCAACATTTTAGGCGGGAAAAGAATCTCATCGCTTTCGTCTGTCAAGGCCACGATAATGAAATCCTTACTGCCACCAGCTTTGAAAAGGCCACAACCCCAATGTGACCAATATATGGGAGAGGGTTTAGCACAGGTAACGTATCCATACAGATGAACCAACTTTACCTTCCTTAGTTTGCCACCTTTCAAAGCCTGAAATTCACCATAAGCGTCGTCCTTTGTCCCGAAACACACTGGGTCCGTATTGAGCTTGACGAACGTTTGATTCACGGCTTTTGATACAAAAAGAGATCAAATCAAACCTTTAAATTTTTAGAATGAAATGCTCCATTTTTTATTAAACAAGAAAATGATACACCTTCTGCCCTCTATGACTTGGCTCAACCGGCTTCGGCTGTCCATAATTACAATACTAGGTATGCCACTAATCAAAATCTGCGCAGATCATTTTCCAGAACTAATTAATATGGCCTAGCAAGGTTTAGCGTAGTTGCATCACAGACCTGGGAAGCAACACCTATAAAAATTAAGTGTCTCCCTTTGAACAGTTTTAAAAAAAGAATATAAACTCTTTCTACTTGACAGTCAGGCATCTTGAACAACATTAATCTGTTATTTAGCTCTATTTATTTAATTATTTAATTCAAATAGTTATCTTTACTCTTATATACCCTTCCTTTTCAATATGATTAATTTAGCCAGAGCTCTATAACTAGTTTTTTATAAGTACTGTATAATCTCCACCCACTTTTAACCGATCTGTGGTAGTAGCCCGACTCGAAAGCTTGGCTCCTTTGGCTGCTACACACTTTTTTTCCTTTGTTATGTTTAATTCAATGTATAGTTAGCTTTGTTTTTACTTCTTTTTTTCTATTTGTTGTTGTATTGTAATTGAATAAGTGTCAATAAATGAACTGAAACTTGAACTCAAAGCTTATTCAGAATTCACCGTGCTTTGAAATATAGTTACTCGGCATTTCGCGTTGAAAATTTTATGAGATGAATTCGAATGTCTAGCTACCTTAAAAGCTTGATTTCTCAAAATGGACAATTCCACCATTTATATTCAACACAGGAATAGCACTTGGTACGTTTTAAAAGAATCTGTTTCTTGCGAGATAATGCGACTTTGCAGAATACGATCACACGGTGCAAAAAAACATCGTGCTAGATGCCCGGGTAGATGGCAAACGAGGGCAAGACTTAAAACAAAGAGGTTACGGTATTATTCAAAAAGGTAATGTCCTTTCTTTTCAAGGACCCAGTGCGTTGCAATTGCTTGCCATCCAGCAAGGTGTTTTTTGTACCACGTGACCATATTCTAGTCAGATATGAGATCTCTGTAAGGCGTTACGTTCTCAGGCCCAAGCCAGGCCGTACCGCTTAAAACACGTGACTCCAAATGATTTCGGGTAGAAGTACAGTCAAACTCTGTTAATACGGCCACTGCGGAAACCTTAGAGGAGTCCGTAATAACGGGCTATCCGTAGTAAGCGGTTGAATTTAGAGAAATGTAAGGGCTTTCTCAATCTCCAACGACAAAGCAAACTGTCCGTAATAATGAGGTGTCTGTAATAAGCGGGTATCCGTGAGGGGCTGTTTGACTGTACAAGAAAAATAGAAGCTAGAGAGCAACAAAGGTTTGACAGGCTTGTATTTGGCTTAATTTGGTATCCCGATGCGTGTTTGCAGATAGTTACTCACCTACGAGTTTTTTTACCTCATTCACTTCGTCTAACAAGATTTTCACCTTTTTCAGAGTCTCTGAAAGAAGAATATGCATTATAAACCACCAATTAATTTTTCTGCGATTTTAGTGGCTTTTTGAGTCACATGGTAGCAAATCAGAGGACTGGTATCAGGCAATCCACCCTGTCCGTGGCGATATTTGCTCTATGATTTTTCGGTTGCATGAAAGCATAAAAAAGTCAACAATTCAGATTATTTACCTTCATTTTAAACAAAAGCAGTAAAACCAAACTCGTTTTGTAAAATGTTTTAGCTAGTCGCAACTTTTCCAGAAGGCAAGAACCTACTAACAATAAAATATGATATGCTGTTGTAAAAAGTTACGAACTAACACTAAAGTATTCTTTCAAATACTTGAATGCAGTTTTTTAAGCAAATAGCTGTCAGCTTTGTATAGGTAATAGCATGATGATTTGTTGTGATATTTGGCATAAATACCACGAGTGATATTTCGAAATTGTTATACGTAATTTCACGAGTCGTTAGGCGAGTGAAATTTGACACAATTTTGAAATATCACGTGTGGTATTTATGCCAAATATCACGTGCAAATCATACTATTATTTGTTTATACTACTACCCACAAAAGGTTTGTAATTTTCACGTGTAGGCATTCCAAACTGAGCTGAAATACCACTCTTCTAAGTCAATCAAATTGCAGAAATTTCTCATGTAATCATGTAGTAGTATAAGGAAAAAATACTACAAATTGAGTGTTTAAAATAAGCCAATATATTGATTGAGTTGTACGGTGCATAGTTCGAGCAATTAACAGTTCGAGTGATCTGCGATTGTCAGTCAATTTATAATCAACAAGATTATCGTCAGTTCAACCTGTCCTTACTGTCCAACCTGTATTATTTATTTCTTAAAAACAGGCCTTGCAAGATTTTTCCGGAGTTTTAATTTCGGATACATATTTTAATACTCTTACCGCTAGGCCACTCAGTGCGTAGTGCCTCGTGATAAATGGTCTGTCACTAAGTACAAAGTCTTTTGTTTTTGTTCTGTTTTTCAGTCGCTGGCATGGTGTGAACATAGATTTGTCCTTTTGAAAAACATCTGAATTTTTATTGGCCTTGTCCGTCGGTTTGGTAGAAGCGACGTAACCTCCTGTTGCCAGGGTACTTTATGTAGGAAGAGTCCATACTTACGGCTACAGGGACCCCAGCAGGGCGGCGGACAAGACGGCTGAGCCTCGGCCTTTCCAGCGAACATCAGGGCCATTAACAGAAAAGCTAGAGTCTTCATGGTCAGTTAGGGCAACAATAGCACTTCTGGGAAGAAGGAATTAAAAACATTATGACATTTTATCGCTCAACTGATTTTCGCAGGATTTTCAGCTCATATTGCCTTCCACTCAATTAAGGGAAATTACCATTTTCTTTTGCAAAATTTTGTTATTATGTAATTGTTCCAATAGTTATAAATGTTCTTTTTCTTGCAGTCTCTTATAGTGCATGGATCTGCATGACTTGTTTATCCGGCTGCTTTAATATGAAAAGAAAAAGATGTTGTCCCAGACGAATTTTCGCGAAAACTATACCTTTTACGCACGTGCTCCTTGGCCACGGTGTTGATAAGGTACTGTGTTGTGATGTAGTTATTCTTCAGTGCCTTTTGGTGATCGAACCCGTCCGCAAAACCTAAACTGAACTACCTTTTACAACACATCAGCTGAGTTTGGTCATTTCACCAGCCCGAGTCAACCACAAGCTAGGCACGAGCCATCCTCGAGTCAAACCCAAATGTTATTATTTTTTTGTTTTCTATTTTGAGTTTTATGGCCACGGAAAAGCAATAAATTTTTATGTAAATTGTAGAAATAATTTGAAAGGAACCATAAAATATGTGATACGTAATTACGCGCTTCGATCGTGATGTGGAAAAGCGTTAGTTGAAGAGCTCATGATCACTTGCTTCACAAGCTATTGTGACCTCGTTAACAGCAGATCATGAAACGAAATGACCAAACTATCAAAACAAAGAAGCGATAGAAATAACAACTGTACAAGCCCAGGATTTTTTACGGGGAGGTGCGATCCAAGGATGAGGCGAACCAAACGAGACCGGAAGAGCACGTCTGTAGGGGGGAACTAGGGTGTCTTAGATTGTACTACGAAAGTTTTGAAAAACATGGATATTGTGGAACCTCAGAATTGATTTTTTTGGCAAAGAGACAACTTTGTCATTATCTGTTAGAGGGTGCATGTGCTTAACAGCCATTGAAGAGAGCTTCTGTTGTGCTGCGACTATTACTTTTTTGCCACAGAAAACAGCAGATATTTTAAACTATGCTCATCATCTCCTTCACGCGCAAGTGGATCCCAAATCCACCCTTTGTAATTGGTTGTTTAACAGTTAATTCCCGATAAATGCGTCTAATCAGAGACGGTTGTACCGCTCTTGCCACAAAACGAAAACAAACAGTTAAAGAAATGTTTCTCCCTGGCAAGCAACTGCCACGGCAATAACTGCAAATAGAGGAATAATTACATCATCGGACTCCAGTCTTACGATTCGCATTATTGTAATTGACATGAAAGGGCTTGGAGACTGATGTATGCAACATACCAGAGTAGGCAAGGGCTGACCCAACGACGGGTTCCTTCAAAATGCATTTGAAAACACATTTTAGGTTATCCAGAGTACTTTTAGATCTCTAGAAATGTATTCTAAGTGGCGCTAAAAAAAAATTTTCTGTTCGGTCATTAACAATAACAATAACATTTATTATTTGTATTGCGCCTTTTCTATATTCAAAAGCGCATTACAACAGTAATTAATAACTAAAATTTTACAAATCTTTCTATCAAAATCAAAAAAATATATTTACATTAAATGAGTAAAAGATAATTACAAATAAAGATATAGATATACTAAGATAACTGAAATGATTCCTTAAATAAAAATGTTTTAATTAAAGTCTTAAAAGATTCTAAGTTCGTTGCTTCGCGCGCGGACCTTGGCAGCTTATTCCATAGGAAAGGAGCAGCTCTGTCTACCAATGTATTCTTAGTATTCACACTTGGTCTTTCCAACAAACGACCATTGTCGTTGCGCCTCAAATGGTAGGACGAAGGCTGTTGAATACTAACTAAATCTGAAAGGTACTTAGGTGATAGGCCATGCAAAATTTTAAAAGTTATCAAGAGTATCTTATGATGTATCCTGGAGCGCACTGGTAACCAATGTAGAGTAGAAGTGTTATATGACAGAGCTTGTGCGCATGATATATAAGTCTTGCACTCGCATTCATAACACGCTGCAATTTCATAGTCTGATATTCCGGGATTCCATACAAAAGGTTATTACAATAATCCAGTCTACTACTGATAAAAGCATCTGTTCGGTCATTATAAGGGCTTCAGTATTATTTTCCCGAAAATTTTAGATACAATTTAAAGTTTTACGTAAGTGAGAATTTTTCTGATTCCTCCCTTCATCGCCATTTCGGTCCGAAAATTTTAGGTTTCCTTTCTCTGCGAAAAATAGCTTAACCTGGGGTGTCAAATGGGAAAAACTAACTTAGAAAATCATAAAGAATTTATTAGATAAGGCTTCGAAAATAGTTCATAAATGGAACGGTCATTTAGAACTTTTTAACCTTCCCGTCAAGTAAGAGAAAATTCGAGGCAATTTTTGCTTCTCCGAACCGGTAAGGGTAAAAGGCGGAATGAGTTTGCGGAATGGCATATGGCATGGCTTGCGGAAAGACATAATTTTGCGGAATTTAATTTATGGAAAATGGCGAATCTTTGTAGAATCTTTGTGGCTCTGCGAAAAGCTAATCGACCGTAAGAAGTCAAAGAGTCTTTCCTGGCTTTTTGATTGTCATCCGCGCCCGCAACATCAAAAAGCGGCTGTTTGTGAGTTGATTGGCGCCAAAAAAGGCGCAATTTTCAGTTTTATTTATTTCTTTAAGTCATTCTGCATATATTACATTCCGCATAATTATGTCATTCCGCAAGCCATGCCACATGCCATTCCGCAAGCTCATTCCTCCTTTTACCCTCACCGTCTCCGAACAGATAAACAGTCGTTGGGTGCCCCTGAGTAGGGCAGCTTTAATAGGAATTTCAATATCCTGCAAGCAACGCAAAAAAGCTGGGTCCAGCATGTCAAAACTATAGCAGGGAATCTCTTACCCTTTCATACTGTTAAATAAAA
>OZ037777.1:15305676-15408176 GCA_964035525.1 Porites cylindrica
CCGTAAATGTCGGCGCATGCTTTTCCATGGTTATCGAATTCATGGGATTTCTTCAAATCCTCGAGGTACCATAGGCGCAGCTTCTGACCAGCGGTAACCGACACAGGAGCGTCGTAAATCGACATAACAAGCTCAGTCGAATAAGAGTTGTAACCAGGAACCAAAAGCCAACCGTGGGCGCCTTTACCCAATTCGCTTGGCGGGAAAAGAATCTTATTGCTTTCGTTTGTCAAGGCCACAATTATGAAATCCGTGCTGTCACCAGCTTTGAAAAGGCCACAACCCCAATGTGACCAATATATGGGAGAGGGTTTAGCACAGGTAACGTAGCCATACAGATGGACCAACTTGACCTTCCTTAGTTTGCCACCTTTCAAAGCCTGAAATTCACCATAGGCGTCGTCCTTTGTCCCGAAACACACTGGGTCCGTATTGAGCTTGACGAACGTTTGATTCACGGCTTTTGATACAAAAAGAGATCAAATCAACCGTTGAATTTTTTAGAATGAAATGCTCCACTTTTTATTAAACAAGAAAATGATGCACCTCCTGCCCTCTATCACTTAGTTCAACCGGCTTCGGCTGTCCATAAATACAATACTAGGTATGCCAGTAATCAAAACCTGTGCAGATCATTTTCCAGAACTAATTAATATGGCCTAGCAAGGTTTAGCGTAGTTGCATCACAGACCTGGGAAGCAACACCTATGAAAATTAAGTGTCTCCCTTTGAAGCGTTTTAAAAAAAAGAATATAAACTCTTTCTACTTGACATTCAGGCATCTTGAACAACATTAATCTGTTATTTAGCTCTAATTATTTAATTATTTAATTTAAAATAGTTATCATTACTCTTATATACCCTTCCTTTTCAATATGATAAATTTAGCCAGAGCTCCATAACTAGTTTTTTATAAGTACTGTATAATCTCCACCCACCTGTAACCAATCTGTGGTAGTAACCAACTCGAAAGCTTGGCTCCTTTGGCTGCTACGCACTTTTTTTCCTTTGTTATGTTTAATTCAATGTATAGTTAGCTCTGTTTTTACTTCTTTTTTTCTTTTTGTTGTTGTATTGTAATTGAATAAGTGTGAATAAATGAACTGGAACTTGAACTCAAAGCTTATTCAGAATTTACCGTGCTTTGAAATAAAGTTACTCGGCATTTCGCGTTGAAAATTTGATGAGATGAATTCGAATGTCTAGCTACGTTAAAGGCTTGATTTCTCAAAATGGACAATTCCACAATTTATATTCAACACAGGAATAGCAGTTGGTACGTTTAAAAAGAATGTTTCTTACAAGATAATGCGACTTTTTCTTTAATATGATGGGTCCTTTGCAGAATACGATCACACGGTGGAAAAAACATCGTGCTAGATGCCCGGGTAGATGGCAAACGAGGGCAAGACTGAAAACAAAGAGGTTACGGTATCATTCAAAAAGTTAATATCCTTTCTTTTCAAGGACCCAGTGCGTTGCAATTGCTTGCCATCCAGCAAGGTGTTTTTTGTACCACGTGACCATATTCTAGTCAGATATGAGATCCCTGTAAGGCGTTACGTTCTCAGGCCCAAGCCAAGCAGTACCGCTTAAAACACGTGACTCCAAATGATTTCGGGTAGAAGTACAGTCAAACTCTGTTAATACGGACACTGCGGAAACCTTAGAGGAGTCCGTAATAATGGGCTATCCGCACTAAGCGGTTGAATTTAGAGAAATGTAAGGGCTTTCTTTCTCCGACAACAAAGCAAACTGTCCGTAATAATGAGGTTTCTGTAATAAGCGGGTATCCGTGAGGGGCTGTTTGACTGTACAAGAAAAATAGAAGCTAGAGAGCAACAAAGGTTTGATAGGCTTCTATTTGGCTCAATTTGGTATCCCAATGAGTGTTTGCAGATAGTTACTCACCTACGAGTTGTTTTACCTCATTAACTTCGTCTAACAAGATTTTCACCTTTTTCAGAGTCTCTGAAAGAAGAATATGCATTATAAACCACCAATTAGGTTTTCTGCGATTTTAGTGGCTTCTTGAGTCACATGGTAGCAAATCAGAGGACTGGTATCGGGCAATCCACCCTGTCCGTGGCGATATTTGCTCTATGATTTTTCGGTTGCATGAAAGGATAAAAAAGTCAACAATTCAGATTATTTACCTTCATTTTAAACAAAAGCAGTAAAACAAAACTCGTTTTGTAAATTTTTTTAGCTAGTCGCAACTTTTCCAGAAGGTAAGAACCTACTTACAATAAAATATGATATGATATTGATGTTGTTTTAAAAAGTGAGCAAAAGTTACGAACTAACACTAAAGTCAGTTCTTTCAAATACTTGAATGCAGTTTTCTAAGCAAATAGCTGTCGTGCAGCTTTGTATAAGTAATAGCATGATTTGTAGTGATATTTGGCATAAATACCACGAGTGATATTTCGAAATTGTTATAGGTAATTTCACGAGTCGTTAGGCGAGTGAAATTTGACACAATTTTGAAATATCACGTGTGGTATTTATGCCAAATATCACGTACAAATCACATTATTATTTGTTTATACTACTACCCACAAAAGGTTTGTAATTTTCACGTGTAGGCATTTCAAATTAAGCTGAAATACCACTGCTGTAAGCCAATCAAATTGCAGAAATTTCTCATGTAATCATGTAGTAGTGTAAGGAAAAAGTACTACAAATTAAGTGTTTAAAATAAGCCAATATATTGATTGAATTGTACAGTGCATAGTTCGAGCAACAGTTCGAGTGATCTGCGATTGTCAGTCAATTTATAATCAACAAGATTATCGTCAGTTCAACCTGTCCTTACTGTCCAACCTGTATTATTTATTTCTTAAAAACAGGCCTTGCAAGATTTTTCCGGAGTTTTAATTTCGGATACATATTTTAATGCTCGAAGTATCATATTCTTCTTACCGCTAAGCCACTCAGTGCGTAGTGCCTCGTGATAAATGGTCTGTCACTAAGTACAAAGTCTTTTCTTTTTGTTTTGTTTTTCAGTCGCTGGCGTGGTGCGAAAATAGATTTGTCCTTTTGAAAAACATCTGAATTTTTATTGGCCTTGTCCGTCGGTTTGGTAGAAGCGACGTAACCTTTTGTTGCCAGGGTACTTTATTTAGGAAGAATCCATACTTACGGCTACAGGGACCCCAGCAGGGCGGCGGACAAGACGGCTGAGCCTCGGCCTTTCCAGCGAACATCAGGGTCATTAACAGAAAAGCTAGAGTCTTCATGGTCAGTTAGGGCAACAATAGCACTTCTGGGAAGAAGGAATTAAAAACATTATGACATTTTATCGCTCAACTGATTTTCGCAAGATTTTCAGACCATATTGCCTTCCACTCAATCAAGGGAAATTACTATTTTCTTTTGCAAAATTTTGTTAATATGTAATTGTTCCAATAGTTATAAATGTTCTTTTTCTTGCAGTCTCTTATAGTGCATGGATCTGCATGACTTGTTTATCCGGCTGCTTTAATATGAAAAGAAAATGATGTTGTCCCAGACGAAATTTTGCGAAAACTTTACCTTTTACGCACGTGCTCCTTGGCCACTGTGTTGATAAGGTACCGTGTTGTGATGTAGTTATTCTTCAGTGCCTTTTGGCGATCGAACCCGTCCGCAAAACCTAAACTGAACTACCTTTTACGCCACGTCAGCTGAGTTTGGTCATTTCACCAGCCCAAGTCAACCACAAGCTAGGCACGAGCCATCCTCGAGTCAAGCCCAAATGTTATTATTTTTTTGTTTTCATGACCACGGAAAAGCAATAAATATTTTTATATAAATTGTAGAAATAATTTGAAAGGAACCAAAAAATATGTGATACGTAATTACGCACTTCGATCGTGATGTGGAAAAGCGTTAGTTGAAGAGCTCATGATCACTTGCTTCACAAGCTATTGTGACCTCGTTAACAGCAGATCATGAAACGAAATGACCAAACTATTAAAACAAAGAAGCGATAGAAATAACAACTGTACAAGTCCATACCCGTAGCCAGGATTTTTTACGGGGAGGTGCGATCCAAGGATGAGGCGAATCAAACGAGACCGGAAGGGCACGTCTGTAGGGGGGAACTAGGGTGTCTTAGATTGTATTACGAAAGTTTTGAAAAACATGGTTATTTCTCAAATTGTGGAACTTTAGAATTGATTTTTTTTTTTGGCAAAGAGACAACTTTATCAATTTCTGTTAGAGGGTGTATGTGCATAACAGCCATTGAAGAGAGCCTCTGTTGTGCGGCGAATATTACTTTTTTGCCACAGAAAACAGCAGATATTTTAAACTATGCTCATCATGCATCTCCTTCAAGCAGAAGTAGATCCGAGATCCACCCTATGTAGTTGGCTGTTTAACAGGTAATTCGAAAACGAGAATTCCCAATCCCTGAAACGGCCCGATAAATGCGTCCAGTCAGAAACGGGTGTACTGCTCTCGCCACAAAACGAAAACAAACAGTTAAAGTAATGTTTCTCCCTGGCAAGCAACTGCTACAGCAATAACTGCAAATGGAGGGATAATAACATCATCGAGCTCCAGTCTTAAGATTCGCATTATTGTAATTTACATGAAAGGGCTTGGAGTTGACTGATGTATGCAATATACCAGAGTAGGCAGGGGCTGACCTAACGACGGGTTCCTCTAAAATGCATTTGAAAACACGTTTTAGGTTATCCAGAGTACTTTTAGATCTCTAGAAAGGTATTCCAAGTGGCGCTAAAGAAAAATTTGTCTGTTCGGCCATTATAAGGGCTTCATTATTATTTTCCCCAAAATTTAAGAATGATGCAATTTAAAGTTTTACGAAATTTTTCTGTCCCTTCATCGCATTTTCGTTTGCGAAAATTTTAGGTTTCCTTTCTCTGCGAAAAATAGCTTAACCTGGGGTGTGAAATGGGAAAAATTAAATCGTAGGGAACTTATTAGATAAGCCTTGAAAATTGTTCATGAATGGAACGGTCATCTAGAACTTTTTAGCCTTCCCGTCAAGTTATAGAAAATTCTGGGCAATTTTTGCTTCTCCGAACAGATATTTTACAGAAAACAGTCGTTGAGTTCCCTGGAAGTAGGGTAGCTTTAATAGGAATTTCAATATCCTGCAAGCAACGCAAAAAAGCTGGGTCCAGCATGTCAAAACTATAGCAGGGAATCTCATACCCTTACATACCGTTAAAAAAGGCGATTCAGATCCAGCACTTCGCAGAAAACTTTGAAACCATACCCAACCAAAATATCATTTACACCTACAGCTAGCGATCAGAGGTCAATTTCTGATAGAGCAAAGATAGGAAACTACAGGAAATGACTGTACAGCACAAGACCACGTGACCGGCTCTCAGTGAAAAAGACATTTGCTAAATCCACATTACGAATCCTCCAAAACAGACTTTACCATTTAAGGACAAACTGATGAAGGGGCTAGTGACGTATTAGTTTCTTGTATCATTATACATCTATTTGGAATAAAGTGAAGATCATCTAAAAGCTCAACAGAGCTTGCTTGATCTCCAACCTAGTAATTATGTCATAGGTTATCTGTATTAATGTATGGTCTTCCAATTATATAAATATAAATCATTAATGAAAGACTTATTCAAGTACTCCAGAAGTTTGAAGCCAAGCCATTAAGGGGCCGACCATTTAACTCTTGAGGGGGAGGGGGGGGGGGGGGGGGGTGATTTTGAAAAAAAATTTCCTGCAAGCGCTTGTCGGAAGAAAAAAATTGCATGCAGCACAAATGTAATAAAGAGCTTAAGGGAAAAAAAAGGGAAAAAAATATCCTGCCCACCATATTGCTAGAAAAAAAGATTCTTGATGACCAGAAATCACCCACCCCCACCCTCAAGAGTTAAATGGTCGGCCCCTAATGATCTTTTGTTCCACGTCAAGAGGGCCAAGTTGAACGCTTATGCGGATGATCATCAGGTGTACTACTCCCACGTCCATCCGGCATTTCTAGAGGCATGCGTATCTCATGATCGGATGTCGGGCGGCCAATCAGTGGTACCATGAAAATGGGATGTTAGTTAATGAGAGCAAGCACCAGGATCTAGTCCTTGGTGATACAGATTAATATGTTTTTTCCTTCTCATTAAAGGACACCTTAGAGATTTTCTGAATGGAAATAGATAATAAACTGAATTTTTCCAAACATATATCAAATGTATGCAAAAAGATCAAAAATCAATTTATGTTATGTTGCGCTTTCAAAAATTCATACGCAGCGACATCTTAGTAAAACTTTACAAAAGGTATATTTTACCTCATTATTATTATTATTGCTCCTCTGTCTGGCACTTATTGTGGAGCGCGATGCGGACAAGCTAGGAGCGCAAAATAAACGAATACTTAGATTTATACTTGGAGATTACTCGATCGTCTCCATAGAGCACTCTTCTTACAAAAGTCAACTCTACTCCGATGTGTAACAAGCGCGTTCAGTATTTCCTCATATTTTTATATAAGAGTTTGTTTTTCACTCATTTTCCTGCTTATATGAAGTAAACCTAAAACAACTACCTATGGTGTTGAACCTTTTCTTACTGTTCAGCTAAGCAGTGGAATGCACTTCCTGACTTTTTTCGCACTAGGTTGCAGACTTTAAGACTAAAATACAGTGTTACCTTTATGCAGATTTTTTTTGCTTGTATACACTTATACTTATAATATTAGTTTCTTTTATGTGTTTTAGTATTATTATTATTATTATTATTATTATTCATAATGCATCTGGCGCATTTTTATGTGGTGTCAGTTCGAAGATATTAGAAGAACAGAACGGGAACGTCAGTTGACGACGGCGCGCGCAATTCAAACAACTGGCTTGACCAATGGCAGAACGGCAAATTGAGCACCGGAAGTCGTGTTTAGTCCTTTCCGCGCGCTTTCCTGTCGTCAACTGACGTTCCCGTCCTGTTGCTCTAGCTCACTAGCTACTCCAAAATTCGAGTGAAAATAAAGTTTATCTTGTTGTTGTTGTTATGTTGTTGTGATATTTGAGAGGAAACCCTTTCCCGAGGAGTGACGTCTCTAGACCATTTTTTTTTTGAGCCCATGAAACTCAGAAATGGGAATAAAATGTTAAACATTAGGGTTTGACTCGGGTTTGTATCATGCATGGCCTTTTGGCTCGTGGCTCGTGCTTGACTCGGGCTCGCGTTGGCTCGTGAATGATGACCAAACTTGCATCAGCTGAAAAGTTAGCTAATATCGAAGCAAAGTGGGTATTAAAAAAGGTGAATTCTTATAATGTTATACTTTTTCTTAATTGTGCACGGATGATTTTCCTTTTTGCCTGGCCACAAATATAACTTTTTACTCAACATTACATTTAGAACTAACCTGAGGTAAAGTTGACCATCCAAGTGCTGATAGTCCAATGCTTTCATCAACTAATGAGATTGGAGATATAACCAGGCGGTATGGGTGTGTAGAAATACTGGCTGCTGGCCCGTTTTTGACAGGTACGTCAACCGTTTGACAGGTAGTATTGCGACTGGCTACTGACGACTTCAAGTTATGTTAAAAGTGTGCTCTTGTGTTTTGAATTTAATGAAATGTGACTAGCTCGAGATTTCCGATTCATTTGATCGCGGAAGTTATTTGCTAAACACCACACTTTAAGTTCCTGGTGACGGCTTTTTCGCGCAACATTCGGCTTTTATCGATTGTTTATTGTTTATTGTTGTCATAGTGATATCGATTTTAATTAGAACTACAATTTGACAAATCTCAATCCAAAATCAGTCAGTGGCGAAAATTTCAAAATGATCGGGCGGCAGGCAATGAGAAAATCACCGAGGCGATTGAAAAATTTCGGTATGGTCTCTGAAAAACTGTATAAAACACTTTAATCTTTAAAAAGCTTAAAATTTCACAAATAAAGGATATGATTAACTGGTATAAGAACTTTGTGTCGTCCAATTTGGTTATTATCAATACCCTTGATTAAATACTGAAATCGGACCCACGTTTAATATAAATGGTCGTCTGATTTTGTTGATCATTCGTATTATTACAGGCCGAATTGGACTCTATTCAGTCCTACTACCATTACTTAGAGTGCTTGATGATTTATAATTTTGGGTAAGAACATTTTTCTAATCCTTCTCCAGTGAAACGGGTGAATGTTTTTTTCTGGCTGTTATCAATTTTTTTTCCTTTTTTCTTGGAAACTGCAACAACTGAAAGAGTAAGTTCAGAAGGAGTCATTTTTTGATTCTAAATAAATCTGCGATAGGTGTCATGGAACTGATCTCCTCAACTTTACGCCGTTAAAAAAGGGAAAAATTAGATCAGGGCTCGATGAATCTTGAATCTTCTTTTGTTAAAGTGATAGTTTGCTTCCGACCTACCTCAGCGAACGAGCTAACTATATCTGTTATAAAGCATTTGAAATAAAAGAGTGAACTATAGAAAAAAATAATATTTCTGGTGAGTCAAAACATTATTTTGCCTAATAATGAAATGTATCCTGACATATATCATTTGTCTTTTTGCTGTCCCTCCCAACGATTCCGGGAACCTTTTTGTTCAAAAGTCCTCCTACCCATTTCCCGCTCGTTTAGAACGTTGCCAATAGTACACGTTCAGTATATTAAAATTTTAACATGACTCTGAAGCTTTATAGACAAAATTGCAAATTTTCGCGACTCCATTGTCCGACAGTTCCAGAAGAGACTTGAGCACTGAAGAATAGAAATATGACCAAAGAGCCTCGGAGTCCTGTTAGAATTTTTAAATATGAAACGTGGGCTATTAGCATATTTCAAGGACATAGCTAGTGATTAACGGAAATGAGAAATTCATTTATTTAAGCAATAGACCACACTTTCTATGGGTTTACCGGCGTAATAACCCACGCGGGATGTTGGGAGAACACGAGAAAAGCTTGTAAATCACGAGCCGAAGGCGAGTGATTTACAAGCTTTTTGAGTGTTCTCCCAATATCCCAAGTGGGTTATTACGCCGGTAAACCCATAGAAAGTGTGGTCTATTGCTTTTATAAAATAACCTTTAGTAGAGTGGAGTCTTTTAGGTAAAAAATATGGTTTTAGTACCGTGATCGATTTATGTCTTCTCTCTTAAGTCATCATAAGCCAATCATGACTCACGATTTAATAGCGCAGAACTTTCTCAAAACTCAGTTCAGTCAAACAACAAACAGCAGCACTTCAAAACACGAGTTTTTACCCTCGTTACATGATAACTTATGAAAGCTGTTTTACAGGAAAAGTCAACACATATTCATGCGAACGTACAATGAAACAATACGTTCATGGTTTGTTTACTAAAGAAGTAGAAAATTGAACATCAGACTGTACGCAGCTGTATTTTGTTGAGTCGATCCGTAAGAATTTCGTGCTTACAGACGGAACTGGCAGCTATTGTAATGGAGGACTTCATTCACTTTTTTACAAGCCGCAGTGGTTTAAGATCTGTTTTCTGGGCTTTGTCATGATCAAGAAACGCTGCGACGTGGCTACATTTGCGAAGTTGTCGCATGTAACTTTACATGCAGGTACAGTCACCGGTGGAAATCTGTCAGTGTTGGAGAAAGGCCGGTTTTTTTGCCGTAGCCACATATTGGCGTTAATGTTTGTCGATTTGTGAAGTCAGTTGGTTTGAGGTAGGTTATGGCATCGATATCACCGAATAATTTGTACAAATGTTGGAAAAAACCAGCCCTAAACTCTGACATCTTTCATCATCGTTGGCTGCTTGTTTACAACCTACAGCGGCCGATTTTGTACCATATCTTGATCAGAGATCTCTTTTTGGAACAATTTCTTTCATTAAGGAACTTAATTTTGACATAAAATAAATCAAGAATGCTAAAACTGTCCGTTTTGTTGCTGGTTGGCATATGGTTAAGTTTTCCTAGAGACTTTCTACACAAGAAATTCACACAGTTGTTGTCTTTAATTTCTCTGCGATTTGCCATCGTCGTGAAATGTAAACTGCTTTCCAGCTTTGTACTTTATAACTTCTAAAGCTATGGCAGTAGCGAATTGTGACGCTCAGTAATAAAATGTGGAAACCAACGCTTTTAACATTTAGAAGGGCTGGGTAAGTAACTTGTTCTGTTTTTTAGCCTTTCTAAAATCGTTGTTTGCAGATCAATGGGCAGTTTTGTTTATGGCTCGTGGTCCGGATGCCTTTTTCTATGGGTTTACCGGTATAATAAACCATAGGTTTTTGACCAATCAGATCACGCGTACTATCTCAGTTATTTTATAAAGTTTTATCAAAAAACGTTTTTCTTTTCACAGTCATTAATTTATTCTTTTTTTATTCCTTTAGTTTAGTAATAGCCTTGAAACTTATCAAGACCAAATAGAATTTTACAAGAACTTAATTTATCCAAAACTAATCAGTGCGTTCCCTTCCAAAGTTATTGGCCTCCGAGTTGTCTTCTATTGATAACCTATATTCCCTTTAGTTACCAGTTGCCTCATTAGCATGTAGAATTCAGTCACATGAATTCACCGTAAATGTCGGCGCATACTTTTCCACGGTTATTGTAATCACTGGATTTCTCCAAATCCTCGATGTACCACAGGCGCAGCTTCTGACCAGTGGTAACCGACACAGGAGCGTCGTAAATCGACATAACAAGCTCAGGCGAATAAGAGTTGTAACCAGGAACCAAAACCCAACCGTGGGCGCCTTTACCCAACTTTTTAGGCGGGAAAAGAATCTTATTGCTTTCGTCTGTCAAGGCCACAATAATGAAATCCGTACTGCCACTGTCGGCTTCTTTGAGAAGGCCACAACCCCAATGTGACCAATATGTGGGAGAGGATTTAGCACAGGAAACGTATCCATACAGATGAACCAACTTGACCTTCCTTAGTTTGCCACCTTTCAAAGCCTGAAATTCACCATAGGCGTCATCTTTTGTCCCGAAACACACTGGGTCCGTATTGAGTTTGACGAACGTTTGATTCACGGCTTTTGACACAAAAAGAGATCAAATAAACCGTCAAAGTTTTTAGAATAAAATTCTCTATTTTTTATTAAACAATAAAAGGATACACCTCCTGCCCTCTCTGACTTAGCTCAAGCGGCTTCGGCTGTTCATAATTACAATACTAGGTATGCCACTAATCAAAATCTGCGCAGATCATTTTCTAGAACTAATTAATATGGCCTAGCAAGGTTTAGCGTAGTTGCATCACAGACCTAGGAAGCAACACCTATGAAAATTAAGTGTCTGCCTTTGAACTGTTTTAAAAAAGTATATAAACTCTTTTTACTTGGCAGTCAGCTATCTTGAACAACTTTAATCTGTTATTTAGCTCTATTTATTTAATTATTTAATTTAAATAGTTATCATTACTCTTATATACCCTTCCTTTTCAATATGATTAATTTAGCCAGAGCTCTATAACTAGTTTTTTATAAGTACTGTATAATCTCCACCCACTTGTAACCGCTCTGTGGTAGTAGCCCTACTCGAAAGCTTGGCTCCTTTGGCTGCTACACACTTTTTTCCCTTTGTTATGTTTAATTCAATGTACAGTTAACTCTGTTTTTACTTCTTCTTTTTTTCTTATTGTTGTTGTATTGTAATTGAATAACTGTGTATAAATGAACTGGAACTTGAACTCAAAGCTTCTCAATTCACCGTGGTTTGAAATATTGTTACTCGGCATTTCGCGTTGAGAATTTGATGAGATGAATTCGAATGTCCAGTTACCTTATAAGCTTGATTTCTCAAAATGGACAATTCCACCATTTATATTCAACACAGGAATAGTAGTTGGTACGTTTTATAAGAATCTGTTCCTTACGAGATAATGCGAAGTTTTCTTTAATTTGATGGGTCCTTTGCTGAATACGATCACACGGTACAAATGCATCGTGCTAGATGCCCGGGTAGATGTCAAAAGAGGGCAAGACTGAAAACAAAGAGGTTACGGCATCATCTCAGAAGCTAATATCCTTTCTTTTCAAGGACCCACTGCGTTGCAATTGTTTGCCATCCAACAAGGTGTTTTTTGTACCACGTGACCATATTCTAGTCAGATATGAGATCTCTGTAAGGCGTTACGTTCGCAGGCCCAAGCCAAGCAGTACCGCTTAAAACACGTGACTCCAAATGATTTCGGGTAGAAGTACAGTCAAACTCTGTTAATACGGACACTGCGGGAGCCTTAGAAGAGTCCGTAATATTGGTAATAGGCGGGTGTCCGTGAGGGGCTCTTTGACTGTACAAGAAACATAGAGGCTAGAGAGTAACAAAAGTTTGATAGGCTTGTATTTGGCTTAATTTGGTATCCGGATACGCGTTTGCAGATAGTCACTCACCTACGATTTGTTTTACCTCATTCACTTCGTCTAACAAGATTTTCACCTTTCTCAGAGTCTCTGAAAGAATAATATAAACCACCAATTAATTTTTCTGCGAATTTAGTGGCTTTTTGAGTCACATGGTAGCAAATCAGAGGACTGGTATCAGGCAATCCACCCTGTCCGTGGCGATATTTGCTCTATGATTTTTCGGTTGCATAATAGGACGAAAAAGTCAATAATTCAGATTATTTACCTTCATTTCAAACAAAATCAGTAACACCAAACTCGTTTTGTAAAATTTTTTAGCTAGTCGCAACTTTTCCAGAAGGTAAGAACCTACTAACAATAAAATATGCTATGATATTGATGTTGTTTTAAAAAGTGAGCAAAAGTTACGAACTAACACTAAAGTCAGTATTCTTTCAAATACTTGACTGCAGTTTTTTTAAGCAAATAGCTGTGGCTTTGTATAGGTAATAGCATGATTTGTAGTGATATTGGGCATAAATACCACGAGTGATATTTCGAGATTGTTATACCTAAATTTACGAGTCGTTAGGCGAGTGAAATTTGACACAATTTTGAAATATCACGTGTGGTATTTATGCTAAATATCACGTCTTACAAATTATAGTATTATTTGTTAATACTACTGCCCGCAAACGGTTTGTAATTTTCACATGTAGGTGTTTCAAATTAAGCTGAAATACCACTGCTCCGGCTAAGCCAATCAAATTGCAGAAATTTCTGATGTAGTAGTATAAGGAAAAAAATACTACAAATTAAGTGTTTAAAATAAGCCAATATATTGATTGAGTTGTACGGTGCATAGTTCGAGCAATTAACAGTTCGAGTGATCTGCGATTGTCAGTCAATTTATAATCAACAAGATTATCGTCAGTTCAACAAGTCCTTACTGTCCAACCTGTATTATTTATTTCTTAAAAACAGGCCTTGCAAGATTTTTCCGGAGTTTTAATTTCGGATACATATTTTAATACTCGAAGTATCATATTCTTCTTACCGCTAGGCCACTCAGTGCGTAGTGCCTCGTGATAAATGGTCTGTCACTAAGTACAAAGTCTTTTGTTTTTGTTTTGTTTTTCAGTCGCTGGCATGGTGTGAACATAGATTTGTCCTTTTGAAAAACATCTGAATTTTTATTGGCCTTGTCCGTCGGTTTGGTAGAAGCGACGTAACCTCCTGTTGCCAGGGTACTTTATTTAGGAAGAGTCCATACTTACGGCTACAGGGACCCCAGCAGGGCGGCGGACAAGACGGCTGAGCCTCGGCCTTTCCAGCGAACATCAGGGCCATTAACAGAAAAGCTAGAGTCTTCATGGTCAGTTAGGGCAACAATAGCACTTCTGGGAAGAAAGAATTAAAAACATTATGACATTTTACCGGTCAACTGATTTTCGCACGATTTTCAGACCATATTGCCTTCCACTCAATTAAGGGAAATTACCATTTTCTTTTGCAAAATTTTGTTAATATGCAATTGTTGCAAAAGGTATAAATGTTCTTTTTCTTGCAGTCTCTTATAGTGGATCTGCATGACTTGTTTATACGGCTGCTTTAATATATCTTCAGTGTCTTTTGGTGATCGAACCCGTCCGCAAAACCTAGACTGAACTGCCTTTTACGACACATCAGCTGAGTTGGTCATTTTACCAGCCCGAGTCAACCACGAGCCACGAGTCAGACACGAGCCAACCTCGAGTCAAGCCCAAATGTTTTATATAAATTGTAGAAATAATTTGACAGGAAACATGAAATATGTGATAGCGGAGCTCTCGCGCGCGAAGCGCGCGAGCGGAGCACCATGGGTAAGAAAATGAAGTAATCTACCCATCCGAGAAAATTTGGTAATCACGTGACCTTACACCGACCGCCCGCCCGAGAGACCGTCCGTCCGCACCACAGGCATACCAATGTAAAATCACTCAATCAACAGGCATGGCAACCCACAAGCAACTCGAGGTTATTTTGGCGGGAAATCACATAGCTACCGGCGTCTTATAAACCAGAGACAACAAAAGAGTCAATAAAGACGAAAACGGAAAGCGGAAATTGTTTCTGTATCCGTGTTGTCTAAAGTATTAAGCTTAGATAAATTGTCATGTCCACAAATTTGGAATATAGAGCAAGAGAAACAGAGAGAAAAAGAGAAAGTGGGCGCTAGGCCAGCCAAGCTCAACGAGAAAAAGCGCGACAGGAATTTAGAACGAGAGATAAAAAACAAAGGAGACATTTTTTTGTTGGAAGAACAACATAAAAATTTTTTAGCGGCGGTGAAAAAATGAGAAATGTTTGCGGCCACCAATGCAAGGTGAAAATCAGAGGCAGTGAAAAAAAGTGAACGGGAACACGTACGACATTTCCTCTATAAAACGTGGAACTAAGAAGTTTCTGGAAGTTTCACGTTGTAGTTGTGCGAAACAACGGAAAAGAAATGTACAAAAAAAGTGTGCGGTCTAATTTGCTAATTAGAGCTATTGTTGTTTTTCACAGTTTTCCGGAGTTGCATGCCCTCGCCGCTTAGCATTACACGATTTTATATTTTGTTGAAACAAACTATAAATATTATCGAGAGCTTCGCTTTTGGCCCTGGCTTAATCTATATATTACGTAACTAAGCACTTCGTGACGTGGAGAGGCGTTAGTTGAAGAGCTTATGATTACTTGCGTCACAAGCTATAGGTGGTTTTCACCTTACGTCATCGCCGCCACGCTGGTGGACGGTAAACAAAAGATCGCTCATTAGCTCGCTTTGTTTGTCCACCAGCATTTGTTCATTTCACCATTGTTATTTGTGTCTCCCGAGATTGCATGAAAACCACCTATTGTCACAGGTTAACAGCAAATCATGAACCTGAAATGACCAAACTGTTGACAGAAACAAAGAAGCGATAGAAATAACAACTGTACAAGGCCAGGGGTCCGTTTCTCGAAAGTCCCGATAATTAACGGGCCCGTAAAGCTGTTGTTGTTTACATGAAAGATAGAGGTTTCAATAGTTTTGCATTCAATATGATAAAACTATCAGTTAATGAAACAAAATGGAGCAGTTTGTTAGCCGGGACCCGTGCTCTTATTCTTTGTATTTTGATTTGAAAATTTGATTTCGGACCCGAAAAGTTACCGGGACTTTCGAGAAACGGACCCCAGGCCCGTCGCCAGGTTTTTTTTACGGGAGGTGCGATCCAAGGAGGAGGCTGACCAAACGAGACCGGAGAAGCAAGTCTCTCGGTTGTCAAAAGTGGATCCGAGATCCACCCTTTGTAATTGACTGTTTAACAGAAAATTCGAAAGCGAGAATTCCCAATCCCTGAAACGGCGCGGTAAATGCGTCCAGTCAGGAAAGGTTCGCCACAAAACGAAAACAAACAGTTAAAGTAATGTTTCTCCCTGGCAAGCAACTGCCACGGCAATAACTGCAAATGGAGGAATAATTACATCATCGGGCTCCAGTCTTAAGATTCGCATTATTGTAATTTACATGAAAGGGCTTGGAGTTGACTGATGAACGCAACACTACCAGAGTAGGCAGGGGCTGACCCAACGACGGGGCTCCTCCAAAATGTATTGAAAACACGTTTTAGGTTATCCATAGTACTTTTAGATCTCTAGAAATGTATTCCAATTGGCGCTAAAAAAAATTACCTATTCGGTCATTATTAGGGCTTCAGTATTATTTTCCCGAAAATTTTAGACGCAATTTAAAGTTTTACGAAATCTTTCTGATTCCTCCCTTCACCGCATTTTCGATTCCGAAAATTTTAGGTTTCGTTTCTCTGCGACAAATAGCTTAACCTGGGGTGTGATATGAGAAAAATTAAACTTAGTAAATCGAAGGGAATTTATTAGATAAGCTTCGAGAATTGTTCATGAATGGAACGGTCATCTAGAACTTTTTAGTCTCTCCGTCAAGCTATAGAAAATTCTGGGCAATTTTTGCTTCTCCGAATGGGAATAAATTTTGAAACATTCAGTGGTTGACTCGAGTTTGTCTCGTGCATAGCTCTTGGCTCGTGGCTGGTGCTTGACTCAGGCTCGCGTTTCGCTCGTGAATTACGACCAAACTCGCATCAGCTGAAAAGTTAGTTAATATCGAAGCAAAGTGGGTATAAAAAAGGTGAATTCTTATAATGTTCTACCTTTCTTAATTGGGCACGGATGACTTTCCTTTTTGGCTGGCAACAAATATGACTTTTTGCACGTGCATTCAGAACTAACCTGAGGTAAAGTTGATCATCCAAGTTCTGAGAGTCCAATTAATGCTTTCATCGATCCATGAGATCGGAGATATAACAAGGCGGTATAGGTGTGCAGGAATACTGCTGGCCCGTTTTTGACAGGTATGTCAACCGTTTGACAGGTAGTATTGCGATTGGCTACTGACGACTTCACGTGATCACTGACACGTTAAAATAGTTGTTTCCATAGCAACGACAAACTTTAAGATGGCAAGAGGTTAATTTAGACTATTGAATCGGACAAATTGCAATTATTTGGGAAAGATGATATTGTGTGCCAGCTGTCGGGACAATACATTTTATCATAATGATTACTTTTTATAATTAGCCAATAATGAAAAGTGTCCTTTGATCATTCAAAGTGTCTTGTACAAAACAGTAGCGCATTTGCCAAATAAGGGCAGACAAGGTAAGTGGCTTCCAACCTATTCTAAGTTATGTTAAGAGTATGCTCTTGTGTTTTGAATTTAACTAAATCTGACTCGAGATTTCCGATTCATTTGATTGCAGAGGTTAGTTGTTAAACACCACACTAGTAAGTTCCTGGTGTCGGCTTTTCAGTCGCAGGTCTAGATCGCGTGAAATTCGGCTTTACGATTTCAATTGTTTTATTTATTTATTTATTTTGATTAAAACTACAATTTGACAAATCTCAATCGAAAATCAGCCAGTGGCGAAAATTTTTTTATAGTGATCGGGCGGCGGGCAATGATAAAATGACTTTTAAGGCGATTGGAAAATATCGGTATGGTCTCTGAAAAACTGTATCAAACACCTTAATCTTTAAAAAGCTTACAATATCACAAATAAAGGATATGATTGATTGGTAGAAGAACTTTGAGTCGTCCAATTTGGTTTTTATTAATGCTCTTGATTAAATACTGAATCGGAACCACGTTTAAATAGTCGTCCGATTTTGTTGATCACTCGGGTGTATTATTGCAGACCCGAATTGGAATCCGATGGGTCCTACTACCATTGCTTAGAGTGCTTGATGATTTATAACTATGGGTTAGAACATTTTTCCAATCCTTCTCCCGTGAAAAGGGTGAATGCTTTTTCTGACTGTGATCATTTTTTTTTCCTATTTTTTTGGAAATCGCAACAACTGAAAGAGGCAGTTCAGATTCATTTTTTGATTCTTAATACATCTGCGATAGGTGTCATGGAACTGATCTCCTCAACTTTACGCCGTTATAAAAGAAAGGAAAAAATTAGATCAGGGCTCGATGAATCTTGAATCTTCTTTTGTTGATTTTTAAAGTGATAATTTGCTTCCGATCGACCTCAGCGAAGGAGCTAACTATATTTATTATAAAGCATTTGAAACAAAAGAGTGAACTATAGAAAGAATAATATTTCTGAAGAAAGATTATTTTGCCTAATAATGAAATGTATGATGACATATATCATTTGCCTTTGCTGTCCCTTCCAACGATTCCGGGAGCCTTTACGTTCAAAAGTCCTACCCATTTCCCGCTCGTTTAGAACATTGCCAATTCAGCCCAGGTTCGATATATCAGAATTCTAACATGACTCTGAGGCTTTATGGACAAAAAATTACAAATTTTCACAACTCCAGAAGAGACTTGAGCACTGAAAAATAGAAATATGACCAAAGAGCCTCGGACTCATGTTAGAATTTTGTTTTAATATATGGAACGTGGGCTATTAGCAAATTTCAAGGACATAGTGATTAACGAAAATGACAAATTTATTTATAGTTTTATAAAAAAAAAAACGTTTTTCTTTTCATATTCATTTTATGCTATTTTTGCTCCTTTAGTTTAGTAGTAGCTTTACAACTTATCAAGACCAAATAGAATTTTACAAGAACTTAATTCGCCCAAAACTAATCAGTGCGTTCCCTTCCAAAGTTATCGGCCTCCGAGTTGTCTTCTATTGATAATATGTATTCCCTTTAGTTACCAGTTGCCCCATGAGCATGTAGAATTCACACACATGAATTCACCGTAAATGTCGGCGCATGCTTTTCCATGGGTATCGAATTCATGGGATTTCTTCAAATCCTCGAGGTACCACAGGCGCACCTTCTGACCAGCGGTAACCGACACAGGAGCGTCGTAAATCGACACAACAAGCTCAGGCGAATAAGAGTTCTAACCAGGAACCAAAACCCAACCGTGGGCGCCTTTACCCAACTGGCTAGGCGGGAAAAGAATCTTATTGCTTTCGTCTGTTAAGGCCACAATAATTAAATCCGTACTGTCACTGTCGGCTTTGTACAGGCCACAACCCCAATGTGACCAATATATGGGAGAGACATTAGCACAGGTAACGTATCCATACAGATGAACCAATTTGACCTTCCTTAGTTTGCCACCTTTCAAAGGCTGAAATTCACCATGGGCGTCGTCCTTTGTCCCGAAACACACTGCATGGGTCGGAATTGAGCTTCACCAACGTTTGATTCACGGCTTTTGTTAATTCACCATGCTTTGAAATATAGTTACTCGGCATTTCGCGTTGAAAACTTGGTAAGATGAATTCTAATGTCTAATGTCTGTCGAATGAGTTACCTTGAAAGCTTGATTTCTCAAAATGGACAATTCCACAATTTATGTTCAACACAGGAATAGCTATAAGAATCTGTTTCTTACGAGATAATGCCAACGACATATTCTTTAATGCGATGGGCCCTTTGCAGGATGCGATCAGTACAGAAAAGATCTTGCTGGATAGCAAACGAGGGCGAGACTGAAAACAAAGCGGTTACATCTTTCAAAAAGCTAATATCCTTTCTTTTCAATGACCCATTGCGTTGTTTTCCACCCAGCAACGTGTTTTTTGTACCATGTGATCATATTCTACAAAGAACACATTGAGTCAGATATGAGATCCTTGTGCAGCATCATGTCCTCAGGCACAGGCCAGGCCTTACCGCTTAAAACACGTGACTCCAATGATTTCGGGCCTCTTAATACGGACACTGCGGAGGTTATATAAAGTGTCCATAATAGAGAGGGGAAGTCGTTACGTCACGTTGCCATGGTAGCAAAATTTCTGAATTCGCTCTGTTTCCAAACTTCATCGATCTCATTCAATTTCATTTAATTTTTCAAATGTTGGCGAAATTTTCTGGTGTCAAATCCGAAAGGACTGTATCTAAGTTTAGGAAAAGAAAAAGAAAATTTTGCGTTTTGCTCACCTACTTCGTAAAGTGGGTGCATGAAATTTGGAAGTTTCACGTCGTAGTCATGCAACGACGGCCAAGAAACGTACGCGCGATTGTAAAAACGTATTGCTTTTTTCCAGTTCTTTTGCCGTCGCCAGCATCGTTGCTTAAACTCTCTATTATTGCGATCCGAAAATTTTGCTACCATGGTAACGTGACGTCACAGGTGGCTCGATACAGTTTTTCAGGGTCATTACTTCCCAGGTTTGAGCATAATTATAAACTACGTCGCCATAAACAAGGATTTGGAAAAACTGCCACCACAGTTGTATTGGACAAAGATGAAAATTTGTTATGATCAGGGTTGCAATGACATCGGAGTTGTCATAGTAACGAAATGACGCCATTACCTATTTTACTTGCATCAGTATTTTTCGGCACTGAGAACTATTTTTCCAAAATCGTTTGCGGGAGCTTTTTCTTAACGTAATGCGTCACCCATGATATTAATAGGTAATCAAATGGTATACTAGTCAAATTAGAGAATGATTTCAAGCGCGATTTGTCCAGGCTCCTAGTTCGCCTGCGCCGGTCCAGAACACCTTCTATATAGCATCCGCTGGGCTCATGCAAGAGAATGAATGACCTAGCTGGCCGAGCCAAAGGGACAGGAGCCCGTTTCTCGAAAGTCCCGTTAACATTTCGGGCCCGAAATCAAATTTTCAAATCGAATTATAAAGAATAAGAGCGCGGGTCTTGGCTAGTTAACTGCTCCATTTTGTTTCATTGACTAATAGTTTTATCATGTTAGATGCAAAACTATTGAAACCTCTATCTTGCGTGTAAACAACGACAGCTTTACGGGCCCGTTAATTATCGGGACTTTGGAGATACGGGCCCCAGGTATTTAAACGGATCAGTTTAGCTAGTGTTTAACACAACCGCGTTCTAAGCCATTTTCAGTTTGAACAACGCTTTTATGTAAACACGATTTATCGTGAACAGTTTCATTACGGCACATGGCGTACACTAAAAAAGCATTTGTCTTCTTAAAACGAAGAGATCTGAAGGTGAAAAGATTTCCTAAACCGAAGTCTAAGTTAGACTTCGTTTTAATAACTGCCCCAAAGTGTTTATATGCAGAATAAGTTGGCCCGGTAAGGAGGGTGACCCTACATCACAAATGGATGACCAGGCTAGGAGAGTCACCCTTCTAGCCGGACCAGCTTTTTGTTCTCAGTCAGGTAAAGGTTCGCCACATTTTGTAAGGGAATGTATGAAAAGTTGGCTCAACCAGGGTAGCTCGGGGGAACTTGATCCAAGCAAACGACTTTGGTTAAAAGAGGAATTGCTGGAACACCGGAATTGATAACATCCAAAAATGACTTTGGCGCTAGCTCTATATCCAGCAGTTTATTGGCAACAACACAAGACAAGAATTTATACTGAACAAACGCAGAAATAAGTCAAAATGCTTTATTAAGCTTCCACGAAGTTTAATAAATTGTCGGTTTAAGTATCATGTTCAATTTATGCAACACATGATAGCTTTGGGTCCCCTAAATAAGCTGGTTTCACGAAGCCTAAATTACATGTTACACTCGTGGATCCTACTTGTTGGTTTACGCATTAGTTTAAAGTGAAGTGTGCCTCAATTTGGCGCAGGGGCTTACCTACAGTTGTAGCCTTTTTATCACTGGGGTTCGAATATAACTCGACTAAATAAGTTATTAAAGGAAGTTCAATTACGTCTTTACAGGAGCCCATAATGTGGAGCGAGCAACTCCCATACTAGGCCTATCGTCATGGCATTTTTACGGACCAGTTTATTTTTAGACACATTTTAGGGCACTTTTTCTCGCGAAAATAGAATCTCCACCTTGTCTATAAGCGCATTCGAACTATATGATATCAAAAAGGAAAACTAAACGTTATTAAAAGGCAAAAACTATCATTTTTAGGTCTGTAGGTTTTGATGACTGGTTTGTGGAATTCAAAAGATATTCAAAATTCGCGCCAAAACTGTTCTAAAAATAAACTGGTCCGTGAAAACGCCGTGACACGAGCGCGTGGAAGTTGCTCGCTCCAGGTTAGGGACTGTGCAATAATTATCAGGAGGGGGGGGGGGGGGGGCTGAAAAACTAGAGGGGGGGCATTACATAAAATTGCTGCCAAGATAGGAGGGCTCAAAGTAAAATCACTCATTTAACGGAGGGGGGGCCTTAAGTTTTATAATTATTCGAAATGTAAATAAAATCAAACGCAATAAAAGATTCTCAATACAGGCATCATGATAGACTGTAATAAATATCAACACGAACAGTTGTTAAACGATTATTGAAAATATTCCATCAAAATGAAAAGCAAATTCACTGATCAATTTTAACCCGTGTTCTTATTAATTGAGCTGATCCTATGTAAAGCAAAAATCATGAACTTGTTTTTCAGTTTCCCCCATAAAACAATGGGAATCAAACAGATCTCGTAGACAAGCTTTGTCGGTTTTTGATGTGAATAAAAGTAATATTTCTTCATCGACTGAATAGATTTGCTGAATTCCATATATATGTCGCTCATAACAAAGTTCAACAGGCTCTCCTCCCAAGGATCTAAATATAATGCTAGCTCTTTTTCGTCTGTTATTTGAAGCGTTCAATCTCCTGTTCTTTGATTTTTTTCTCTGCTCCTTTCTCTTTCTGGTTTCAGAAGTTTTAGATTTTGAGCCATTGTGGTAAGCACCCAGGTACTTAGCAAATGCATTATCTAAATCTTCAATCAAGCGATCAACATCCTTCTCGATACTACATGTTACATAATAACGTTTGTCATTATTGAAGCTGTGATGGCAGCTCTGTCCAGTTTTGAGTTTACCTGTGTGGTGGGAGGGGGGGGGGGGGCGATGTTATTTTAACATAACAGAGGGGGGGTTAGAACTATTTTTTTGGTTTTGGAGGGGGGGTACTGTCTAAGTTTTTGCTAGATAACTCTAGTTTTTCAGCCCCCCTCCTGATAATTATTGCACAGTCCCTTATGGGCTCCTTGTCTTTATATGTACAGTCCCTACAACCCTGAAGCTGTAAAATCGTGTTAACCGACGCCGATGAGCATGTGCATTCTAAACTGTACTCGACTGAGAGGGAAATGTAGGCTTATCGGTATAATTTATTTTTCTATCCTTTTAATTGGAAATACGGTGGCAACATTGAGGTAAGGTTAGATAATAATCTCTCGTTAGTCAAACGCGCTCTACATGTTTAAGTCAGTCTTGCGAGTCTAAACTATAGGGAGCTGTTAGCCAATTAATGTTTCCTCTCAGAAACGTTTTCAAGAGAAATCTTAGACTAGAGTTAATTGTGAAAAGAAGCTCTCGCATTAAGTACATCTCAGCTTCGAATATTAGACCCGCCCTCGCCAGTTACGTGATTTACTTCATTTCTCTCCTGTCCTCCCACCCCTTATGGGTTCCCTCCCTCCACCCCCGAGCCTCACGAGGTTCTGCGATACACGTATTTCTAGTCTGAATATCTGCTTGGTTTCTTGATTGTGTCCTTGTTTTCCCGGTCTAACGGTGTCGCTTGTTTGTTGATCAAGTTCAGTTCACGCGTGACTTCCACACCCATTGGGGTTCATGGGAATTACAACGTTGCCATCGCAACAAAGCTGCGTAGCTGCATTATACACAAAAGTTGAACAGCAAGATGGCATTAGACCTGCCCTTATACCCACAACACCATTGCAGCACAAGTGAGTGACAGGGCTGTATGAAAGCATTCCACAGCACATGGTTACTGTGGGTGCTCTCGGAGCTACATGGCCACTGCAACACATGGAGCTTGTCAGATCGTAAGCGAATATCCCACAGCAAGCAGGATTTGCACCGGGCTTCATAGATGGCACTCCTTGACAACACATCTGCGTCACCCGGTCGTAGGCCATATTTCCACAGCACGCCGACGCATTGCCTGGCTTCATGAAAATCATTCCACCACAGCAAATCTGTGTACTGGTATCGTAGACAAAGTTGCCACAACAGACTGAATTTGGCCCTGATTTAGGCACAATCATCATGTTGTTACAACATAAGAAGCTTGTGGCATCGTATGATTGTGTTCCGCAACAAGCTGGACTCGTGTACCCTACCGCAGGCAACACGTTGCTTTGATCGCAGCATATCTCAGTGAGAGTGTTATAGGCGTTATCTGATCCGCAACAAGCTGGACTGGGTCCATGGCCAGTGTGGATATTACTACTACAGCAGATGGTTCCAGTGGTATTTCCATCATACGCATCTTGTCCACAGCACTTTGGAATAATATATTGCGATTTCTGGTACACTGCTCCATCACAGCATATCTGATGTAGTGGGTCGTACGTGGTATGATCACAGCAAACGGTAGTGGGTGTCATCTTCGGCAACAAGTTTTCATCGCAACATAACTGGGTGAATGTGTTAAACTGAGCTGAACCGCACAAAGGGAGGAAGCCAACTTGGCGGCGATTTCTGATTTCAGTTTTTGGCCGTGCTGTTTAAAACAAAAATCAAATCAAAGCAAAAATGATTGAATAAACGAAAGCGAAGATGAGCGGATCTTATGCAACATGCTTACACTCTCGGCGTGCTGACAGATATCGGCTCACGGGACTTTCATAAGGCTATCCGAATTTGTTTGAACTTCGCTACTTTAAAACAGAAGAAGTTAGAAAGGCTGTACTGAACCAGAGATAACACAGATTTCATTGCCTCACAAATTCAATGGCATCAATTTTGTCCATAATATTATTCTCATAATCAAGGAGCCTCCCTCCTAGCTTGTACCAATGAATACCTTTGTTCTTCTTTTTGTTCTTTTCTTTCATTTTGTTTTGCAAAAACGCTTGTGGAACACAACGCATGAAAATGGTATCTCTCTTCGTCACAGGGTCATATCTTTGTTTTTGTTTTGTTTTGTTTCTTGTTTTCAGAGAGTGTATGGCACGTCATTTAAACGATCAACATTTCTGTAGAACAAAATTTGTTTAGTTTTAGTATATATTTTTTATAAGTGTCTTTTTTTCTTTACATACCGTTCCTTGGCCACCGAAGTTTTACTTTTCTAGAAAAAGAAGCACAGTTGGACAAAGCCACGAACAACACCAGACATAAACCAGCTGAGAACTTCAACGACATGCTTGGTTCCCTCGGATGATGCTCTTTTCAGCTGGCGTGGTAGAGAGTTTTGGCCCCTCAATGCCAAAGGCGTTCCAATTTCAAAGTGTAGAATTATTTATCAAACTGCTTTACAATATGTATAATGACTTTTCAACCTATCATCATTTTAAGTGCCTCCTTCAAACATACTGAAGACATAAATACTAAAACGGATTAAATAGTTTGAAATTAAAGAGGACAAAAAGGTCACTTTTCTTTAATTTCTTTTACATAAATTTCAGGGAACAGACGTTTAAAGAAAAAAAATTCCTTTTTACTTCGCCAGCCTACAGGAAATAGTTTAGGTTGAAAATTGGGCTTTTTAACCTGTGTATATGATTACAGGCACTCGACTACAAAAGAACAAATATAAATTTCTCAATTGGTGATTAATAATAAGAGAACATCCATGTCAAACACTCTAGTGTAAAGCTAAGAAAGAAGAAACAAAGATGTTACTTGATTATGTGGGTTTCCTGGCTTAGTTAGGACTTTAAACAGCAACTTTTTTTTCTTCTTTTATCCATACAAAAGCTTTTTATTGTTATTTTTTTTCTTTCTCTAGCCTCTCGCATATTTAGTATTTGACTGAGTTACATATTGGCTAACGTTTGTCTCCTCTAGGAATCGCGAAATCGCACTTATTACGGGAAGAAAATAGTAATAACAAGCTTGAAGTATGTCACAATAATTAAGAAAAGTATTGTTGACAATTAAGTAGCACCACAGAATTTTCTGACTATTTTCCCAATCACTCTACGACAAAATCTAAATATTACTTTTTTTTTCCAGCGGAAAAGGGGTATTGTTAAGCAGATATTACTTTGTTTAGTGATAGGACACCGTTTGCGAAAATCCTTCTTTAAAATGGTACAAGACGAGTGCGGTTCTAATCCAATTAACGGTCACTTCGAATGATTCAAATTACCGGCAATAACATTATAAGAATTAGTAAAAGTAACAAATTAGTATAAGTTTGTGAATGTTGTACGTGTCTCAGATTGTGCTCAAGCAATACCGAGTAGGTAATTTTAACCAAAATCCAAAATCTGGTATCGGTTATTGGATAGAGGGCTTAAGCATTGATAATGAGAATGTTCTCGTTTTCGTACTTGCAGTTAAAAGTCAGTGTTGATTCAACATACATCGATGAATAAGCCGATAAAAAAACTATCACGGAATTTGAAATTTGTTATAGGACACATTTAGTTAATAGATTAGTGCCAGGAAATAGTTGTTACAGCTTCCTAAAGCAAATTAAATCTAAGAAATCGGGATTTAAAATAGACTTTCAAGTCCTCGTAGTACAACTGAGCTTGAACTAGGAGATTTGGGAATACATGCACGTTCAGTGGAGGGTTAATTCGAACTCTCGGACTCGTATCGATCACTTAACTAAAACTCTCCCTCTTGTCTTCTAAATACTGGTCAAGTGTAATTGCTATTTACAGTTCCGGCTTTTACTGTTTTGTTGCTGTGTATTTTATTTAGTTATTGCAAATTTTTTCATTTGCTGTTTTCTGTACATATGCATGGTTTATAGTATGAAGAACTCACTTCTTCATATTTTGAAACACACCCTATCATGGTGTTTTTAAGAGTCTTTTGCAACAGATAATTTTTATAAGTAAGTGGCGCCACGCGTTTTATATTACCTTTAATATCCAAAAGTGTCTATATCCAAACGTTTGGGTATAAACACGGTCTTGTTGCAACAGCCTAAGAACACGCGATTGCGTTAAATTAAAGAAAACGAAACATTTACTGCTTGCTTTACAAAATACAAAACAAAATAAATAAATAAATAGATTAAAACGAAACAAAGTAAAAAGCATGAAAGGATTTTTGGTTTCATTTTCAGAGAAGCTTTACAGCGTATTTTAAATAATTAAACCAAGCAAAACCTAATGCACAACCAGAAAGAACGTTAACTTTTATTGATGCAAAATTGCAAGAACGAATTCAATCGAAGGGCACATATTGAACCAAGGATGAATTTTACCTGCACTTTAGACATTAACACTGAAGTAAATATAATTGGGCGTCCTTTTTTGGCGCTTTTGACAATATCATGGAGTTTTTTTGCTGGCTGCCATAGCAACAGACAAACAAAGGTACCTTTTTAAAATCTTAGAAAGGATGAATTAATTGAGAATGCTGACAACCCGAAGTGTCGCAAATCCTTTCCATTTTGGCGTACGGCATGTCATGCGCGCACAAACTTGCATTTCTATGACTAGAATCTTTAACCCTTTAGCTCCCAATAGTGAACAACATCAAATTTCTCCTAGCAATATCCATATGTTGTCAAGAAAAATGGTTATGGGAATTAATCAGATGATCACCAAAGAGAAAATGCTTTGATTTTTAATTAAACTCTTCTAACTTATCTCTAAGGAAATGTATGAATATCAGTCTAATGAATTTGTATGTGGGTATTAGGACTTAAAGAGTCAAGGGAAAAAATGACACTATTTGACGCCGGGGTTGTGTGCTAGTCGAGATGTTGTATGAATTATATAAAGTAAAGACAGTTTTTAATAACCCCGAAAACCCCTGTAGTGACAGCGTTTTCATTATTCTTTGTAATATCACAGATCATTAAGGGGAAAGGTTATCATAACAGGAAATAAATGAAGAGCAGTATGGAGCCTGGTTATATAGGTAACTCCTTTTTTTGTAGGTAATTTTTTTTGGACGGCGTGGACAAAAAATGAAGCCCTGTCTGGATAAAATCAAATTCCGACAAGCGACATGGCCTTGGAAAAAAAAAAAAAAAACAAAAAAAAAAACGAGATAACATGCGCACTGATTTCTTTGAACAGGTCATAAAATGACCTAATTTGTATGTTGTTGTTGTTTTTTGTTGTTTGCTGATTTTTTTAAGAAATGAATACAAAAAATCACAAGTAGACAGCATGGTATTTTGATATGACAGAGTATCTCTTATCACAGACTTACCGGTAATTCATTCGAATCTATAGAAACTGATTACAGGCCCAAAGTGAATTAACTTACAGATGTTAAAGAGCGCTCTTCTCAAAGTATGATAAACGCATCAGGAAATCTCTAATTGAGGGGAATGTTTCATTTCTCAGACCATTTACCCTGGTGAAAGAAATCCTGACAACGTGCATTTTGAGCCGGACTCCGACAATATTATAGATGGATTGATCAGAGTTCTATCTACAACACTTGGAAATTAAGGATATTGGAATCAGTAGCTTCTATGTTCATTGACCTTGTTTCAACCCGCAGTGTATCTATAAGATAAGAATTTTTGCCATTTGGCCTAGTATTGAAGTAGGCTTTAGGCAGTGTTCGTTCTTTCAGTCGGACCATTACTCAGGGTTTTCAAATAATTATTAAATGACGAAGGATTGACTTGTGTCCATGGCATGGATCGGAACACCCAGGAATGCGTCCTTCTTCAGTAAAGACGCAAAAACAGAAATCATGCAAGCTTTTACTTCCTAATTTCACTCCAAATCGTGCCTGTCACAAGCTATAGTCGGACCCGGCTTTACAGACACCCGCTTCATACGGACAGTTTTCTTTACCCCTGAGGAAAGCCCTTACATTTTCTCTAAATTCAGCCCGCTTAATACGGACTCCCCGTTAATGCAGACAAAGGACACTTCACTTGTTGCTTACCCAATCAAGTGATTCTCTTACAAAGTCAACCTTGCTTATGCGGACGCTTTATTCTTAACTGTGTCCTGCAATACACCTTTCCTTTTTAAACGAAAAAAAAAAACAACGTTCAGTGGACAACTGCTTGTCGATGCTCCCAGCGCTAGGGCACATCTTATAGAATGAAGTGTCGACTTCAAGCTCATATTTTGACATCGAACGAGAACGGCAGTTTTGATTACGTAATGACATAGAAAAGCGATGAGTGTTTCCCGGGATCTAGCCCACGGTATGACAGTCTTGTGAAGATTAGAGATGTTTAATTTTACGATGCTAATGTCCTCTTTAGTATTTTGTTCAAATAAAAGCTGAATTTTTTACGTAACATGACCCGCTTAATATGGACACTCTGTTGATGGCTCCGTTAGCATCAGTATTAGCGGGGTTTGCCTGTGCTTGTCTTTCCTGGTTACGCAAAGACGACAGTGTTGTCATTAAAGAACAATATTTTTTTTTCTTCCTTACAAAGCAAATGTTAGGGTACTGCTTCGTTATCGACATTCTATTTAAGACCCTGAAGAAGGAAGGCCATGCCTTGCGAAATATTGGTAACAAAAAATATATATTGCCTGTTGTCATTAAAGAACAATATTTTTTTTTCTTCCTTACAAAGCAAATGTTAGGGTACTGCTTCGTTATCGACATTCTATTTAAGACCCTGAAGAAGGAAGGCCATGCCTTGCGAAATATTGGTAACAAAAAATATATATTGCCTACTGTAAAATCCGCCTTGCTTCTTTTGTTCAAATTACGTTACATGCAGAGAGACCATGGACTGAAACAATAATTATAAATAGATTCAGAAGACCAAAAGCGAAGCTCTTGTGGGAAGTTTTGAAAAATGTCTCTCTCAAGAAATTCAACTTTTCCCATTAGCAAGAAGCAAACTAAATTCCCTTTGAAAAATGGACCTGAGCCAGTGATCAATTAAAAACTAATAACTGGTCAGCGGTGAACTTAAAAAACACGTCAAAACAATCAGTTGTACACCTGAGCTTGTGATACAGTCATATAAAACCGGTCAGCGGACACCTTATTTTGACAGCTGTCAATTGAACATAACATGGATGTCCAAAATCAAGTTAAATACATATTGTATATTCTTGTCGTGCAACTGAGTTGGTAGGAGAGCGAAAAAGAAACTTTAAATCTGGTAAACTACATGGCTGTTCCTCACTGTGATGGTGAAATAGTGAATTTGCCGAACCGTCTCTAGCCTATACTTCTGCGGGCGCTTTCTAAAATTCATAGTGGCGATAAGATCACTTGTGATGGCCGATGTTATTCATTACTTGCTGCCTCTCCACAAGGTGTGTCACGCGGATCGTTATACAGAGCATTCGCCTTAGCTGGTCACGAAAGTGTCTGTTTCTGTAGCCGTAGATCCAAGGATTAGTCACGCAACTCATGCTCATAAGAAACGCTGCAGCGAGATCAACTGAGTCAGGAATGTAACCGATCCGGGCCACGCGCAAGAAATGGATAACAAGAATTGGAATCCACGTGACTATGTATACTCCAATCAATAGGAGGACGGTTTTTGCAACTTTGACCTGGAGATAGGTAAAAAAGAAAATTCAGTGGCAGGGAACTAGTACGACTTATGAACGCAATAGCTGTAGGGACATGGCGGACAGCAGCAAGCCACCTGTTACTCGCCCCATGTAAGAGAATCCAAGAAAGTCTTAGATTCTGGATTCCACGCCTTGGATTTTGGATTAAAATTACTGGATTTCAGACAGATCTTTTTCAGTGGAACCTGGATTCCGGATTCCGATTGTTAGTGGCATTCCGGAATCCTGCAGCCGTCTTCCGGATTTCAAGGTCTAGGACTCCGGTTTCCACTAGCAAAAATTTCCAAGGAGGCTTGATACAGTTTTTCAGGGTCAATACCTCCCAAGTTTGAGCATAAACAACGTCGCCATAAACAAAGATTTGCAAAAATTACCACCACAATTGTATTAGATAAAGATGAAAATTTGTTATGATCAGAGTCGCAATGACATCGGAGGGGTACGCTCCAAAGGGTATGATTTTGCGCCGTTTTGGTCTGGAATCGGGTATGGTTTTCGGGAAACTGCAGGAGTGTATGAACGTATTTATCACTTCAATTCCAAATGAATAAGAAAGAAAGAGAAATATGTGAATTCGAAGTGGATTTTAAGAAATAGTTTTTTGTTGGTGTTCTGATCTACAGCTGTAAGTAATAGCGGAGGACATAATTTTCTTAGAGGCCAGGTCTGAGAATGGATGTGAAAAATGACATTTTTTCGTCTGAAATAGGGTCAGGATTTGGAAAACTGGGCGGCACACCCCCACCAAGAATTCCCAGAAGTACCTCTCCGAGAGAAAAACACTTCATTTGTAAAACTGCTGCCGGTTATTGCTTTCCTGTCATAAGACACTGTCATGATTTTCTTTGACAGAAATGTCGGCCACAATAAAAAAGAAATGATCTGTGCTTGACATTTCCTGCCGGTATTTTTCCGACAATTTTCGAGTTTATGTCCTCAAAAAATTTGATCCATAAAGACTAACATGAAGGCAAAATAACACTTATTAAGAATGCGCAAGGTACGTATTCAAAGACGAAATGTGATCTGGTACGTTTCTTCTTCAGAACGATAAAACGTCACAAATGAGAATGGGCATTAGGTAAACAATTCATTAGATTTTTGCCTTTTTAAACTCATTTCCATGCCAAGAACTGAAATTAATTTAAACATGTTTCAAATCTAACAAAATAAAGAGAAAACCTTATTATATACTGTGAATGTCGATTATTTTAGTTTCTCAAGTTGGAGAAGAAAAAGGACCAGACTTTACAATAAAAGATGTTTCAAGTGTTTTTGAATAGGTACGATAGAAACAGAAACTTACGCAACATTGGAACTGGGATCATAAACAAACAAAATATATCGATCGATCGAAAGTTCAATCACTAGATTACCAAAAAAATTCTCGAGTATGAACAATAACAAGTACCAAAAAACCCTCCGTTCGTCCGTTGACGGAAAACTTGGTGATGCCTTTTAAATCAGTTATCACTTTGAAATATGGTGTTCTCAATGTTCCACTTCAAATTTCGGGTTTTGTTTTGCTCTGTGCATATCATTCTCAGAGTCGGCTTTAAACAAGAGTAAGGGGCTATGGACCATGTATTGCAGAGAGTGATCATCAATATAAGCCAAATACATGAAGGCTTTTCATAAAGTACTCCAGGCAAATTATTAATTATAAAACAGCCAATTTTATTACTTACCTCCTTGTGGATCCGGCTTTCTTTACCTTCCGCACTCAGTGTCCTGGCTAAAGTTCTCACGCCCTGCTCCATCACACGTCTTCTGCTTCTTCTAATAGCCATGTAAATCTTGAAGTAGCACCATATCAAGACCGAAAATGGCGTTGCAATGAATGCCAGCACCAGAAAAGTCGTGTAGGAGTAACTGCTTCCAACAGCGATGAAACAAGTCGCGCGAGAAGCGAAAAATCCGTAATGACCCCAGCCAAAGTTGGGTGGAAGAGCACTAAACACGGCGAGAAACCACAGAAGTACCACCATCGCTCTTGTCCTTCGTTTGCTGAAAAATGCGGCGCTTTCACTGGGGCGTACGATCAAAAAATACCTGTTGGCGCTTATAATTGTCACTGACATTAAAGACGCCAAAAGAAACGTCAGCGTGTAGCAGCCGTTGACGCGGCAGAGAGTTTCGTTGAAAATCCACTGCCTTTTTATGAGGACACCGGTTGAAACCGAGAGAGTAAAGGCAATTCGCAGAATATCTGAGATGCTGAGATTTACAATTAGGAAGTTTGGGACTGTTTGAAGATGACGGTGTGTATAAACCATTGCCCAGGCACTGAAATTTCCGATGAGACCGAAAATGATGAGAAGTAAAACAAAGATGACTTGTAAGGCTACGATGAACACGGGTTCTTCATTCAGCGTTGGAATCTCGATCGAATTTTCCATCGTTGGTTAGTTGGATTCAGGGAACGTAGAAAATGGAATGTTTCAAAATACTCAAGCTATTTCTCTTAAAATCAGAGATGGAAGTTCAGATAAGATGCCATAAAATGCCGCCCTCTTAAGTGAAACAGATTGAAATTGTAACAAAGACAATTAGAAAAAGAGAAAACGTAATTTCCAGTAACAGTTAAAAGACTTCTCGAACCTACATTGACGGCAATAAGACGTCAATATTCTCCGACGCATCACCTAGACTACAATTGTCATTTGATAAATATGATATTTCTTCCACTTTATAATTATTTACACCTGCAACAGGCGGATCATGATGATTATATACCCTGATTTTTTCTCTCCTCAAAGTAACGTATATTTACACTAGAAAGTAAACAACTAAAGATTCGCCCGATGGGTGTATTTGCTTAAAGTCCGATTCGGAACATTACTTTGATCAAGCATTTGCATATCGATGAGGAAAGACAAAAGCGTGAACACATTTTATTCCCTTTTTGATGAGAACAACTGGCCAATTAAAACCTGCTTCAAGCACAAACATGAGTAGGAAAAGGAAATAATTTCAGATTCGATAAAATTATCATTAACATCAGAATATGTTTCAGTAACGGTTCTCTTTGTGAGAGGTTTCGCGCATGAGGTGATAAAAAACCCCCAAGAGCTTTTCACATTCGACATAAATTAGTTTAACAGTTCCGCACTCGAGAAAATACAATATTGATTAGCAACTCAACGAAGCAATGTACATGTATAGAAAAATATTAGACAAGTATATTAGAATAGGAAAAAAGGCTTAAATTACTATTTCTAGCATTTTTTTTTTAACACAAACGGTTGTGTATGTATAGGCGAGGGAAAAAAATACTTCACAGACGCTAAACGTTTTCTCATTTCATTTTTATTTATTCTAGAAAAAACTTCTTAACTAAAAATAAGCTTTGAATCAAAAACCGTATCTCCTCGATTAACCAACCTTATTGGAATTAGTAATTTTTTTGGAAAATATCTTGTCTTTCAATATAGTTATAGAAAAGCATTACTTAAAAAAAGAAAATAAAAAAGATTGCAGAATTCCCTTTCGTATGTGCAACCAAGGCGAAATATATCGAACAACAGAAATACTATAATACAGACGAAGTTTAAAAAGGCGTTTAATTGAATAGATACGGTCTCTTCAATTCCACTGAACATTAAAACGAAAGGTTGTTTCTCCTCCACTTTCTTTCCAGTATAGGCCACGAAACTGCTAATAGCCCCTGATCTCTACTAAATTCTACTAATTCTAAGTCTCTCCTTTCGAAATCTTTACAAATACATAAATTGTAAGATTACTGCTCGAGGGTTATCCTTGAGAAACGCGGAATTTTTTTAAAGTGCAGTAAAAGGATATTAAAAAAGGCACTCTTCTCCCTGGAGTGTAGGAGACAGCTGCACTAAAACCACAACCACAACTTTTGCACAAACAGCCCTTATACCTGATACTAATTTCACTTACAAACCTATTTAATATTTAAAAAGTCGCAAAGTTTCGGTAGTTATTAAAAAAAAGCCACAGATTATGGCGTCAAAATGCAACAACTTGCAAAATGTATCCCTCCTCAAATCAATTTCCGGAGAAAGAACTTTTTTTGTTTTTATCTTAGAAAAGAATTCTTCAAAACGCCTAACAAAAGCATTTTCTCTCTCACTTGTCATATAAAAATAGATTCTCTTATAGTATCATTTACTCTAACTGCTTTCTTTACTTTTTAGTATTTTTAACTGAATAAAGTGATTCAGTGTTTGTGTCTAAGAGTTTCTTATCTTACACTCATAAGTTGGTACGAAAATTCTTAAACAGTCATCTAATATGTCATTACCAACGAACTGGAATTTACTATTCTGTAACCTTCCCAGTCAAATAAATTTATCCGGCCCTGAAATTATTGCACGAAGCTAGTTCTCAAAGTATTACATAATCATTTTGCACATCGTAGGATGTTTGGAGATGCCTATCTGAGCCTTTTTTGCTAAAAGTCTTTGAGCACGAGATGGCCGGCAGAGTAAACGGGAGCTTAAATTACTGCTAGCAATGGTGGAAATTATCAACGACCTATACTAGCTACTTTTTTCAGTACTGAAGCTGGGACGTTACTGAAAGTTAGCGTACAAATCAAATGAATCCAAATATTCTTGTAACGTCGTGTAGCAGAACTCGTACTGCTCCTGAGAAAGGACAGACAAAAAATAATTATTATTAGGGTACCTGAGGACTTTTTATCAGTACGATGCGGCATAAAACTAGGGACATATCGACAACTAACCAAATAAAGTTTGGAAGGCATCAAAGAGGCTGCTTCATGGCTGCCTAGTTCATTTTGTTAATACACTGGAACCTTGATATAACGAACGATATTTTTTGCCCCAGCAGTAGTAAAATACATAAAAAAGAACCTCGATTTAACGAAAGTTCGTTATAGCGAAGAGAGTTTTCCAGTCCCTTGGCCTTTCGTTATGTCGTGGTTCCATTTCCACCTTTTCATATTATCAGTGGATGTTTTTATGTTTCACTCAATTTGGTGATGATTCCCATTGTTCGAATTTGTTTCACTTCCGTGACATACGGCTCCTTTAATAGTCAGCTTTTAAAAATGTCTATGATTTTGAAAACGGAAAACGCATTACATTAACCACCGAGCAGGATAGGTTGTTCAAATCTAGTCGAACACAACTGGTGTTGAACATGATTACAGGAGCTTCATTTAATATCTTTTTCTTTTCCATTCAGAAACGTATGTAGTTACTGACACTGAAAGTAGATGTGACCCACCCAAATAAATAAACAACCATCTTCGGAATCCCAGGGACAGTCCGTCGGGTTGGTAGCCTTAAAACGGCGCCACGTCGTCCCATTTCTCTCAACTTGACTGACTGCCCGTGGTTTTCCCATAGTGGGGAAAATTGGGCTAAAAAGGGTTATTTACAACCGTACGGGTAGCCAGGGACCAGGCTCCGCATTGAGGGAAAAAGGAAAAAAAAATCGGCGTAAGCGAAAAAAAATCGGCTCGGAGAGATAGTCTCCCCTGGCCACCGCTGGGCTCGCTTCGCTCGACGATTTTTTTTCCCTGTTTGACCCCGTTTTTTGCCTTTTCCCCCCACTCCCGAGCCTGGTCCCAGGCTACCGCACGCGTTCAGGATATTAATTTTAAAAAAACTACGAGGATCATCTACAGTTTCATATATTCATCCCTAGTTTGATTTATTTCATATAATCATTCGAAGTATAACTAAAATTGTTATCGGTTAAAAAATGTACGACAGTTAGAAAATAACTTAAGTCGCCGATTTTGCCGCACGGCACCTTAGAATCTGGGGAAATCGTTTAAGAGATATACTAGACCATTTCACCATTTGTATGCCTGGTGAAATGTCCCCAAATTAGATACATTCGTATGCAATTCTTTACAGATCATATGTGGCGAACCTAACGAGAGAACAATAGATTTTGCTCACGAGTGAAGTTCAACGTTTGTCTCGGCCTTGTACACCGTTCAGTAGTAAAACTTTTTCAAGGAATTGTGATCCACAGGCCAGTGTTATTTTCGACCAACAATTAATTTCGTGGACTTATTGCACCATCTTCCAAACGGCCAAATTGACTCGAACAAAGTCTTTTGGAATTATCTTACACCTTTCGTTCGCGATCGTAGGTACATGTAGCCCAGGCGCGACGAGCGATCTTTCGCCCTTCTTTTCCTGATTTTTTCACTCTCCTCCAGCACTGAAAATTCGTGACTCTACTTTCCACATATTTAAAAAATTAACTTACCGCCGTTTGCACCATGGCGGGCCTTTGAAGCCTCATTGCTTGAACAGTTTGAAACACGTCAATCACTCCTTCGGCTTTCAATCGTTCGATCATCATACTAATGCCACAAAACACGCCTGTACGACCAACACCGCCACTAAAAAGACAAGTAAACCCATTAGAAATCTACGATCATAACCGTATAAAACGTGTGTAAGGAAAAACGAAACGCACCTTATTTGAGTGTCAATGTTTAAGCACGAAAGTACTAATTGAGGACACTAAAGAACCGCCATTTTACGTGGTCATACGAGCCACGCGAAGGTCTAGCCATTAGGGTAGTGTTCTAGCCCCAGAGATCGAACCCGCGACTTTCCGCTCAGCAGTCATGTACCGGAGAGGTAAGTTTGCGACAGATCGAAGCGTTCGGGTAAAGAAGGCCACATGAAGTAAGGAGAGAGAAGCTAAGCGTAGAAAAAAAATCACACTGGTAATTTAAATCACCAGTATATGTTTGTTCACAGTTTTCTTAATTTCAGCGTTTTACCTGCAGTGAATAACGATAATTGTGTTTCCACTTTGCTGTTGCCACTTCTGCACTTGCCCGATAAGATCCACAATGCCAACTCCAGAGTCCGGCAGTCCCGTGTCTGGCCAATCAATGTACTGGAACTGTGTCACTGTGCGAGATTCCTTAAACTAAATACAAACCAATCAATTAATCAATCACTAAATCTATCAGTCAGTCAGTCCTTCCGTCCGTCCGTCCGTTCCTTCGTCCGTCAGTCGGTCAGTCAGTCAGTCAATCAATCAATCAATCAATATAAAACCAACAGAACCACCTCAAACTACAATTGACAACCACAACGATGATTAGTGGACCTACAGACAAAACGAAGACGTTGCTTTCTACCGCGACTCAATTAACGGTTTCCGAAGTTTATACAATGTGCGACTACCACCTCTAGTAAGCGATCACCCGCCAAAAGCGACCACCCATCCAAAACACCACGATTTTCGCAGTGAAATCACTTCAGTTAGAACCTCTCGTAGGCGACCGAGACAACTTCCTTGGATGACGAATTTTCCATCTTTTTTTATTCTGCTGTAAGTGACCATTTAAGGCACAGTTTGATCTCCATGTTCGTAGTATGTACAAAACAACTAAGAGAATGCGACTTTTAGTGACAACATGAAACTACACCTACCGTCGTAACTTAGAAATTGCAGGCAACGAATTCTGTGCCAAAATGCAGATGTGTTTGGACCATTTCTAAGAAGGCAGCCCATGTGGTTTAATTCCCGTAGGCGACTACTAAGTCTTCGCATTTTCAGTGGTCGCTTACGGGAGGTTCGACTGTGTTACAACTCGTACTGACGAAATGGATCTCTTAGGAATGGTAGTCATTATCTAAAAACGTGCTACATAACTAAGTTCGGGTGACAAAATAAAGGGCTTTTCTGTGCTGAACATTGGCCGTTAGCTGCTGCTAACTCCAACGATAAGATAAATGCAACTGGACCCAGTTGTAAAACTGCTTATGTGAGTAGTCGTCAGCGATCAAGAGCAAAACATACGAGTATGCTTTCATGTTACCTCTGTGTGCGTCATTTTAAATTTCCTGGCCACGTAATCAGTATAGGAACCTTCTTCCATCAGTTCAACGAGAATACCTCCGTGAAGGCGAGATCCCTCGGATGGCCAGTATCTGTGACATTTTATCTAAAAAGTAAAAATAAAAACACAATTCAAAAGGTTATTAGTGTCAATAGGTTTCCTTACACCAGTTAGGAATTCAGTCGAACCTCTAGGTACGGTCACCTCTCTATTACGGACAGTTTCCAATGTCCCGACAAAATTCTCATGTATTTTCTTAAAAAAAAAAAAAAAAAAAAAACCTCTATAATACGAATCCCTATCAGACGAATCTCCACAGGGTGAATTCCGTCCAGTCTGGCTGGGGAGTTATGCAAGGTGATATAAAGCCCAGTCGCTGTATACCAAACAAAGATTTTCGAAAGGAGAACGCAGAGGAACATAACCGACTTTTTCAAGGCTTCAGTAACTACAGATAGCATAAAGATCTTTTCTCTTACATTTTGTACTCTGGTTACTGTTTACTGCACTTACAAAATAGCTAAAGACGCTTTCAGAATCGTGCTTTACGTTACAACGTGTTACATGCAGCATTGCCCTGTAGCTGGTTTCGTTTGAAACAGTAATTTGTCTGTAGCTGAGATGCACAATGTTGTATGCCAATGAAAGACAGTGTCTTTGTACTGTGAAATAATAACTTTAAATGCAGTTCAAAGACGAGGTGAGCCTGGTTTTAGCTACTGAACACTTAAAACGGTAAGTGGAGTCATAAAAATGACGTCATCATAGTGACCTCTTTTATACGGACACCTCTCTAATACGGACACTACTTCGTTCTGTCGCTTCGGTGGCCGTATTAGAGAGGTTCGACTGTATGATTAAATAGGCCTTTTCTGGAAACGAACTATTTTTTTCTGCAGATTTAGTATAAAGTTTAGTAAAGATGCACTCAAGTATCCACTATCTTTATACAGAACGTGCGGCAATGCGTAAGTCAACAAAGTCCATACAAGGTTAAAACTGTACATGAAAAAGGATTGCCTGTTTTTGAGACCTACTGATTGGTTGATACGGTATCCTAGTCCCAGGCCTACTCATACCTTCCCAGCCTCCTCCTCTCTCGTCAGCATCACGACAGTGGCGGATTCCTGTTCCCAAATCATTCGCCAAAAGTCGTCAAAAGTGTCCGGTATTGGCGCCTGGGTTGCTATGTAAGCTCTAGGCTGACAGTAGCCCTGAAACAGACAAGCAATAACTACGATCTTACCAATTTTTCGCTTTCTAACGAACACATCTAACTCTACAAATCTTTCAAATGCGAAAGCACGCTTTCGTGTATATCCTTTTAAAAATACAACTTACATCAATGAAGTTGGCATTAATATAATCAGATCCCATCTCCCCTGGTCTCATCTTCAAATGGACTCTCGTACTTTCGACTGTAAAAAGAAAATAACATCATCCAATAATACTCTTAATAAAAGCCGGGTTACTTGGTGCAGGCATACGTATTAGCAAATCTGGCTAAAAGGTACGCGACCCAAGAATAAGCAGAGGTAAAAGGAAATAAAAATAAATCTTTGGCTCCATTATTTTGGTGACAAAGAACCGATCCAACATGGCACAAACTAGAGCAGAGTCGTCAAGAACACCAAGTTTTACTTGGCGCCGACCTGGTTACAGAAACGACCAAAAAACGACTTGTCACCACCAAAGGAGAATAGAAACGTTTCCTTTTTTTCATTCTTATCCTCGTGTTAGCGCTTGCATCGCACCGGTTTACACCTAGTTTTCCAGCGATTACGCTCTTGTTTATGCTTCTACTTCTAAACCATTGAAGCATTTGCACCAGCAATCAACCAAGTTTGCTTAGTGATGAGTAAGCTAATCGATTAAGCAATTTAAAACCCATAACAGACAAATGATCCATTAAACCTTTAGAAGGCCTTATCTGAAAGCACTCATCAGAATCAGCAATGAAATACTTACATGGTAGAATATTTGCGTATCGATTTTTCGCAGCATTGCAATTAAGACTGGCACTCTTGAAAGCTATGGGGTGATTCTCTTCTTTAGCCAACCGGCAAAACTCGTTTTCCAAGTACGTATAGCCAGTTTCCGGGTCAAATTGACGAAGTTCCCGTATGCGGGAACCCAGGTCTTTAGCCTCGACTTCCGTGACTCCACAGGTGATGGCCTCGAGAAGGGCATCATGAATAAAAACGTACTGCGCCTAAGACAAATGTCCATAGCAAAGACAAAGTAAATTTCCTTTCTATCGTTGGATTCTGCTTGCGTTTTGCCCTGCAATGGTAGTCATCTTCATGCGATGACCAGGCTAGGTGAGCATTGGCTTTGCACACGTTCGGGTTTGTACTTAGGGTAGAACTATATCAGAAAACAATGTTACAGACATTTTCTTCATCTCAAATAAATTGTAAACATATGTTGCGTATGTGAGACTCACAGTTGGGGTGCTTTGCACGCCACCGCGACAACCTATTTCCAACAAAACAAGGTGCGATCCTAGCAAATATAAAATATGGCCATTTTCTTAAACGTCTCGCACTGTTCTTGTGATCCGCTTGACTTATTTTTGCAGTGTTAATCTCGATGTAAACGTGAAAGTTGAGAGAGGTTCAACTTCTACGTTTCCGCGTGACTTTCCATACATTGTCTCTATTTTATTTACGCGCGTAAATTTTACGTGCATTCGCACAAAAAACTTTCGCGACAGTGGCAATCAACCTTAAACACAGTAGACATACTCAGCCTGTAAATAATGCAGCAATTATTTCTAACTCACTTTAAAGATTTATTAGTCTTACTTTATCATTAAGAAAAGTGACTTGAGCGTCCACCACTTACCTCAGTTTGAACCATGAAGTTTCTCTGGTATCTCATTTGACGAACGAAACCAAACACGTCTACACTATCTTCCAAACTAATCCTCTGTAACATGACATCAAGTGTGACAAACGTACCGGTTCGGCCTACACCCGCACTAAGGAAAACAAAACACAGTCTGTTAAGGTGGATTTTCACTGTGACGTAATTTCTACGTGCGTACGCACGTTTATTTTACGCGCGTAGAGAAGATAAAGGCAATCTGTGAAAGCCCCCACGTAAACGTACATTTAACTCTTACGCCCGTAAAACATGCGCGACAGCCGAAATCCACCCTTAGGCTAGTAGACACTAACCGCGAACACGTGGAAACGTTCCCATAAAGGCTGTTGTTCGCATAAGAACAATTTTGCGCAAGATTGTGATTCACGCGCTGTTGTACCATTTCTTCTGTTTAACGTTTACGTTTACGGGCGATGATACATTATTGCCTCTAGTTTATTTACACGCGTCAAATATAAGTAGGCACCCAAGTTAAAATTATGCCACATTCGAAATTCACCTTAACAGCAGTGACAGTACTGATGACGAACCAGGTTATCGGTGTGAGGCTGACCATTGAATGACACGAATACCTGAGGTCGCTACTGTAACAATGATCACTTCCAACAATTGTTGACTTCAAACTAGTGCTTCAAGTATAATGTAAGTGTACTTGGAACCTACTTTGAGTGTGAAGGGGTAAAATGTATCTACTTAAACTTTACTTGGTGAACATGGAAACGTCCGTGGTTCAAAGAAGCCGAAGTTGGCCCAAAAGTATGGTCTGCACCACACTTGAGAACACACTTGACCGATAACAAATGGAAGCCAGGAGCACGATGTGCACGTGCAGCGATTCCAAGATTCTAATGAACGGAGAGACTGGCAGCTTTTACTTCAAGTAATAGACTTTTTCATCAAGTGTGAAGCCATGTTTTCTACAGAGCATCTTTAAGATTGTCAAGTGCACTTGAATCAAGTGCTTACTTGAAAGCAACTTCGCTTCTAGAGTGAAGCCAACAAATAATTTGCCATTATCGTCTTAAAGATAAAACGTTTTTCATATCTGTTGCCTAGAATAAACAAACTTGACCGCGATTTCTTGTATCGGCAGGATTTTATCTTTTGCTTTCTCCCTGAGCAACCACGTGACATCGCTTTTATCCAATCAATTCTTAAGCGCGTGTAAAGATGGCGGGCATCGTGAATAAGGTCTATTGTAAATTACTTAAGATTCATACCCGCACACTAACAGCCAATAGGGAGCTTTAGCAACAACGACGCCCACGGCAACGAGGACGTCAAAAAAGCAATAGGTTTATTACGCAAAACAACAACTTTGCACGTGCATCACGATTTTTTGTACATTTCTTTACCGTCCTTGCACGACTACGAAGTGAAAATGCCTAATTGCAAGTTTTATGGCGGACGTAAACAAGCGACGACGAATCTCTTTTTCTCTCTCTAAACTTGACTGCGGTCCTCAAGAAATCAACCCCAGGGAAATTCCCCTACATTTGCAATTTTCAGCAAATGGGAATAAACGCGACAAAGATTGAAAAAACGGGAATTCATTTTAAAACTAACATTTTCGCGGCCGTTACCGTCGTCGATGCTAAAGCTCCCTAATAATTCGCGTATTCTAGAACGATTTAAGTAATTCTTAACTTGCCTGCAATGCACCACCATAGGTCCAACGGATTCTCGGTTAGCGGAAAATGTGTGACGCACAAGTGAAAGCAGCGGGGTGGGGTGAGATGGTACTCCATGGTCCGGCCACGCCGTAAAATGAAACTGCTTAATGACACGATCGTCACCTGGGTACTAAAATGAAAGAAACACAAGATTTATTTGTGAACTTGCTACTCATGATCAACTAACATTTTCTTCTGTGATTTCTCCCAGTTTAAAGGGAGTTCCTTTTCAATTGCCCCAAAACAGGAAAGGGAGTATGGTATTTTCTGGATGTATTGGGCGCTTATTTGAATGATAGCCCCTAATGAAGTGGGTGTGTGTTAGTTTGGAGGGAGGGAGGAGGGGGGGGGGGGGGGGGGATTGGTTGAGGGGTTGGGTGAGGCAGAGGTGGAGAAAGCGCCCATAAACTCCCCAAAACAAATGGAACTTTATTTAGTTTCGGACAACAGGTCTGTCTCTGTAAACTTACGGAGTTGAATAATGACGCGTAACGGATCTAAAACTGACCTACATTTATGCTTGGTCTGGTAAAAATTCCATTAGACTTAAGTAGGAGGCGAGAGAAAGTGATGGTAAGTGGGGTATGTTTCAGCGCGTTTGGGGCGGGCGGTGGGAGGTGGGAGGCATTCACTTTAGAGCGCTCTTTCGAGTACATACGGCATGTATGTCATTTGTATGCGTGAGCCCTTTATAAGCTTGCACACACATACAACAATATACGTTTGTACATAGTACAACGGTAATCGTGTTGCCCACACAAAGAATAGGCCTTTACCGCATCCCTGTGAACAAAGGCGCGACAATGGGGTGACAAAATACAGTGGTTTGTATAAAATTGACAACATAAGTTATTCCACTGTGTCTCTCTGCCTACCAAAGGGGAATACGTATGATGGCCATAGACGTAAAGGAATTTTTGGAAAACCAAGAAGTATTAAGCAGCTTACCAGTTTGTGAGTTATAATAAATTTTCTCAAAGTATAATGGGACATGTTGAGAGTTTCTTTTAAGGTGACTTGTATTGGACCATAATTCTTCATTCCTCGTTCAGGCCAGTACTGATCGCACTTTCGCTAAGGAAGAGAATAAATCGTACTAATGTCACCCATAGGCAGTGGGAGTACCTTAAATCAATAACCGCTTTGCAATAAAAATCGATACCTTAAAGTTCCGAAACTAACGACCCCTCAAAAATAGCGAACCTTTCGAAACTAGCGATTAAATGTCTCAGGTGTTAGCAAATCCCGAAAATAGCGACCCCCCCCCCCCCCCCGAAAATAACGACCCTCTGAAGGTAGAGACCTCAAAACTAATTTCCCTTCTGGAAAAAAAATAACGGATATAATAGTTATACTGAACAAATGCCACAGTGATCCGAGGTTTATTAATAATGATTATTTTACACTCCTATTCATACCTCTTAAAGTACGGGATATACACTGCCCTTTTTCAAAAAGTATTCCTTTCACATTTTTTGCGATTTTATTTTTTGAAGTGCTACGTGGAGTACACGTCTTAGCCATCAGAAAGAAGCGAGCCTCCGAAAGTAGCGATCGCAGAAGGGTCTCAAAGCCGAAAGTAACGAGGGTCGTTACTTTCGGAACTTTACGGTACTTCAACAGTTCTTCTTTTAAAAGAGTGAAGGCGAAATAAACACGTCAGATTCATTTTACTTTAGGGGTAAACAGGATGAACTACAGACACAGCGAAACTGGCAAATGGAGGGTTCTGAAGGCATCGTGGCTCCAAAATCACCGGATTAATCTCCGTCTAGCAGATAACGCAAATTGTTTTCCTTAAACTTATCCAGTGGAAAGTGATCTATCTACTGGATAGTGCTGTCCAGCTTTTGACAAACTGGGACCCGACTGGCACAATTTAGAGATCCCTTTTACACGAGAAGCCAATTGAAACACGGTAGAGTCATTTAAAGCAAGGGTTGATACATAACAAGCAACCGAGTTTCAGTAGAACGGTGGGTCCTCTATAAAAAAAAAAATGTTTTCATCACTCCCTTTAATAAAAAAGATAAGCTTTCAACAGGATGGTTATATTATAAAGTTGGCAGGGCATTCGCTTATTACACTAATCCTCGGTACACGACAAATTTAGATACAGTCGTGACAGACGGCGCGATTTTAAAACACAGCAGTAAAGTAAACAGTACACACTAATGATTATTGTAGAAGACAAAGAACAGTACTATTGGTGTGAATGGATGGGGGGGGCGGGGAGGGGGGGGGGGGGATGCAAAGGAGCTCTGACTATATCATTGGCACAAAAAATATAACTTACCCTCCCTCTCTCTTCCAATTTTGTCAACATGACAATGACTGAAGACATTTGCTCCCATATCATGCGCCAGAAGTCATCAAATGTCTCCATCAACGGACCTACAAAAAAGCATTTGGGAAAATGTATGAGAATTTATTGCATTGTGAATCATAATAGCAGTAGTATCAACGGTTGTTAGGAGTACTGCGCATGATGTCGTACCTTGTGCAGCTATGTAAGCTCTCTGCCGGTTGTAACCCTAAAACAAAACGATAAAGTCAGTTCATGGTAAATTGTAGCGGGAAAAAAGCACTTTATTTGAGTGTCAATGTATTTAGCACTAAAGTACGTCTCCTTCTGGAGACGGGACCGCCATTTTACGTAGTCATCCGAGCCACGCGAAGATCTAGCTGTTTGCAGAACAAAGGTACTGTAGTAGCTTCATTTTTCAGTTATTTTAAGACCCTGAGTGTTGGTCCGGCGACCTCCCGTTCTACAGTCAAGCGCTCCACCGTTTTCGCCGAACTTGTTGGGCTTAAAATACGTGGAGTGACAACATGCTACAGGACAAAATACTTGACAACCTACAGCGCCTTCTTCCAAGGGCAAATAAAGAGCTCTAGATTCTGACGCGAAGACGACTACGAGTACGAGATTTCCTCAATACTGAGTATCGCTCAGGCGTGAACCAGCGTCATTTTGGCGGAAAAACTTGATAGCCGTCGTCATTGTACAACGAGTTTTAGCGAGAATGTCGTATTGGCGGGAACAAGTTATCAAATGTAAGAAGTTGTATCATTTTGCTATTGGGAGAGGGCTTAACCTCCTTCAGTATAAATAACCATACTAACTTTTTTGGCGAAAAAAAGGTAAAATGAAGAGTTCTGGGGTGTCTTTTTTTTTTTTTTTTGGAGGGCACGCGCAAAAACGTTTAGTAAAATCTCTTACTCGTACTTGTTCTCGTCATCAAATCTAAAGCTCTCTAATATTAAATCCAGTATATATCCAGGATATGACTACGGTACATCTAGAGACGGCCCAGAAAAACTTCTTCAAAGGTCAACCCACTTGTTCTTGTTAGGTGTGTGTTTTTGTTGTTGTTGGTGTTGTTGTTGTTTTTAATGCCCGCGTTGTTCCTGTTGACTAAAGGAAGTTGACGGAGGATATATCTACGAAATTAAGGAACTCACCAATGGATGCCCACATATCAGGCCATTTAGACATGCTGCTAAATATATCACTAACCCGCTATATTGGTTGAAACTAAAAAACAGAGAGATGTGTTCATTCAACTTACGTCAATGAAGTTGGCGTTAATGTAGTCCGAACCTGCAATGCCTTCGATCGGGTTCAACAGGACTCTGGTATGATCATCTTGCAAAGGAAATAGACAGAGAATAATTACCTCTTGTTTACCTTTATCAAACCTTACTCCTAACAAAACCTGTTACAATGAAGATGAAGTTCCCCACATCGCGAATACTAAAAATCCTTTTTTAGTAAGTCGAGAAAATATTCTATTCAATAATTATCACATGGGAGAACATTCATAGTGTTTCCTTCAAATGGACAAAGGTGTTGGCTATAACAGCAAGACGTTGTCTACATATTAGCGAACCTTTCACAGCAAGGCCCAATTTACGACATCAAAATCTTGATCGGATTATGCGCAAAAGAGAGGCTGATTTGGTTTGAGGAATACCGTATTTCCTCAAATATTACCCGAGAGCGATTATTTCTTTTTTCGCACCAAAAGGGGGCGATTATTCGAGGGAGGCGACTGTTTCAAGTATTGTTCACTGGACGCAGTGCCCTAAAGGTTTTGTTCTATTTCTATTAAATCAAAAAATAATCACGTCATATAAACTGAACACTGGCATTTAAAGTGTTCCAAATTTGGTTCCTGATTGATTTTCAATGTTAATGTCCTCGGCGTCAGAACCTGAATCGTCACTGATCAGTTTTGTTGGATCAGACTCCACTTTAGCTTCATCCTCCAAGTTTACCGCTATGGCTGTCACTAGCGAGTAACCTATAGGGGTGACGGGCGGGAAGGGCGATTAATCGAGGGAGGCGATTTTTTAAACATTTTCGTCAAAACGAGGAGATTATTCGAGGGAGACTATTAATCGATGGACGGCTATTATTTGAGGAACTACGGTACACCGCTTTTCTATCCAGTTCCATTTTCTTAATGGGGCTCTGTCACACTATTTGCTCTCTTCATTTAAGACTATATTTAGCCATTTTCAGTTGTCTTTTGTAACAGATTTTAAGGATGGACATCGATAATTTGAAACAGTTAGGGTAACCTTTTTTTAAGTTTTAATGCTATGCCCGCAAGAATCAGCAAAACATTATTATGGTTAGTGCTCCCTGATAAGATTTGCTTGATGTCTACTTCACATCTTTACAGGAGTATTTTGTGTTAGGTGAAGGCACGAAGTAATGACTTTCAGCGCAGAATTGACCTAAACAGCAATATCCTAATAACGGCTAGCCAAGGTCAGAGACTGTTCGATAGAATATTGTCAAACAGCACCTACATGCAACAATATTAGCGTATCTGTTTTTGTACTTGTTGGCGGGATTCAAGAATTGTTGAAACGAAAAGTCTTCGTCTGGTTGAACAAGCTGCAAAAGAATAAGCAAAGGATTTCGTTAGATCTTGAATTGTCAAAGAAGGCCCAAGTTTCAACCTAGTACCGTCGTAGAATTAGCAATGTGTCACAGGTCAACCAAGTTTTAAATGTAACAAACTACAGTGTTGATCGAGCTCAAACGAGAGACATTTTAGAAAGGTAAACAAAGGTTTTCAGATTTAAGGTTGTAACTGCCTCTCCTCAAAGTCAGTTGATACTTAGCTAATAAGCAGTCGATATAACTTTTTTTCTTTTTAATTCTAATGCATGTACTCACTGCTTAGAGAATTTAAGGGTTTGTAAGTGGTAAATGTGGACTCGACAGAAACATGTCATTCGGTGAAAAATGAAAACATAATTTGAACATTCACCGACTATTTGTGTTCGTTAAATTTAAAGCGAACTCCCATTAAAAAAAAAGAGTGTAAGAAAGAACGAACAAACAAAAACAAACAAAAACAAAAACAAAGGAACAAAAGAAAGAAAGAAAAAAGGAAAGGAAAGGAATGGAAAGGGGAGAGACGCCTTCAAGTGCGGTGTAAGCGTTTTGGGCCAATTATTTAAACGTACTTGTGTTTAACAAAACCGCGTTCTAAGACATTTTTAATTTGCCCAACGGTTTTACGTAAATACCATTTTTTCTGACCAGTTTTATGAAAGCATATAAAGCACGACTAGAGAAAGCATTTATCTTCTTAAAATAATTCACTAAGGAAGAGATATGGAGATCAAAGATTTGTTAAATCGTGGCTTTAATAAAATAGACTTCGTTTACAGCAAGGATCCCAAAAGGCTAGTGTGACTGCTTTTGACTTATTCACATTCTTTCGTGCAGATTTGATCCAATCAGAAGTCAGCTTGAAACTGTCCTCGACTTCTGACTGCTTAATGTCCGTATGAAAGAAGGTGAATTAATTAAACGAGGTCACACTTTTGGGCTCTGTAAATAAGCGTTCCTTTAGCTTTATTTGCGTCACACGCTGCCTAGGTCTTCAAGGAAGGAAATGAATATATCTATTCATACCGCGTATTCGTCAGAAAATCCATGATCTCCATCCATGTGCATTCTGTCAACATGTCTTTCAAAGTCATCTATTGGTACAGGTTGCCGCCCTAATAAACATAAATCCGATTTAGGATTAGGTCGCAATTTACTAGATCACCAATACTGCTGACCAATCGAGCGACTTGAAAACTGCTCTCAAGTAGACTGCCTTCAAAACTTTTGTGGAGAAATACATATCAATACTGGGCAAATGTGTTGCAAAAGTTACCTAGCAACATGGGTCCTAAAACACCACATACCACCGGACTGGCCGGAAACTGTTTTTATAACACTGGAAGTCTAAGCACATTCAAAACGCGCAACGTTTGCGTGGTTTTGTTTGCTCTACTATCAGAGGAAAGGTGGGGTAAACGAGATGTTGAGAGGCAGATCTTCTCGGAGGCCTTTTTACTTGAAAGGCCACTCCTGGTGTCGAAACGCAGGTAGTTAGCGATTGAGAGGACGTCAGCATATGACTCTCCTCGAACGAAGTTGTAAGTAAAAAAGCCAACAGAGGGATGTTGAGGGAGCGCTAAATGTCGTATGCAAAGCAGCTCATACTAAGGTATAACAGAAACGCATCAAGTCCATTGGGGGTTGAGGGGGGAAACAAGAGTTCCTCGGCACTTCATAATGAACGGCCAGATTAACGAAAAACTTGTACCGATCTACAGGGGATTTTTCGTAGGATCTGTTCAAACAAGTCCGTTAAGAATTTTTTATTTTTATTTTTAATAGCGATGCAAGCTCAAGCAAAGAACGTCCAAAGCTTTTAAAACACCAACAGGGGTGTTTTCACATTACCCAAAACAAACCTTGTTTACCCTCAAAATTTTGCATAGGCAAGGTTTTCGCTTTCACTGAATAACAGAAGTTGAAGACAATTCTTGTGCAAAATTTTGGGTTTAAACAAGGAAGGTGTATTATGGGCAATGTGAAAATGGCGAATAGCGGGTTTCTGAAGGCATCGTGGCTTCATGTTCGAAAGATGGATAGAGTTAGCTACTGGATTAATCTCTATTTGGTGGATAACGCAATTGGTTTCCCTTAAATGTATCCACCCATTAACTACCAACTAGATAGTGGTGTCCTAATTTTGAACAACTGTGGCCTGACATTCGCTTTTCCGGTAGCCGATTCAAGTCATCCATCCAGAAATCTCAGAATAATTAATTTTTGTTCTTCTGCTTAAGCTTGCGTTGGGAGCTCGTTGCATGCTCTTGTGCTTTCCTTTTTAGCCTCACTTCGCTAACGAAAACCAGGCTATACAGTGCAAACACCGAATCAACAACTTGAACATTTAACGCTGTAAACTGAACGCCGCAAAAGATACGTTTGTGTCGGTTTTCAGACTTTAACAGATGCTGGGGAACACACTCAGTTAGTAAAATCGAAATAACTGGGGATTTACCCCAAATCTAACAATTGACAAAGATGGACGACTTGTTTGTCAATCGAGTGTGAAAATGAAACAATTAAAAAAGCATTTTAGTTTTAAAAACTAAAGCTATTATTCGGCAATATTATGAAATAATTCGATTGTACTGGAGAAAAAATAAGCGCTTAAACGGCCCCGACTTTTTCGAGGGAAATGGCGTCTAGTGAACAATTTAGCGGATATTTTTGGCTGAAATTATCGCCATCAGCTTTTTTTGAAATAAAAAGTATCTGAAATGAATTTCAGAAAAATAGTTGAAGCCGTAAGTCCTTCAGAATTCAGCTATGAAATTGTTGTTGGTTATGAGAAGTGGATTAATGAATACTAAAGGGGAAATGCTTCGATCTGTTATCAAACTCTCTTAAGCAACTGTTTAAGGAAATGTACGGAGAACAGCGTAGAGAATTTGTATGTTGGTGTTGGGATTTAAAGGGTTAAGTTACTAGGTTAACTCTCACTTGCTCTGCTTGCAGCCAAGTCGTCGAGTCCGTCCAGCGATTCTGTACTGCCCATCAGTCTTTTCTGCATAGATCGGCGTTTCCTGCTTAACTTCTTCATCTTCGTCGGTTCGCCGTTCGAGTAATCATCTCTGTCATCCATTGCCCTGTCGAAAGCCGTCCGCTTTCTCCTGTGGTTAAAAGCAACAAATCGCTCTCTTCAATTACTTCAACTACAGGAAAAATTCCAGCTTTAAAACACATGCCGTGGGGAATCACCGGCCCGCCTAAGAAGTGTACATGTTTTAAATACATCAAAAAGAAATTGCGCTTCATCACAACAATGTCATATGATTTGAACTGGTTGCTCCACAAAGAAGCTGCTAACTGAAACTGAAAACTCCACCCTTCTTTATCAAGAAGACAAAGGAGGTGCACACAGGGTGTGAAAACCCACGTGCAAGACACAAGACAATACGTACATGATTTACATTAGAAAACCAAAGTATTTTCCAGTTGAGGTTTTCACGCTTAAGCTTGATTTTTCGTTTAACTCGAATCTTTACAACGACTGGGATGATCCGAATGATTAACATTTCACGCCATTTCTACTTTTAGAGGTAAACAACGAGAAAGAAAAGGAATTGTCCATGTTACCGAAAATTTCACGGAGATTCCCTATCGAGTCACTAAACACCTGTTAATTTGTAAACCACCAACGTCTCTTTAACTACCGGTGATCAGGTTGTGCAATAACTCTTCTACAGGTGTCATTCAATCGGCGACATGGCTTTATAAGGGCAGCTTAGTCCACTTTGTTTTTAATATCCTAAACCTCGCCCTATATCATTAACTTTTGGTGTTACTTTACAGACTTTAAGACGGAATCCACGGCAGGAAATCGAGTAATTGTAATTCTCAGTGGACAAAAGTCTTGCGCCAGAATAATTTAAAGAACATTGCATTCTTTTTGACATTTTTCAAGGGTTAAAGATGTACTTAGTTATTTGTAATAACACCAAAGAAAATTTCGCATGGGAGCCCAAGAAAATGAATGACAAATTTCACCAGAATTCTGGAAACACAGGTAAAATTCTGAAACTTTCATGCGTAAGATGTAATTTTGTGAAATTTGACATTCTTTTTCTCGGGCTCCAATAAGAAATTTTCCTTTGTGTTATTTGTTTAAATTCAGTGTCCATTCCTGCATACTTTGTTTGTTAATTGCATCCCCTCCCCCCCCCCCCCCCCCCCCCCATCCACTTGCTTATTTCCTTACTTCCGGTTATTTGCTTCAAACTACCGATGACACGAACTATTTTCGATTTCCCTAAAAGGTTCGAGTTATCGGGAGTCGACTGTTCATGCTTTTTTCTATGTTTTACTGTGCTATTTAAATTTTTCGATTAGTTTGGTGGCCAGGTCGTGGGGCCTGAAGGAGTTGACTTCATGATATGGCCTCTTCAATTAAATAAAGTAGTTAAGGCTATCTCCTTAGAAACCATACTAGCCTGCCCACACTGAATTTTTTACACGAAAAACAAAGGCGAAGCAAGATTCCCTATGTGAACATTCCATCACTCATGGCATGAGAAAATGCTGCTTTTACCTGTTTTGTTAGTCCTTGATCAATTGTCTTAATTATTTGTAATGTAAGCTAAATCATTATGTTCAGTTGGATTCTTACCTGACATAAATGATTCCCACAAATATCAGGATACAAACAATAACTATGACTAAGACGAGTCCCACAATAAGAGCGATACTCGTTGATGATTCACCACTGGGTTTTGAGGTTGGAACGACAGCGGGGGCTGGAAAATCAAAGAGAAGCCCAAAATTAACAGTATAGGCCATTTAGTTTCCGAGTTTCAAAAACACTCAATTTCCAGTGCAAGTGCAAAGCTTTCTTGTGAAAATGAGTTTTACTTGCATAAGAATAAAAATCATTTTCATAATTGCTTAGTATTTAGCCTCTTTTTGATACAGAGGCTTGAGGTAACTCGGAAATGACATATTCGAGTAACGTTGCCACGTGCCATTAGCCATTTTAATGTTCCCTTGAAAACTAGGTCATAGTTGGCTCGAACTGCACTATGGGTCTGTTTTTAGGGACGAATTTTGGCTCAGCTTTCTACGTAACTTCGTAAAAACCGATGAAAGAAGTGAAAGAGTCGCCAAAACAGTTCCACAGGGAAATTCAACACAACAAAAGACCCCCCTCACTCTCTAAACATCACAAGGCCAAACATGCGTTTTGTTTTTTGTTTTATACTCATTATTACAAGGCCCGGTTTAAATAGAGAAAACCTGTCGATGCTAGAAGGGTCAACCTCCCAGCCGTGTTAACTTTAGCGAGGGTCTATATGAGGAAAAAGCTGTCCCTTTGCCTGCGCCAACCGCACTCGCGCATGCTCTGATCATCTCACCTTCACCGAGTTGACCCGGCTGGCCGAGCCAAAAGTGTTTATATTGAGAAAAGTTGGCCCGCCAAGGAAGGTGACCCAACCATCACAAAAGGATGACCAGGCTAGGAGAGTCACCCTTCTAGACGAGCCAACGTTTTTGGTTTTCAAGTGAGTATAGTCCTAAATAGGACTCCACTATGGAGATCTTGTGAGTCACTGTCAACATGCACAACAGTTCTATTTAGGACTACACTCACCTGAACGATCATATTCCACCTACATATAAAATAGAGAGTTTTAGATTCTAAGACAAGAACGACTACGAGTGCGAGATTTTATCAATAGTAAAGAGCACTCGCGCGTGAACCAGCGTTATTTTGGCGGGGAAACGTGGTAGCCGTCGTCACTCTACTACGAGTTTTAGCAAGAATGTCGTAGTGGCGGGAACAAGTTATGAAATGTTAGAAGTTTTAGCATTTTGCAATTGGGAGAGGGCTCAACCTCCTTCAATAACGATAACAGTGTTAACTTTTCTGGTTAAAAAAAGCACAATGAAGAATTTCGGGGTGTCTATTTTTTGACAACACGCGAAAAAACTTTAAATCAAATCTCGCACTCGTAGTCGTTCTCTTTCTCGTATCTAAAGGTCTCAATTGACTTCTGAGTAACAACGTTCACCACTCTTTATTATATCAATAATATTTACAAAACAAAGAAAAACAATAAATGGGCCGATAATAAAATAAAAACAGAGACGTTATTCCAACTTTTATGTCTGCGTACGAAATTCTGGGGTCCGACGAAAATTCTTCACAGAAGTGTTTTTAATGACCAACGTTGATACTTTAGAGTTTTTTAAAACGAAATTTGTAACTAGAAATTCTTGAGTTAAACGGTTTTCATTATTGCTTTCTCTATGATCAAATTGTTAACAATACTCTCCAATTTATGATACCTTAATCAACACATTTATACCTCAATTTTGGCTTATCACTAAATAAGAGCAATTACAAAACAAGAACTATACCTGTTTCAACCGGATCAATCCAAGGACTTGAGCTGTAGACACGCTGCAAACAAAATTGTTTACAATGAACCTGTATTAAGCTGAAAACCGCGGAACTCTCACCTGTGTGCCCTAGAGGAGTTCGCTTCATTCAGGCAAAAAATAGGCCGATTATTTTAGCAATGAGAACGCAACGTCAAATAAGAAGGCGAATGAACGCAAAAAGGACTAAACTTAACCGTTCTACCATCGGTCAAGTTTGTTTAAGATTTGCGCATGCTGTTGCCACCATTATCGTGTTGTCTTCGCTAGGTCTGTTAAATAAGGAAAGAAAGGATTCATACTAACTGAGGATAATGTCTGGGTATTAAAGGGCGTCTGCTAAACACGCTTAGCGATCATTCATCATACCAAACGACCGTCTTAACAACAGGGAAGTTCTGGCGAAAATGGAAAGGAGTGACCCAATGTGCAGCACTCCGTTTGTCGTAGTTCCCGCGGTTATCACAGTTTTTAGGCTTCTGCAATGGATTAAATGTAGAAGGAGTTGTCCAATTCAATAAAGCCGTAAAATACACTAGAACACCCCATCCGTAAGGAAAGAACAGAAATTTAAACTCTACGTAACGTTGTATCTTTCTCTTACACTTTATCCCGCTCGCACAAAATCGTCTGCCACTGTTGAAATTGGGCCGTGGTGTTTTGGAGAACGCCGAAAGGCCGCTGACCGCCGAATGACTCTGAAGGTTAGTGATTTGGGTTAGGTAACTGAGTGAATCAGGTTCCATTTAGGGTTATTATCCTGGGCAAACTGACCTGAAACTTGATTTACTCAGTTTCATAACCCTAAAGACAAAAAACTTTAGAGTCATTCGGCGATCTGCATAATAACCCTGCCGTTTAAAATTTATACTTATATCAGTAACACTCGCGCAAAAGAGTTCGTAACCAAAGGTTGACTGATAAAGAGGAACAATCCTCGAAACATTTAAAAAGTTAAATTAAATTATAAACAAATAAAATAACAGTTGATGAACTCTAACCTCGTTAACATAGGCACGCAGAAACACCGCGTATAATGTTCCCCCTTCCAAAGGACCGTTGAAAAATTCAAAAGGTCTGTTAACCTCTTTTCTCCTTCTCCTGATAGTTTTGTCTCTTGCTCGACTGGATCGCCTGCTATCTCCCACGGTGAAAGACTTGTAATCATGGAAGTCCATGGCATTGAATTCAGCCGCTATGTACGGGACTAAAGTGGGCTTTTTCTTTCGTGCTTCATCGTAAGTGTTGAGATCTTCTCCTTTGTAATAATCTGGCCGTTGAGCTGGTACGGCCTTGCCTTTATTGTCTGTGGCCAATTCGATCACTATCACTTGGTAATAACTAAGAAAAAAAAAAGAGGCTTTCGTTATTTTATTGGTACATAAAAAGAATTAACGATTTTGAAAATTTTAAGGAAATCATGGACGGAGCACAGAACAAATAAGTCAATTAGGGAGGAACTGAAAGTGGAAGATCAATGGTTACAAAACTTTACAAAAGCTGGAGTATTTTGGTCATTTGAAGAGAAGCGAGGGCTTGGGAAAAATCATCTTGGAGGGAAAGATAGACGGGAAAAGCGAAAGACGAAGACCGAGAAGGTGGTGGAAAAGGGACATACGGTATGCCTTTAACATGTCCCTCACTGAAGGTGGAAGATTGGCAACTGACAGAAGCTGTTTTACCTGTGCGGTCAGGAATGTAACCTCCTATGGGGATAAGCAGTTAGAGAAGAAGTACATGCTGACTAATGGTGGGCTCCTTATAAAACTCGCTTATATGTCCGGTTTGGCTTGGGAGCTTCTTAAGATTCTACAGAGCTCCACTTGTTATGGGACATAGCAACTTTCTTCGCTTTGTACCCATGGGTAAGTCCGTACAGACTCTGAAGGAAGGGGGAAGGGGATGGTGGAGACTCTGTAAAGGAGGGGAGGGGAGTATCAGACACACAGCCTTTGCATTTATCTCGGGGAAAATTGCTTTGGCCAACCTCAGCCTACATCTAAGGTACTAGACGTACATTAGTACCTGTTGAAAACAGGTTATTCGCTGACCAGTATCACATGATCATATCGATGGCTCAAGTATCCAATCCACCACGGGTTTAATGAAGCTGTCTGCACTCCAGTTAATACAATTTTCTTTTTGATTACAGGCTCAAATATTAATTTACCATTACTGTAGTAGTACAGCTCTGGTTGGTAGTTTGACTGAAGGAAAAGATTTAAAGAAATAGGAAAAGTACAGGCGACGATCAACAGCTGCAAAGAACTAGGCATTAAGAACCACAGAATTGACGGGGGGGGAGGGGGGGGAGGAAGCCCCATGATTGCACATAGTCAAACAAACAGGGCGTATGGAAACCTCCTACACCGCACATTTTGACATTTGACATTTTGATTCGTGGTAGTGGGCAAGATGAGGTAGGTAAAAAGTACTTACAGGCTCTCCCCATTCTGTCTTCCCACCGTTTTTCACTCGCTTGCCTTATCGTGCTCACCCGCTCCTTTTTTACGCTCGTCTACTCTAAGAGGAAGTCTGGCAAGTTGACAGGCTATTTTGCGTCAGTCAAAAGCAGCGTGTCAGAGTAACGTTTCAAATAAGTGTTGAATTCTCTTGTGCTCAATTTTGTTTCACAATTCTATTTATGTGCATCTTGAAGATTTTATAGTGTTGAAATTTTACATCTTGGAAAATGTCATGACTTTCATACCTGACTTTTCCATTCTCTTCCGAAGCTTTTGTCAACTCAACTTTAAACGAGTTGCTCTGGATTGCTCCTTTGTCAGGAGGTGATATCGGGGCCAGAGCAGGAGGAGCTGCGGTAAACAAATAAACAAACAAATACTCGAGTTAAAAAATTGAATAGCTCAATTCCACTAACAATCAAAATATCTTCTCCAACACAGGTCCCCTAAATTTTTTTTTTCTTTTTTACGAAAATGACTTCAAGCGCGTTTTATCCAAAATTCGACTAATTTCCTGAGCCGAAATTTTTAGGATTTGAACAAAACGCAAGTGAAATTATTCCTTAATTACTGTATTTGATTACCTATAAATATCACAGGCGACAAATTGCGCTCACAATCGTAGGTTTTTGACTTCTTAGTCCTGGTTAATCGTATCGATCGAGGGCTCCATTCGCTGAAACGTTTAGACTTAAGTTCATAATTTTTAGAATTTTTCGACAAAATACCTTACAGGTTCCTTTTTGGTGTGCTCTTTGGTGTGCTCTTTCTCTGTCCGTTTATTCTAAAGAGTCTTTTAATGTCTGACATCTTCATTCACTAACAGTTTTAAACTTGGACGCCATCTTGGCACTGAGACTTACGAAACGTTGCAATGGTATTTGCAATTTCACACGTAAAATTATAAATTAAAGCTGAAAGTTCGCGCCAAAATTAAGGAGTAATTTGTCACCCATGATATAATAAGACTAATTTGGTCTGGGAAGACATTTAATAGCAAAGACTATTTCACTGGAATCGACTTACAGAGGTAATGTGTCCTTTAAACTCGAGAGCAAAGTTCCAAATTTTTTCGTTTGTGCTCGGTTCCTATAAAGTACGATGACGGATTGGAGCTCCAATCCTGGACAAACGTCCATGGTACAATGACGCAGTGTTCATAATTTTCTGTCATTTCTGGGTTCCCTCATAAAACAGTGCATCCTTATCGAAACTTTCTTGCAGTTCTCTCTCACCCACCCTATACAATGTTGAACCTCGGAAAAAAAAAATTGTAGATGATACACACGTCCAAAGTTGTTTGTGAGGTGGGGGTGGGGGGGGGGGGGGGGGGGGAAGGGTTGGGAATGTGTGAATTGAAAAAAGCCCCACAAATAATGCAAAAGCGACCCAAGACTTATGTCCATGATGGTAGACCTTAAAGGAAATCTCAAGAACAAAACGAAAGGCTCTTTTTGGTGTTGACGGCACGCAGGTTATAAGTGCCTAACTGACGACTTGGACTAAAATCTTGAACACCGGAGTCCACAGAACTTAAGTCCAAACGAGCTATTTCTATACTATAATTGTCCTTTTGAAAGTTACTCGCTATCCGACTGCACCAAGTGGTGTATTTCACGAAGGCCACCAATAAAAAGACGAAATTTACAGAGGGTTGTCGTATTGAAAAATAAATGAGTTTTTTGTTGTTTTTTCGTTGAACAAAGAAGTAGAGGCCTTCAGACGCGACGAAGAAGACGACTACGAGGAAAGATTTATGCTCTGGGCTTTTTACACGTATTATCAAAAAAATATACATCCCGTAAAGTTTCTATTAATTTCTTTTTACTTATTTTTCACGAGAAAAGGTAACACGGTATTTCTGTTGAAGGAGGTTACCCCTCTCTCGATTGCCCGATAGCAAGATCTACTATATTTTTTTGGCTAAAACACTCATAACGACGGCTATCACGTTTTCCCGCCGAAATGACGCTGGTTCACGCGCACTCACTACTTGGCATCTCGTAGTCGTTTCAGAATCTAACGGTCACTAACATACCTTGTAACAGCCTCTCATCTTACTCCGCTTTCTCAACGGGCCAATATAAAACTATAATTTTTAGTGTTTGGGTGTTTGGTAAAAAAAAAAAAAAGAAGAAGAAATTTCACACAGTCCACCAGGGATCCAATACAAAGTTGTAAGATTCAACGAGTTTTCCAGAATTTCCAGAGAAAGTGTGATCTCTGAATTTAACCGTATCAAGAAATGGTCTTTTGTACCGGATCAAATTCAACAAAACAATAGCCCTTTGTCCTAGGTGCTGCCACCGAAACCACACCGAACAGTCTGTGCATAATCGATTAACCTTCGGCGTGACAAATTTATAATATTAGTGGGGAGGAGAGAGGTTTTTGCTCTGACACGATTCTATTTTAACTGGGGTACTGAGGGGAAAGTTACGTCACGAACATTTTCTGTTTGCTCATCTCAACTATTATAGCACATGATCAATCTACAAGTGAGATTTATTGTAGCACACAACGCAGGCGTATATATTTTGCGGGTCGAGCGGGAGAACCGTTTCAGTTTTGATCGAATCGTAATAATGTGAAGGAATTTTATTGCGGCACTCCCAAGTTCTTTTCTACTGAGCGCTCTGAACAAAGCAGACAATGATACAAGTAAATGACTCACCGCCAGGTAGTGTCTGGTTTTCAATCGCAACAGAATACCGTCCTATCCCGCCACTTGATATGCAAGCCACGGATATTCCGTAAATACGAAAGGGCTTCAACTTTTCAATTATGTAACGTTGTCCTGGTACGTTGGCAGTTTTCTTTACTTGGTTGTCTTTTTCGTAGTATATCACTTCATATCCCACAATTTTACCGTTGGGTTCGACAGGTGGATCCCAGGACACAGTCATTGACGTTGAAGTGATATCTTTAGCAGCTACGTTTAAAGGAGGTCCACTGGGAGCTGCAAAAATCAGCAAATAAAAAATAAATAAAACACTTGTTACCAAAGCTGCAGATAAAAGTCTGTTATCGGATAATGTTCGACTTAAATTGGCCCCTGTCTGCCGAACGAATCTTAACTAATATTAATAAATAGTATTGTTACATACTTGGAAATTTTTTTCCCAAAAAGCGCACGCTCTCTTTGTCTACTTCGAGGTCACATGACATCTAACAATGAAACTGTTTACCACCGAAAACTCTGAGGGTAACAGTGCACTGTTACCCACAAATGTTGATCGACGGCCGCCTTTACAGCGAGGTTTAATGAATTTCCAGCTTCAAAATTTCCAGCTAGACTAGTCCCTCGGCAAACAGTTAGTTTTGTTTCCCTCGGGACTAGTTATTACAGGTGAGGTGTAAGTGTTTAATGGCCAATACTTTGAATCCAGGAGTCATTGCATAAGTAGGTTGAGTATGATCGTCCGGGTGAACGTAGTCCTGAATAGGACTGTTGTTGTTGAGAGTGACTGACGTTTCGACAACCTGTGCAGTAGTCATCTTCAGAGTCAAAGTGAGTTGTATCACGTCAGTCACTTCATGGTCTTTAACTCTGGTTATTGATCTGATTGGTTAATTAAGTCGTGATGTTATTGGTCGTCTGCCAGTTAAGCGAAATGTTATTGGGTATGAAGACTCAGCTTAACAGCTTAACAGTCGTTTATTGTTAGTCATTGTCGGAGGCTCAGTCAGTCTATCGTTGTCAGTTCTGTTTGTACGGTGCCCAGGTAACCATTGACTGCGATTCAGCGGCATTTGTTCGTATTCATTAAACCAGCTTTCTACAGTAACTAGTTGATAGTAGTTTGTAGAATACGTAATACATCAAACATGCTGATTCCTAGTCGATTTGATGTTTCGTCTGTAAATGTTGACATGATCACCATTTCTTGTCGCTCGTTTGTGTTCAGTCGGTCACGTGCCTAGGTTTCTCTCTGGTCTCACCAATGTAAGTGGACTGGCAGTTGTAGCATTTGTTCTTGTATACTACTCCTGTTTTTCCGTTCGTAGTTGAAGTGGGCTACAGACGAACATCAGCGATTTCACGTCAAAAGACACTAGTTTGTGGTCGTCAGGTATCTGACATGTCTTGATGGCGTCAATTAACTTCTCAGAAGACTGTAGTTTATGTTGAGATTCGTCACTTAAAAGTTTTAGTACATTAGTTAGGTATTTAGACAGTTAAGAAAAATAAGTAATCCATACAGCTGGCGTGGCTGCTTGGGTGGCTGCTTGGGTGGCTGCGAAGCACTACAGCTCAGTCAGCTGTATACCGTCGAAAGTCGATTTTGTCGGTTTTACGTTAATGTAGTTTGTTGTTAAGTTTGAGTTGCAGTGCCGCCGTTGGATCTCAAGTTCATCGTAGGTCTGTTTGTCATTACCAAGTTCGTCCATTTTGTCTTACCCAAAACCAACAGTCACCCGTCCCTTTGCGTGTAGTATGACTCTAACGAGAACTTATTTACAGACTCTAGGTAACTACAATCTTCGACAGAATTGTTGAGAAAATTGTGTACTTGGGGAGCATTTTTCTAAACATCGTAACTGTACCGGTTCTTCACTCTCCCCCTTCCCCTGAAAGCAATGTTGTTGTGTATTGAAAAGAAAGCCTGATCCCTGGGCGTTTCTAGGAAGCAACATTGAACTGGGGGAAGAAGATTTCTTTCCGCAAAGGCGTCGTTTTGGAAATACTTTTATTGTTATTGGAGTTTTGTCCGGGATTGTAGAAGCCGCAGTGCTTCTAAAGCCACATTGGAAATTGACACCTTACAAAGGCCAACAGTAAGCGTTCAAAACGTTACGATCGTTCGACATTAAACTGAATATCTAAACGATATATTACTCTTTTCTATAAGCCACGAGTAACTTCAAGTACTGCAAATATATGAAACAATTGAAAAATTAAGTACACGCTTAGAACTACGCTCATTGAGAAATTACCACAGTTTGAAGAAGGACGTTTCATACCTGCAGCCTGTGTCATCCCTCGCACAAAACTGGGAGCCCCACTCAACTTCTTTCTCAAGTTGTACGCCACAACAGCAATGGTGTAATTCGTGTAAGCCTTCAGATCGGGGATAAGCTTTGTCTCGAATGTCTTGACACTTTTCGGTAGGGTTAAGGTCGTTCGAGTTGAGTTACCGCTCACCGATCTCCAATAATGCAAGTAATAGCCAATCTCTCCATTTGGTTCTTTAGGCGCTCGCCACCACAAATCAATAGAATCTTTGGTTGTTCCGTAAATTCGCACCTCGGAAACCTTGGAAGGCGCTGAAAAACCAAACAGCTTTTAAGGGGATAGTTTCACGACGGTTTGATCAAATTATTTCGTTAGGAGCTCGTCATCAAAACAAATACAAATGAAGAGGCGGTCGAATGAGATTAAGACGATTAACCGTTATGTTTTCAAACGTTATCTCCATTGCCTTAGAATATATGAGGTTCCTTTTTAACTGTTTAGGTAGGACCCAACTGGGAGTGTCCCCGCCTTTAAAACATTTTCTTTTATGTTATCTTTTTTATTTGTGCCTCTTAATTATCACGCTCAGAAGACACGAAACTGTGTTGTCATTTAGAGGTAATTTCAATCAATTTGAAAGATTTTTCTCCGAATAAAATCACCACAGAATCAAGAGAAATGCTCATGAGAATTAATAAAAAGATCACCAAAGGGGAAAATTTCTTGATCTTTTGACACATTCTCCTGTATTGATTCTTCAAAGATATGTATGAAGATCAGTCGGAAGAATATGTGGACATTGAGCCCTTAAAGGCTAAAATAAGAAACATACCTGTCTCATCAGTCTTAACAGAGACACGAGTCTTCTTTCCTCCCCCGGCTCCTGTGAAGGCTTGAACTTCAACTTTATAGCGAGTGTACGGCTTTAGGTGAAGCAGACTGGTGCTGGTGTTAAGACCAACATCCTTGGACAAATCTGGGCTTGATGCACTATAAAACACCTGGACAAAAGAGACAACGAAAAATTAAAAAAAAAAGAAAAGAAAAGAAAAGAATAATAACATTTATTGTGGCTGTGCCAAACAGCACTTTCCCGTCGGAAAAGTAGCTACTTTCCCGAGTATTTCCCGCCAAAGTCGCAAAGCGTTCGCATTTTTCCGTGTTTTCTGCATGTTAAAACTGAGTGCAACGCTGGACCCGGTACGTTTTTTTTTTTTTTTTTTAATTTAGCAGAGCCCGGATGAAACTTACTTTGTGTAATTGTGGTTTTCATCCTGTCAAAATCAAGTCTTGTTGTTGTTGTTGTTGCTGTTATGTTCCAAGGTCGATTAACGTTAACATGAGGTTAAATACATATTAATCTGGGTATCTTTTTCTTTTGTTCAAAGAATTATCTCAAAGAATTTACTCAATTCTTTTTACAACATCCAATCAAATTGTCGACAAAAAAAATAGTGACCTAAATTCTGAACTAACCTGCTTTGAACAACCCGACCCTGGGTCCCGTTTCCCGAAAGGCCCGATAACTTCAGTTTTCGGGCCCAAACGAAAAGTTTTAAAATCAAAACCTGTTGAATAATAGCACAGTTCCTAGCTCATAAACCAGTCAATTTTCCTTCGTTAACTCATTGCATCATCTTCAAAATGATTGAAACTTTGATCTTCAATGCAAACACGGTAAACATAACAGCAGTCCGGGCCCGAAAGTTACCGGGACGTTTGAGAAACGGACCTCTGGATTCACCGAGGTCAAGCAACAAAAAAATTGCCTACGCTAAGAAACCTACTAAGGCTACACGCTATCGATTTACTAGACTTTTCGAAAGTTTGCTAGGCAGTCAAAACTGAAACAAGTGTTATTGTCGGCGCCATTCGCAGACATAATTTCACTTGAGCGCGAAGCGTTTTCTAGACTTTCTACAAAAAGAAGCTCGATATTTCTGAGAAAAATAAAGAGACGGAAAAAAATGAACTTTATTTGAGTGTATTTAGCACGAAAGTACTAACTGGGGACACTATTTTACGTCTCCAACCGAGACGGGACCGCCATTTTACGTGGTCATCCAACCCACGAGAAGGTCTAGCTGCTTGCAGTGCAAAGGGAGTGCCTTCATTTCTCAGTTATTTTAAGACCCTGAGTATTGGCCCAGCCTTGGGAATCGAACCCGCGACCTTCCGCTCTGCAGTCAAGCACTCTAACGACTGAGCTAATCCTGGTTGGTTTTTACGTCCTTGTAATTGTATTCAAAACGTAGAGGTAAATGAATATCGCAAATCTCTGCGCCTTAAAAATTTGACCGCGTAAAGCGCGCACTTGACTTTTGGCGAGAAAAACCTGGTACCCGTTATGGAACTCGAGTATAATGACTTGTTGTAAAGTAAACCTGGCGCCAAATATACCGTACTTCACTTGTTTAAAAAAGGATGCTGATGTTTGCAATGAACAGAGCGCAGTATTGAGCAACATACCTTGTATCCTTTAAGTATGCCATTAATGTTCAGTGGCTTTTTCCACGAGACCTCAATGGAATATCCGCTCCTATTCCATGCTCGCAAATCTTGTGGTTCCGATGGCACTGGTATATTATTAAAATAAAATAATATAGATTAAAATAAATAATATAGATTTAGCCAAGGCTAAAGGCGAAGCTCCAGTATTAAATTTATAATTTACTTCAAACAATAAAATTGTAACCATTGCAAAGAAATCCACTTAGAGTTGAGCCTGCGATCAGTTAAAAACTAGGAACTTGTTAGCGGACAACTTCAAAAAAGGGGGTAACCTCGATGGGCCGACACCTGGGCCCGCGATATGGTAATGTGATGCTGATCAGCAGATACTCTGTTTTAACAGCTGTCAATTGACCACAACATGGATGTGGAATACCAGGTTGTAGGCTCCCAGACTAGCTAGACAGCATTGGTACAACTGGTATTACAAATAGCAAGAACTACTTACTGTCTTCAGCAGTAGTGTTGCTTACGGCATCACTCGGCGGTCCGACACCAATGTTATTCACCGCCTGGACGGTAAAGTAATAAGGAGAATATTTTCGCAGGCTTGAGACTAGCTTCTGGGTTGTATTGTCAGAAGTGGTGATATTTGTTAAGCTTCCTAGAGACTCGTTGTAAGTGACGATGTAATGAGTAATGACTCCATTCCTGTCCAGCTCGCTCGGTGGATTCCATTTGACGAGTATAGACGTGGAGGACTTGGTAAGAGCCAAAACATCGAGAGGAGTGCCCGACGGCTCTGGATAAATGATTGGGAAAACAACTAATATTGAGATCTGCTTTCAAAATCATTTTAAACCTGTGATAGAAGATGACCAGCTAATTATATCGTCATACGTAAGAATATGTGAAAACGAAACCACGGTTCGGATTATTGAGATTTAACTTCAAAAACTTAAAAAAAAAGAAAAGAAAAGACTGAAAATCTGACAGGTAAGGTGACCCACCGAGGCGGGTTGCCTGGTCTGTCAGACCTGGATGCGACTCTCAGCCAGCATCAGATTTTGATGTGTAAACGTTTAAGACCAGGGGGCGGGGGGGGAGGGAGAGGGGACTTTTCGAGCTCCCCTCACGAAAAGGATGCATAACGTCAAAACTTTTCAAGCTATGACCACCAAACTTAGCGACTTTTCCTAAAAATTATCTGGGGACATTTTAAAGTCATCGTCACGGGTATTTCAACATTGACGTTACCATGGCAACCGAGTTTTGGCAGCCACGTTGTCAAAATTTGCATTTTCTTCTTAAAAATAGGTTTTAACTATATTTTTAGTAATGGAATTATTTAATGTAATATTACACTTAATTGAGCATTATTTTATCAAAGTTATTGCCACTGTTGATGAAATTCAGCTTTTTTAGTGACTAGTTTGAGAAAAAACATGAGTTAGTATGACCAAATGGCAGATGCTGAGTTGCGCCAAATTCACCTTTGCAGTAGCTTTGCATAATTAACAGTGACAATAGACAGCCACTAAACTGAAAGGTTGCAGCAAGTGTAGTAAGCGAGAGCAGAAGAACATTAACCGCAAAAACAGCTCTTCTGCCCGCTTTTTGTTTGTTTGTTTATTTTGTTTTCTTTTTTTGTTTACGTGCTAGCGACCTAGACTGCAAAACAGTCCGTATTTTTGCGTATTCAAGTACGCGCGAGCAGTCAAATGAAAGGTCTGGAATGAGGCTGAAAACAGAGAGCGAGACTGGGGAGAGACGCTAAAAATACGGACTGTCCGTTTTGCATACGTTATATTCGTTCGAATTACCCGCTTCTCCCAGCCACGGGCAATTCTCATTGGCTAAATTTCGATGCAAGCTGTCACCAACCTGTCAAGTAATGTTTTCAACATGTCATTCACGTTGTTCCATACCGTGATGAATTGCTAAAGCTTTCGCTGTAAAATGACAGATGTTGATCGCCTGGATTTGCTCGCAAGAATTGGGATGTGTTTTAAAATCGGAGCAGAGGGAAGCTTTGGAGTTGCTACTCAGGGGAAAGGATGTTTTCTGTGTTCTACCAACAGGATTTGACAAAAGCCTTATTTATCGGATGTTTGTTCATGCAAAGAGTTCTTCAAGTTCCGTGCAACGGCCGACCGTCACTGTTATCTCACCTGGCTAAAAAAGCGATCGGTAGGAAACACACGACTTTTACCTCATGCAAACATGCCGCTTGTCCCAATGAATTGTTTTCTCTGTCGAGTAGATTATGCTTTGGAGGAAAACATTTTGACTGAGCAAATGTGAATTTTGGCCGCTTATTAAATATAATTCATACTGAGAGGTCGTGACACGCATATTGGTTTTCTCTGGTAGGCATGATTTGCTCTCTGACGCAAGAGCGTTTTCTTTCTTGGCCCCTTTAGAAATGTAAAGCTCTTCATTGCGGCTGATTAAGGGTTTTAGGTTGTTTTATTTCTCCAAAGTGCCTCCTGGATTTGAATAATTTTAAGCGATTTTCTTTGTGTCCGTGAATGTGACTTTTTCCTGCAATGTTTTGTCACGCTGGGCCCAGCTCGTTAGCGTTTTTGGCAGGATTTTAAATTCTCACAGATAGTACTTTACAGAGCTAAATCACCACGACGTGGTTTGGAATGAGGGGATTTACTCATTCTTTTCAATCGCAATAGTTGTTCACTGTCAGTTGGCGTGTTCAGTTCTTCTCTAATTTGCGAAAGCATCGCCGTGCAGTTTCTCTGGGCAATTTCTAACCGTTGTTCCGCACGGTTAGCAAACTGCTCTTGTGGAGAAAGATTCTCCTTCCTCGAGGACAACGAAAAGTTCGTTTTTCAGTAGGTCGGCCCACTTTGGTAACGTTTCCCTTTTTCTGGTAGGCGCAACAAACGCATTTTCCGAGCTTATCCATCCATTCGTAAAATTGCCGAACTGTGTTTTGAAACAACAGCCGCACATTCTACGATTTGTCCAAAGCCCTCGGCTCTTACGGCTTTCTCCCTCTTCGAGGAGCAGGCACAGGCTTTGTTGTCGTACTGCCACTTTCACTCATTTTTGATCCTCCACTATATATACTACATTTCGCTATATACACTACATTTCACAGGGAAGCAACGCTAAAAACTGCTTTACTATGATTACTGGATTACAGCGTCAATAATAACACGCGAGTCTATCAAATTCACAAAGAGGGTGGAGTTGCGAACAGATTTTTGACAGCTCGACGACATTTTTGAACCCCCTGGTCGGAACGAACTCATTGTAAGGAAAACGGACAGTCGGTTTTTTTTCTCTCGCCTCACACGCCCTACGGGCGTGTGAGGCTCGCGCGCTTCGCGCGCGTAAGAGTCTTACCCCACGCTTTACCGATTTCTTTACTGATTTTGAGAAAAAAACCGACTGTTTTGCAGTCTACTAGCGACCTGTCAGACAGTGCAACCCCGGAATACAGGGGTTACAAGATTAATGGCACGTAAAAGCGGGTTGTTAAAACCACCTAAGCGGGTTAGCTCATCTACCTGGAGCTTTAAATCTCCCTGTAAACAGTCTTTAAGTCAAAAAGGCCAACGACTAGTGTTTCATCGTGGTTCTATTTAGCTTAATCAGCTTTAAGTAAGAAAGAAAGTGGTACTTATGACAACTAATTAAATCATAAAGCAAGCGGTACTTGTAACGAAAACAATTTACCTGCAGGATGCGTTGTTTCAGAAGCATTTACCGCTGTACTACTCCATTCAAACCTCACATTGTATGCCAACAGCATGAAGGTGTAAGTAACGTATTCATGAAGCCCCGCTACAATATACTCAAGCAAAGGACCGTCATATATCAACTTCCTAGATCCAGGCCCCTCGCTATTTTGCCAGTAGTACAGGCGGTACAAAATTTCGCCATTGGCGTTCAACGGTATCTGCCATGAAACTCTTATGGCTGAGGAATTCAAGGTGTGTGTTGTAAGATCTGTTGGAGGTGAAGGCCCTAAAAAGAAAGAAAATAAAATAATCACTTGAGAAAATGGCATGGCCAAAATGTGATCGAGTTTGACTCACAATCTGGAGGTCTAAGGTCCATCTGAATCCTATTCTAACAGGTTTATGTACATCGTTGGTTAAATTTTCGATCATTTAGAAGTTGGTCACGTTTCTTTCTTGTTACTGACACTTACTGTCTTCTAAAGTCGTGTTGTACACAGGCTCGCTCTCAGGCCCCTTGCCCACAACATTCCACGCACGGATTTTAAACGAGTATTTGGTAAAGATGGCTAAGTCTTTCACCACAAAGCTTGTACTGTTATCTGTTGTGTTGACTGACTTGGATTCACCGGCAGGATCTTGTTCGTACTCTACAGTATATTGGATTATGATGCCATTTCTCTCAGAAACGAGAGGAGGGCTCCATTCAACTATGATGGAAGTTGATGATTTAGCCATGGCACGGACGCCCTGCGGTGCACCAGAAGGTTCTGTAATGAGATAAAAAATATTCCGACCGAACAGTAACTAACCTGTAACAAGCAAAGATACCCACTAGTCCTTATACTACGTTGGGAGTGATATTAGTCCAAGAATTATTGGTCACTTAAGACCGCCTAAGCAGTAGACTGCTCCATGGGAAAAGGAGGAAAAATGTGTTTTTCCCATTTCAATACCCTTTCCCCGACAGCCCAAAGAAAGCTCGATACTCAGATTGCATTAAGGTCTCCTCTGTTTGGCACTGCGCAACTCTACTGCGCATCATTTTCCCAAGATGGCGATAGTCGCCCTAGAATTGACAGAATGGATTGTTTTCAAAATTTTTAGGAGTTGTTAAAAACGAGATGATTTAGAAATACGCTGTAAGGAAAACTTCTAAAACAGTGATAAATCAGGAAGGTGTGATAATGCAGGTGAAAGTTGCTGAAAGTGTGCCAAAAAGACATTAACTTTCGAGGAGCGATACTTCATCGAACCAAGAGCCATTATGGCTCTTGATCGAACCCATGGAAGTAGTCTTAAGCCGTTGTGTCTGTGTGAAAAAAAAAAATGTAAATTTCCGCTTCAGTTATCGATGTATTGCAAGTAAAGAAATCTCAGCTTGGAAAATTCCCCCATCTAACTTGTCCAAACAGTGACTGCGATGAAATGAAGACTTATGGGGCCAGTAGTTCTCTTGGGAGACCTTATTTTAATTTTAGATGTACGTAGAAGGTATATAGGTTCTGCTGCTGGTCGTTCAAATCACTACAAATTGACACTCTAACAAGTAAAGCGAAAAAGACACCCTCTATTAAGCGAACACTAAGCCAGGTCCCGAAATTAACGTCATATATAAAAAAATACATTGTATTTGGCTATATTTTCTATTGTTAAAAACCTCTATTAAGCGGACACCGGACTGAATTGACAATAGTAGTATTGGATTACGTCCTTGAAATACGTACTGTAGTCGATTAAAAAAGATAAATCAATATATTTAGCTGCGAATAAACTGTTAATTAGATCAATATTCGGCCGTGTGATTGTCATCCGCGTGTATTAGCGTTGCTGTTTCTGCATTTACAAACAAATTAAATTTGGTTATGAAAGGTACTGAACTTGAACTATGGTTAACAACATGGAACTTTATCACTGTACAAAGTAACCGTTGAATGTTAATCGTTAACAAACATTGCGCAATTTTTACAAACCTCTATTAAACGAACACCCTTCCTTAAGCGGACACTTGGGAAGGTCCCGAACGTGTCCGCTTAACAGCGGTTTATCGCCAAGTAGAATGCCAACAAACTGTGTAAACTTACTATTGGCATTTTCAAGTCACTAATAAACTATAAGATGGAACATTTGTATGGCCTTGCATTTCTTCTAGCGTAATTATACCACTCAATATATTTATTTAACAAGGAATTTAGAAATACTTGTAGAGGGTTTACTGGAGTGATTTTTACTTTTATCGTGGTAAACTTCCAAATAATACCTGTGGGAAAATTTGGAGCAATTAATTATTTGTAAGAGCCGCCTGAGTACCAAATTATTACCCTGCCTTAAAATCAAGCGTGGTGACACAACCTTTTGGCACCAAACTTCATGTAAACAAAATATAGACAAATTCTCGCCGTTGGAAATTGTGAAAAATATGAAAAATGTCACCTGAAAAAAAAAATTGCTTTGGGTTTGGTAACCATGGAAACAACTTAAACGAAAAAGTACACAACTATAGTAAACGTTTGTTGTAGCATACATAAAAACATGAGGTTCCTCGATATCCAAGAGTGCTTACTATGTTGGCATTTTGTGCATAATTTTTATTTTGGCTTTGCAAATTGAGAAAGATTGAGCAGAAATCGACAACAAATACTATGAAAGCGGGTATTTGCAGCCATCATATTTGAAGAGTTAGCATGGGGACTCCCATTTTTTCTACAGCCTACATGTAATTAACTTCACACAAGGACAGTTTGTCAAAAATCTCAGTCCAGCTTCCATTTCAAAACAATGACCTTAAATGCTGAAATATGGGACTGAGGGCGCTATTCAGAGGACGATAAGGAAAGATCGTATTTATGAATCCAGACGTTTGCTTTTTGCTTGCCCGTACGACAAACTAACACAGCAAAAGGCAGCAAACAACGTTTTAGTTCAGTGATCCCAGGTCAGCTTGGCAAAGCATTCAAAAAGAGAATGTTACAAACCCTTACATCAATGCACAATGCAGATTTTGCGCTTGTATACTCGCCAGAGAACTGTGACTTGAATTACTGAAGTACAAAATTACGACCGCGATACTAAGAGTCACCTTAGCGACGGAAATTAATATTCAATTTATACTTCACTGGAAAATACCTGCTGGGTGAGTAGTTTCCATGGCAACTACAGGCGTACTTGTCCAAGAGTGCTTGATGTTGACCGATACAACAGTGAAGGTATACATAACGTACTCCTCTAAACCAGATACAACAAAAGCAGTAACTGATCCCTCATATAGAACTTTATTCTGTGACTCATCCACTGTACTCAGACGCATGGAGAGTTTGTACCGTACGACGCCATTTGGATGAAGAGGCTGCACCCACTTGAGTCTTATTGCTGTGGAATTTGCACTTTTTGCCGTTAAATTTCGAGGTGGCGAAGGCTCTGTAAACAAAAGAAAAATAGGCTGCAAATAAGCTGGCTTTTATCCAAGAAATCTTAACTGTGGTCGACATGTTGTCCGAAAAGAGTTAAAACCCAAAACTATCATTTTGAATATGAATGAAATCTACCTGGAGTGCATGTGACTTGTCATATCAACGGAGTAACTTTGTTGTAACGAATATGTAGCTTTAATCAATCTACCAAACTATAAAAATATGTTTCACTAGATCCAGTCACAAGTACAGTGGAACCTCGATTTGACGAAGTGCCAAGGGACTGGGGAAATTTGTTCGTTATAACGAGAGTTCGTTACACCGAACACCTCCATTTAACGAATTTTCGGGAAAACTATCAGAATGTTACGGTTGTACCGAGGTATAGTTAATAGTTAATTTACAAAACCCAGCATCCCCGGATCTAAAAAATTATTGTAACAACAAGTCAGTACCGAGCTGTATATGGCTAAGGCATTAAAAACTCAAGAACAGGCAAACAAGACTGCCTAAAACTACTCTACACTAGACTACGAGTAGTCCTTATTTTTCCTCTGGGACACTAGAGCGAACGAAACGCGAGCGCGCGTGAAAATCACCCAACGCGAGAAAGGCGAGACGCGGCGGTGAGAGGGGGTCAAAAGCTTGGACTTTTTCTGTAGTCCCTCATTTCTCCCTCTCCCCACGGCGTCTCGTCTTTCTCGCGTGGGGTAATTTTCACGCGCGCTCGCGTTTTGCTCGCTCTACAATCCCCGAGAAAAAGTCAGGGGACTACTCCTAGTCTAACTCTACACATAAATTTTATCCTTGTTGGTCTGTTTGGCATTCATCTTTTATCACATGCTGACGTTTGCGCTCGTGGATTTCGTTAAATCGAGGTTCTGTTCCATACATTTTACTATAATTTTGGCCGGGCGGAAGAAAATCGTTCGTTATACTGATCGAGGACTTCGTTATACAGAGGTTCGTTATATTGAGGTGCCACTGTATAAACAGAAACACACGCCAACTAATTCATCAAAAACGAAAGCAGAAAAAAAAATTAATAATAATAAGTCTGGAGTACCCTAACCCAAGAAACATGTTAGAACGACCTCAAAACAGACAAACGCCAAACAAAGCATTTGTGCACTTCTTCAACCCAGACAAAAGCACAAACATAATATGGTGTCAGAAGCCTCAATTAAAGCTCACGTCAAGTAGAAACAAGTGTCAACAACCTCATACCAGACACACACTGAGCAAAAACACGTGCCGGTGAACCACGTCAACTTAAACTCTGATAAACCAAGCAAACACGTGTAAACTCCATTGACTCTAACACAAGAATAAGCAAAAACACGAGTGAAACAAGTCAACCCAAAAACTGACAAACAAAGGAAAAAAGTGTGAATATTGACCGCATCAACGCAAATACAACCAGAAGCAAAAACAAGGACTGCTTTCATTAAAAAAGAAAAAAAAAATTATAACCCCAAGTAACAAGTCGCCTCTAGGCTCCAGAAATAAATTTAGGCACTGTAAGCTATGTCAAATGCCATTAACTTTGTTGAACACTTTACCTGCTTCAAATGTTTTGTTTGTGACAGGATGACTGTAGGGACCCCTCCCTCCAACAGTTACTGCTTGTATCATGAACAAATAATCAGTGTAGGGTTGAAGACCAGACACTGCCAATGTTGTAGTGTTACCAGTCACGTTTAGGAATTTCACAAAGGACCGATCACTGCTGTTGGCGTAGATGGTGTAACTTATAATTTCTCCATTTTGTTCAGCCGTTTTTGGAGGAGTCCAGAGCACAATTATTGATGTGGAAGAATTTGTTACTGCGCGTGCGTTCTCTGGGGCACCAGAAGGCGCTGAAAGAAGGAAGAAAAATCGCAATTAAGGTCATTCCTCTCCTGAGTCAACAAGAACCTGCAGTGAGATTTTCGACAAACTTTACCGACTGGTTGTTTATGCAAAAGGTAAGGTTCCCATACTCTTTTCGGAGGAGGAGCAACTTGTACAGACACAACCTTTCCTTTAAATTTCAACATGATTACACTATTTACAAGTACATCATTTGAACACGTTTTCAACGATTATTTTTTCTACTCTGGTAAATAGTCTATATTCATTCTAGAGCAAGTAAGTTGCTACTCGTTTAAAAAAAGAGAGAAAAAAAGACAGATAACCACACTTGTTTAAAAGATAGTGAAGATTAAATGATGTAAAGCATACGAGGTACGCCAGCTGACCGAGAACGCTGGAAAACTGAACATTCGTGAAAAATCTTGTCAGTGAGATGACCGGTCACCCAATAACAACCTACCCGCCTGGCTTGTAGTTTTCATAGCAACAACCGAAAGACTTGACAAGTTGTACTTTACATTGTAGGCAGTGACTTGGAGGTTGTACTTTGTGAAAGGCTTTAAATCGGACACAAGGTACTGAGTGTTGTTGCCGTCATAGACTACTTGATAAAAAGCGCTCTGCTCTGATCCTGTGTTTATTGATAACCTGTATTTAATTTTTCCGTTACTATCAGCAGGTTGTTGCCAGGACACAAGAATCGCTGTTGAGTTAACACTCTGGGTGGAGAGATTCAGAGGCGGTGATGGTTCTGCCAATTCAAAGATCACAAAAAAACTAAGCGTTCATCTGCGCCAAGTGAGGGTCTACAGGCTTGGACAAAAATGGACTTTACTATATATTCTTTCAAGAGAGAGCCCTTTAAAGCACTCGCAATTACAAATACTCCCCCCCCCCTCCCCCACCAAAAAAAAAAATGTTGACGTCCAGCTGGATTGTTGTGGGGTGAGGTGTGGGGGGGGGGGGGGGGTGGGGGGTGGGCGGCTGTCATAGCAATACCAAATCCGCGGGATAAGCGTCCTGTCGGTAAGAAAGTGCGAAATTTTAAACACTCTTTGCCCAATAGTGTAACTATTTACAGAGCGGAGGCAATACCTTTTTTCCAAGTTATTTGAAGAACCAGAGCATTGGACCTACACGTGACCTCCAGTTCTGTAGAACAGGGCTCTTCCAACTAACCAAGAGCTACATTGGCCACGCAGTTTACAATGTACATCAAATAATTGTACAGTACATATCTGCCTTTCAAAGTTTTCCTTTCGACAAACAGAACATGTATTCCCACCACGTAGTATCTTGGAAATTTCCTTTGTTCAGCTTCTTACTTTCATTTAAAGGGTTTAATCTCAGGGACTCTTCTCTTGTAATGGAGGGTTGGAAAACTCACATAGGGGTCGTATCTGAGTTTTCCAACCCCCCTCTACAAGAGAAGCGAGGAAAGGGTGGAAGTAGAATGTATACTCGCATCAAACGTATACCAACTAGATTGCCAAGTTGAAACTACGTGTACTTTTTGGAGCCTGTACTTTTAAACAAGAAACTTAGCTGTTACTCAAATAAAGCTACTGGAGAAGCACGTGGATAGGTTTTCGTGGAGCCACGAAAAGCACTCCGGTATCGTATGAATACCTATCCGATATGTGACTCTTCACTTGAGAGATCAGCGAGGGGCAGCTTCGCTACGTCACAGAAATCGCGCCGCCACAACCTTTCTTGTGTGTGGACTGAAGTCATGTCCGGTATGATTTTCGTGGCTGCGCAAAATTATAATTATGCTTCAATACGGTAAGTCATTTCAAATAATAATACTTCGTCTTTTTTGTCCTCATTTAAGTACCGAGTAACCTAACCTTTGCTAGCCTTAAGACCAGTTAACATGACACATTACTCACGTCCTTCATCTGTCTGGATCAATACAGTGCTTTGATTTCCTCGCCCTTTGCGGGTGAAAGCAGCAACATTGATTGAATAAAAAGTGAAAGCATTTAAGGAAGAAATGACTGCACTCCTCTCTCCTATACCAACAGGCCTAGTTGTTGACTTGGAGGATCCTTGCTCTGTGTACGTCACCTTGTTAAGGCAAAGAAACAAAAGATATATACACTATACCGGACATACCTATCTGGTTTGTGACGCTCCAATTAAGAGGTAGTCGCGGCACAGAGTCGCTTTGTTAAAGCTAGAAATTGCGCCAAAATCATCGTTCTTACATGTAAGTGTAAACAAAAACCCTATCCGGTGTGGTTTTTGAACCAGCACAAAAGCTATCCAGGAAAAGTACGAACATAGCCTTATAGACGTGATGAAGCAAAACTGAAGGTAATAGAGTGACTGGATAATGGATATTTGACTATCAATAACGACCCTTGTTACTATGTCAAAAAAACTCATCACTCACATTTATACTATGGAGTCTTTATAGCCATCACGGCTTAACTAACAGATGACCAATAAGAACACCACTTAATCAACCAATTAGGTGGCCAACCAGAGTTTAATGCCATCACCTCGCTTTAATTTGACTCTGGCGTTGACTACCGCACAGGTTGTCAAAACGTCAGTCACTCTCAACAGCAGTCCTATTCACAGCGTGCAAAGAAAGTCGTGTCTGATAGCCCGGGGCTAGTGGATTTTGCATGACGGGCGAGTACTAATTTTTTTGGGAAATCCAAATTACAGATGGATTGTAATCAATCCTGCTAATCAAAAAGGGTTTTTGAGCTAGTTGAAATGACTTGTGGGCTAGTACATGCTAGCTACAGCTTGCCTGAATGGCAGGCTGTAAAACTGACTTTCTTTGCACCCTGTATTCAGGACCACACTCTCCCAAACGATCATATTCCACTTACTTATGAAAATATTTTAAAGAAGTACAATGACGTATTGAAAAAAAACACTAGAAGAGATGAACAGGTTGCATTACCTCGTACTTGAGGAGAACACCATTCATCTCCGTTGGTTCAGTCCAGTTCACAAACAATGTAGTAGAGTTAATTGCTTTGGCTAAAAGTTGAGTTGGCTGACTTGGAACTATGAGAACAAAAAAACAAAAGATTTTACAAGCTAGTGTTTCAACTTACAATGCAGGGAAACAACACCACAAATAAACACAAACTACAACTTACTCGATTCAAGAAAATTATGTTTAGATGAACATGTACATGTAACAAAATGAATGTAAAATTGTTAAATGCTTCCTATGTTTCACAGAAACCTTGACATTACAGAACAACAAACATCAAGAGCAGAGTCTGCTATTTTTAAGTTCAACCAAACTTTCATGAATATTAGATTGTGTTCAAAATGGGAAGCCACAAAACTTCGTTTATATTTATATGTTTTTACCATTCTTGTTACAATTTACACTATTTTGATAACGACGACATATTCAGTAAAGGCCCTGGGCAGGCCTTATTTGACAGCTGTTCTCCAAGTACACGAAAGAGGAGGGATGCGTAACCAATGCCCTAGGTTGTCCTAAATTGGCCAACTCTCGAAAAAAGCAGACATGTAGAAGTGTGTTACCAACCAGGCTGCTATTGGTATCCCCTAATATGTACATGTACAACATCAATCCTTCCTAAAAACCAGAGCATCTCATCCACTGAAATTTATTCCACGACACGTACAAATAAAGCTTCTGGCCGAGAATTACATGTATCGCTGACTGGAATAGTCTACCATTTGACTTTAACAATAGCTTGAACAGTAAAATTTAAAGACACCATCCCTGACTACATTTATTCATTGTAATACTTGTCCCTTGCCATTTATTTTTAGTAGTAGCACTTTAGTTTATTACTTAAGGAGTTTGCGAGCATGTCTATGATAAATTAATTTTTACAAGTTGATGTAAACTCAGGGTTTGCAAATTTTATTGATGAGTGGAGTCATTGTGACTTCTGCTTCACAAATTTTGGATTCATTCTGGAATATTTGGAGTCAAGTATTACAGCGAAAAAAGCCATTTTCAGACTTTCCAGCACGTGGTCCTGGCATGTATACACTATCGTGAGGGATGCACCAAGTAGCTGTGGCGGTCCGCTGACCTGGAAAGCTCAAATCCGCGATGGCGGTCATCGAGTAGACTTTGATTGTAAATTACCCTCTTCGTGTTTTGTCGTGCAGTATAATTCTTTAATTTTGATGATTTAATTAAGGTTTACAACGTTTACAATTAACGTAAATTGTATTTAAAAAAGGTAAGGACAAAACTGTGTTTGTCACTAATTTCTGGAGTCGAAGTGGCTCCCTGTTCGTTACCGGAAATTTCTGGAGTCGAAGTGACTCCCTCTGTAACCTCTGTGGAGTCATCTGAACAATTTTGGCGTAAAATACGCCAAATTTGGCGTTTTTGCGAAACCTTAAACTGTAAATGTCTCGGTGTATGGTAGCTTTTGAAAATCCTGACTTACCATCTTCATCAGTTTGCACAAACACTTTATTACTAAAAGGTCCTGGAGCAACTGTGACAGCTCTCACTTCAACTTCATAGAATGTCCACTTCTTAAGACCATGTACCTCATACGACACAGCTGTACCAACATCTAAGATCACAGGTGAACCAACCTGTCGCTTACTTCTACCGTTTCCTTCCCTATGTGGCTCGGTAGTCACAGGAATCTCACTATCACTTGGTGTAGTGGGTACAGGCGATGACGGCAAAAGTGATGCTGATGATGTCAAACCAGAAATATTGTTTCTACTTGTAGGCATTATTGTTGGCTGTGTACTTATCTCTGTTAGACGAAGCTGATATTTTCGTAGCTTGCCATTTAAAGTGTCCAGTGCTGGTGGATCCCAGGCAATAGAGATTGCCTCAGAACTGGTACTATATGCCGCTGTTATAGTCGGAGCACTAGATGGGGCTGATCGCAAAACAGACATAATTGACTTTAGTTAATCACATTAATAGGAGACATCACTGTTCACAAACATTGTTCTCGTTATTCAAATTTCTAATTGTGAAATAAAAAAGTCTTTTGTTTCAAGAAACAATATGATTCTGGTTGGCACAATCATTAATATCAATTGGTGGCGTCAGCATGAGTATCACTATAGTGCAGTTTGTAGTGTTGTACATTGCATAAATTGACAAACTGGTTTTCCATTTTTTCTATTTAATTTCTTAAGCAACTTTAGAGCCCCTATTTTGGGTTAGAGTGGATGCAAATACCAGTAATTATGTGACTGTCAAGTCTGAATCCCCTGAGGGGTAACCAATCCCTACTGAATTCTCCCTACGACTGCTCAAATGACCAGAAAGGTTGTGAGAATAAAGAAAATGATCAGCAGTTGTATTAGTTCTCGATTGTTGAACATATTCACCTCATAAGTACCATAGGAAGTGTATGGAGAAAAGTGTGGAGAATATCCATGATGATATCGATATTTGAATTCAAAGGCTTAATTCACATGTTGAGACCCCCCCCCCCCCCCCCCCAATTCATTCTAGGTCTTGGTGGCTGTTACAGTTGTTGACTGCCATTACCATAACAGGCCTTCTCTTAAAGTTTACATACTTGATCAAATTCTCTGTCACTTTCTTATGTATGTATCACAAGAAGTGCTTCCTTTTGTTACTCTCTTTGTCAATACTTTTTCTTTTTTTAAATGAAAAAATAATAGTTTTTATGCTATTTGCGAAAATCAGAATAATCAGCAAAATCTGAGAAGGCTGCTGTTTTGAATGATGTCATACATATTATACATGCATCCCATAATACTTAAATTATCTTGAAAAGTGTATGACAGACCAAAAATAGAAAAAAAACCTCAAGGGGGTAGAGTCCAACCACCACCCCTTCCCCTTGCCCTTGTACCATGATAGGGACATGCATGGATTTGCCTGCGCATTGAGCAAGAAGGCATAATCATCTCAGTGGACACTTTAAGTGAAGGGTTAAACTTCATTTTTTTCCTCCACTAGCACTTTGGCAAAAACTGTCACCTTTTGCAACCATATCAACTGAAATTAATTTTTTTTTTCATTTTCAGTCCAGAACCTACTGTATGTGAACAACTGGTATATTCTCAAAGAGAGTGATACATGTACACTGCATAGTGGAAAGTGCAAATTTATTAAAATTAATACAAAGAAAAAGAAGAAAATTCCACGGGGCAAGCAATTACCTGCTTCATCAGTCAAAATCAGTTTGCTCTTTCCACTATAATTGCTTCTACCAAAGGAATTTTCAGAAGCAACTCTGAATGTGTAGTTGGTATAAGGTTTCAGCCGTGAAACCATGGCCTCACTGTGTCGAACAATGCAAGCCTCCGGCACTGAAGACTGGTTACATGTTGCATTTTTCCATGTGAAAGAATCATTACTAAACTCAACTGAATAGTTTGCTGAAGACTGTGCACTGGTTGTATTCCAAGTCAGGAAAATACTGCGAGCTGACAAAACTGTGACATTTAAAATGACCGGTGGCTCTGGCACACCTGAAATTCAAGCATGGTAAAATACATAAAATGCACATACATCAAAACACTTTACATATGTACATACAGTTAAATTACAAGAAAGGAGGACAAAATGAAGAAAGTGAAAAAAAACAGGCACTAAAGTTTATGTAAAATCCCATTCACATTAATTTTCCAAGGTTACAATGCAGGTAACAATTATGACACAAGTAATAAAAATATATTTTGAGTCTATAATTATACATGTTGTATTACATCTACATGTTTTCACAACTTAATAGAACTCTGATTAAAAAATGCATAAAAAATGCCATCTTCATATTATAATTTTTATTAACATATTAATAAAAAATATGTTAGTCTATGTACATTGCATGTTTCTGTTACATATTAAATGCAGCAATGTATTCATGATTACAAAATTACATTTCAATCGTATCATTATTTACACAGCACTACAGTCAAAAAAACATCCTTTTGATTGCAAAAATGTTACCTTTTTGTTCATCAGAAAAATGTTATATAATTTATGGTAAATGGTGGTAAAATATTTACACATCAGGGCTGACAGTTTTATCCACCTTTCTATCAATCCCTGTTTACATGAACATGTACCCGTATTTTCAATTTTTTTGGTAAGTTCAATTATTGATTTAATATCTTTGATAGCAGAATAGATATCACTTAAGAAAAAACAACATAAACTGGTATACATGTACAATGTATGTTTTGCACACTAGAGACATCTGCTAGGAATGGCAACTGTCAAGTGTCAGAAGTACAAGTGTCAAGTGGACAGTTTCTTCTCCTAAAGCATGACATTGTGGATTTTTGCCATTTGAAATTTAAATATAGCCACTAAATAATATAATCTATATTGGCTTCTGTGGGTCAGTACATTTACATCAGGAATAAAGAAAGTCTCCACTTAATTTCAACAACACAATAATAAAAAATAATAATAAATGATGAACTCAAACTCAATGACAGGGGAATGTAAAAATTGGGAACAACTACTACCAATGCAATGCAATGTTAATAAGCATCATAATTATTATGGTAAAGCATTATTGTTTGCTTGTTTGTTTGTTAAAAGAATTTTCAGCAGCAATTCTGAATGTGTAGTTTGTATAAGGTTTCAGCCATGAAACTGTGGCTTCACTCTGTGCAACAATGCAAGCCTCTGCCACTAAAGACTGGTTACATCTTGCATTTTTCCACTTTAAAATTTTAACTGCTCGTAAACTAAAGTGGTTCAAAATGTGCTGGTAATCCTTTATCAGGTGTAGCACTAATTTAAGAAGTGACTAATGTAGCTCATTTTTACAGGCTGTTTGAGGCTTTTCTTGCCAAGGCAGCACTCATCAGCTCAATAAACTACAGGTGTAATCAAAAAATTAATAATCTGTTTACGTGTAAAATACCTGGTGGTGGAGCAGTTGATGGAGGAAGCATAACACTTGAACTCTGTTGCCATGACGTCTTTGCAGTTGGAAACTGTGTACTGGTTGGGTGAACCAAGGTATCACTTTGGGAAACACCAACTTCAGTCATGACGATGGATTTGGTCAACAACTGAGTGGATAAGCCATGGCTAGTTAGTCCTGTAACAAAACAATAAAATTAAATGTTATCATCAACGGGCTGTTGTTATTAAAAGCTTTATGTAACAGCCAAATATTTTTGATGAGGTGTTTCATCTGTTGATGAAACACTGTGTGGAATGCTTGATATTATACAAATAAAATGATTTTAGAAGGAGAAATTAAGGATGCAAAAATAAGCAGTTTTTATATGATTTCCAAACACTCATTAAACATTAATTTCCTTTATATTTTCTTTATGAATTATTAACCCATTCGATCGATCCTGGAGATTTTGCCAAAAAACGCATTTTGAAGCTAGTCGAGTGGTTTTCTGGTCACTGTCACGCTATAAAGAGCTAAAACTTACCACAAAACCGTTTACAAATCGTACACTTCACGGCCTTCTGATCCAGATGCAAACTGTTAGCTTGCGAAGTTCAGGCATGGGCAGAAAGCAAAATTTCGAGAGTTTTGGGGTTTAAAAGTGACACAGCAGTCTTGACTTTTACTTTTTGTTTTCTCCCCTCCCCTATTTTTTCGCTTTTCTTGCCTCATTTTTTTTAGTTCTCTTGCTGGGCATTTAGTAGGCTTCATTTTGGTGGGAAGAGTTTTTAGGAAAGCTTTTAGGACCTTAGGATTAGATGAAAGGAAAGGTAGGTGGGCAATGGAACAAGATTTTCATGGAGATTTTCAGGTCAATGTTAGATGGTTTTTGTCCTTTTTCTCCAGTGTTCTTGACTGATCGTGAATTGTGCTCATTTTGGTATGGTTTTGAAAGATCTTTTCACTCTGCACAAGTTAGCGGACAAAGTTGCCCTAGACCATTAAAACTGATGACGTCACAAGTGGAAGAAAGGATGTGGATCCGCACGGGCAGCTCAGGGGCGAATGGGTTAATAAGTTTGAGAAATACCTGTACATTTCCAAACCAATCAACACCTACGTCATCATTACCTGAACAAAAGAATCACTCCTGGGCTAAACTTGAACACAAAGAACTTATAGTTCAGAGCATCTGTCTTTGATTATATATTAAAACATGTAAAACAGAATCAAGGTATTTATCTCCAAGACATAAGGGTATTCTTAAAAAAACTAAAGGTGCAGTTTAGCTTTAGGGATGTTTAAATGTACAAAATGTAACTTTTAAATGAGTTGACAGGCAGCAGACACTTTTTAAGTGGGGAAGAAAAAGAAAAGAGTGACCTTGGATTCCAGTTAATACTCCTGATGATAGTTTGCATTAAGAAATGTACACATTACTGTACTGACCAACGGCAAGCTACTGTAGCATACACTTGTAATAATGCAAATTTATTTAAAAAGTAAAATAATATTATGATTTTATTGATTACACAATGTCTGACCTGTTGAAGTGTTGCCAAATGACTGAGTGGCATTACTAGCGTAACCAGCAACATTGCTTGAGGAAGGTGATGGTGTCACAGGAAGAAAGGATAAACCCTTGGTTGTCATGGTAACCATATCAAGGGAAAGACTGGAGGACAAGTGCGAGGTGGTGCCACCTTGTATTGCACTAGTCACTGCTGGAACTTGCGTTGACTGTGACCCTCCCTGTAAAAATATACGTGAGCTGTTCTGTTGAATTGGAACTGTACTTCTAGCTGGTGTAGCTCTCAAGCTCGGCAATACTGTACTAGTACTTTTAGAAACACTTGCATGCGCAGCGCTTGTACTAGATGCTAGTCTTGAAGATACAGTTTTATAATGCAAAGTCATTTCACTCTCTGCAACACTAGTAAGGATCTGCTGAGTTGTCTTGGCTTGTGTGGGCACCAAATAATCTGACTGTATTGCCGTAGCAGCATCACTACCAATGCTTTCTGGTAAAAGGCTTGTCTTAGGTGCTTGTGTGTGCTTGTCACTGGAAGTTTGCATTGCAATTGGTTGTTTGTTACTACTACTAAGTGCTTGAGATTGCTGTATTGTAGGTGATTGCAATACACTTGGGGTTTTTAAGCCGCTATCTTTTGGACCACTTACAATTGAAACAGGTGACTGAAAAATATTAGGTCCAACGTTGCTAGCTGCAATTGTTCTTTCCGTACTTAAAGACGGCGTTGTTACAAACTTTATCTCTGACTTAACTATCCTGTAAGGTGATGCACTAGTAACAGGATACAGATGAGAAGTTATAGATGATTGTGATTCTTGAAAGACAACAGTTCTGTTATTCAGACTTGATCCAGACTCTTGAGCATTGACTAAAAACAAAAATAATGAGAAAGAAACTTAAACAGTAATTGACTTGGTATCAAAGTAAATGTACACATGCATATGTTTGGACAATAAATTAACCACAATGGGAAATGAATGACGATTTTACACCCTTTCAAACTCATTAATAACTCTTCAGTGGAAGCAAGAATTTACTAACAAGAATGAGGTTTGGATGTCAGATTTTAAGATTTTCTTTAATAGCTACAGTACAGTTATGGTACTGTAAATAGAAAAAATAATAATAACGATCTAGTGGTAGCACATCCACGTACAGTGTAGTGATTCTTTGTCTACCATTCCTGGTTGGAACTGGAATTTGAAAATGTTGGTTTTTAAGGAGAAGGGAAAACCAGAGTACCCAAAGATAACCTCTCAGAGCAAAGGCGAGAACCAACAACAAACTCAACCCACATTATGGCATTGATGCTTGAATTTGAACCCAGGCCACACTGGTGAAAGGTGCAATATACCACCACCTCAGGAAATTTGCTTCATCCAATATCTTGACACCTACTTGAGGGTGGCTGATGAAAAGTAGACTTAAAGAGCGCAAAAGAATGGTTAGATGATACCGCAATACTGCACATTGAAAGAAAAACTACCAAAATATCACTTAACAAAAACTCAAAACCGCATTGCCACATTAGCTGCGATGCCCCCTCCTTACATGTATCTCAGGGGCCAGCAAGGGGGTGTAACAAAAGTGCTGTCCAATAACCTTGGGCTATTGGGGCAACCTCTTGGGCTACCATGTTTTTATTACGAGTTGCGTGACAGGTTATCAACAATTGCAGAGCAAAAGTAAATGTTAGTGAAAAGGAATACTATTTCGTTTGGCCAGCTAGAAGACTGCCAGTGGCTTCTTTTATTCTGCAACTGCTCACAAAAAGTGCAAGTGGTTGCTGCAATTTTCATCGTATACTGAACCAGCATATATACCAGTGTTTAGCCAACCACCTACAAAGCATTAAATTAAATTAAAAAATTAAATAAAATTTTATTTAAGCTCGATAGCATGAGGAGTGGTTGCCCAATCTCCCGAGCCAGGGGCTCATGTATTAAATGCTTGAGCGTTCCGGATCGAATTGGAATTTAGAAATGTTGGTTTTTGCGTTAGCCACTTCACCACCACATGAAGCATTTTCCAAGAGGTATTAAAGTATTTAACATTACATGTCCTTGCACAAGAGAAAAAACCTCTAAGGTAGGAACTGGAAGTCCACCAAGACACTATTTTACAACCACACTATGATCTTTATTCTTGTATTTATCCTCTCATCATATTAAACAGGGCGTTCACGCCCAAACCAAAGCTTCTAATATTATTAAGCAGATTATTGAAGTGGCTTGTAAATAGAGAATACTTCATGGAAAGTGCTGGCGTTCGGTATTTATGCACGAGTTGTTGACGTATCAGAAATCGAACGAGTGAGTGCAGCGAACGAGTAAGATTTCTGATACAAAAACAATGAGTGCGTAAATACCGTACAAAGCACTTTCCATGTGGTATTGTGTTTATTATATACATACCGAGACATTCATCATTTTGGCGGCCTTTTTATTTTAAATCTTTCAAAAACGCTTATTTGCCGCTACACACTTGCGGCAAAATGACAACGAAAACGAAGTATCAGCTTTTTAGTAAAAGCGTTTGTTAAAAACATAAATGACGGTAAGGATATGAGGTAATCCAAGAACTATAAGTAATCTTCACTGTTTGTTGTCAATGCACAATTGAAAACGAGTGAATTTAAGTAAAATGGCCGGTTTCAATATAATCTTAAGCTTAAATGAAAGGCAAAGTAGCTCCGACAAAAAGCACAACAAAAGCTTACGTCTCGTTCTGTTTTTCCCTTTCCGCTGTTGTTTCGCCAGCTCTCTACCGTTTTCTTTATCAACAGTGAAACAAACGAAACTATTCCACTCCATTTCCGAAATGTTTGTCACTTTTTTAGCGAGAAAAACTCTTTGAGTAAAACTTTTCTCGTTGAATGTGTGCGAAGCAGTGCTGCAAGCTGCAATAAAAGGCGGGAATTTTGGCGTGAAACTCACACACCTCTGATTGGACGTATCATTTTTTTCACGTGTGAAAACCATCGTTCGCTCCTCTGATTAGCTTGAACTAATTTGCGTACGAAAATTTACAACATAGCTCTTTGGTGAGTATTTCGCAGTATATATATAATAAATTTGATTATTACACATTGTACTCACTGTCTGCCTTCTCATTGGCTGAGAGCCCAGTGGTAATTTTGGGAATCAGCACAACCTATAGATTAGTTACTTATCTGCCAGCAGACTAATCTGTAGGTTTGCACGTGCAATGCACGATTTCCAATAACAATATAATATTTATTCAGGTTCCTTGCAAGGGAGTGTTTGTCGTTATTTTCTTCAAAACAATGTGTAATAAAACAATTATGATTAGATTCAGTTTTTGTGATATCCTAATTAATCGAGGTCTCAGTAAGTGCTATCAGCCTCCACCTTCGGCTCGGCTGATGACACTTACCTCGACCTTGATTATTCCGGATATCACTAAAGCCTCATCCAATGATTGTTTATGCATGTAATTTCAAGGAAAATTGAATTTTACAATACAGTTTGTAAAATGGAAATTCTTGAATGAGATATAATAAGAAAGCAGAGAGAAGGAGGCACAGAGACTGAAAATGTATCTGACAGATGATTTGGTTAACCATAAACACCATTAGCATAACGTAAGAGATAAGCTTAAACCACTTTGGCAGGCAGAAGTGTATGTTGATCCCCAAAAACTTGTCTGTAGCACGACATGACATGAGGGGGAAAAATAGTACTGTTGCCCTGTTCGGTTTTCAGAGAATAGATAATCCTTCATCTATGAAAGTTGCCGAATTAAGATTCAATTGAAATGCGCACATTATCTTATATTTGCCATCTTTCATCGAAATCCAGTCAAATCGACCTTTTCGCTGAAACAGTAGAAGCTGCGCTTAAATTCAGCCTTCTTCACGAGAAAGATCAAGACTACGTTCTCCATACAAACATGATGGGAGAGCCTCCTCAAGAATTTAACGCTTCAAATTTATATCAGCATAAGTAAAAGAATAAATTTAACAGAAATTGAAATGAATTTGCCCTCAAGCAACTTGATCTTACCTAAACTTGACAAGAAGACTATCACAAGGACGAAGGAGCGCTCCATAATGGACGGCAAATTATCCTGAAAAATCCCTTTAAATTGCGGTTATACAACAAGTATACAATAAAAAAGTAAAAAGTGATATTTGCTTGTAGTCAGCCGGTGTCTAATTCATCCATATCGTTCAATCCAATACTTATTTCGTGTTCGCGCTTCCACCGCAGGCATTTTGTGGGCACGACAAGGCCGATTGCACATTCCACCGGAAATCGATCCCATTCCCCCTAAAGCGTACTTCCGGATGTGATGCTTCAGCAAAACAGGAATATCCAAGGACTCTTGGCTTGCGTTCATGTGCAAAAATAATCCTATACATGCCAAAAACAATGCATTTTGATGAGCAGAGTTTTATCCCGATTTTGAGACTCTACTAAGTTAATTTTGTTTTACCGGATTAGCTTTGGTTTAGTTTGTCTGAACGTTCATCTTCTGACCTCCTTTGGAGAACGGAAACGCACCAAACGTTCATCGCGATCAATGTCCACTCCAAAGGTTCATGGGAGGGAGCCCAGAAGTTAATACACAACAACATAGTTCCATGCAACGGCAGGACATCCTGTTTGGCAAAAGTCTACAAGTAGGAAATTTCATGCGTCACAGAAAATTCGGTGAAAAAAAGTAGAACTGAAGAATTTTACACAACAACAACGTATCCAACCCCAACATTCCTGAAAATTATGACGAAGTAAGCCCTTTAGAAGGGGAAATTGTATATTTGTTTCGTTTTAATGGAAAAAAGGCCTAGTTTTACTAGGTGTCCCTGTAAGGAACGGTCCGTGTAAAGTGAATTACATTGCTATCAAGCTCTCCATTTGGGGAATATATTAAGACGTCACGCGCGAGTGTCACGCGACCCGCTCGCTGACGCATTAGTTTCAAGGTGCAGTCAAAGACAGTAGGACAGTGTTGGTTAGATGTAATTCTTTTTTAAGAAGAATGATAGCCTTTTAATTTCTGTTAGTCGCCGCGCCCGACGATAAAATAAAGCACTAATTCCAGTTTAATTCCGCTTCAAAAGAGAAAAAGGAACTTGGCGGTTTGCAACTCTAGCGCAATTTTAGTACAGGATTAGTTACTCAACACGTACGGTCCCCATTAAGGACCTTACGAAACCACGACGGCAACGGGAACGTCAAAAAACAACAGGTTTAATGAGCAAAACAACAACTCTGCACGTGCATCACGCTCTCGCGGGGGGGTACTTTAGGACTTTTGGGGTGGGGATGTGCCGCTGGGACCATGACCCTTAGCCTATACCAGAACTAGTTCAAGTGAATTAAGACTAAACTCCCCAAGTCCCCCCCCCCCCCCTATCCTAGAGTAGCCAGCTGCTTTCCAGAAACAACTAAGGTCACCAGCACAGCCCAGCCAAAAAAAATCCGATTTGATTTTTTTTATATTCTTGAGTGGCAATTCCCGGTTTCCCTAGTCTAGACTAAAATCTTCAGCCAATTGATCAGTTTAAATGGGAAAAGATACCTTCTTCTAGACCCAAACTCTCTGATTTATATACCCTATCCCAGAGTAAACTGCTTGAAAACCATACCCTTCACAGCGGCACATGTCTATATAGCCTATATATGGCAGTACCCCCCTCCCCTCCCCCCTCTCGGGATCACGTTTTTTGGTACATTTTTTTGCAGTCGCTGCATAACTACGTCGACGTGATATGACCAATTTTTTTACTTGGGAACAGGAACGGCAAGGCGATAAATTCTACCACCTCTGTCTGAACTCGGGCGCGTTCCCCTCTCTTCAGCTCCAGCCAAAATCCTCTTCTTTTAAATAACAGGGTGAACTGGGATAATCGCGAAAAAGGTTAAAAAGGATGCGAAGTCGATGTTTCATGGACGTCGCCGTTGTCGGATCGTAAGGTACCTATTTACACGTAAAAGTCAGTGAAAAATCCAAGGAGAGGTTCCGGAAGGTGAGGACCCCTAAACGCCCTCCTTAGACTGGAAACTTTTATAGAATTTTTAAAACTGGATGATTGCGCTGAGAACTGAAGAATCAAGCATTTTTGGGTTGACCGTCAAAAGCAAAAAAAAAAGGAGAAGAATTTTCGAACCTATTCTTAACATGTTGTAAAGCAAATCAGCTAATAGAAGACGAACTGAGAAGCTGCTTTTATTTAAAAATAAAGGAAATTTCAAGATCAAAAAATTATAATTTTGTTGATCGCTAGAAAGATAAATCGCCATAAGATGCTCAAAGGTTACAAAATGCATTTTTTGAGACTTAGTGCGGTCCCCTCATGTTAACCTGCGATCAGGCGATTTCAGCGAAAAAAAAAAAAAAAAAAAAATGATCGCAGGTTACCCCCATGTAGGCCGCACCTCCGGGATCGGAAAGCTTGCTCGCAGGCTAATTTTTCCTATTAGTACTGAAGTACTTCCATTAATATATTTTGTCTCGTCAGTTGAATTGTTAAGGAACAAGACCCCCGTAATGGGGATTCATTAGTCTGCCGACAGCTCGCTTTTCAGCCAGGGCTGTATAACCTGGGTAACTTCCACCGTTATGAAGAAAAATAGGGCAAGTTGGCCTTTGAAACAAGAAACAAAAATATTGCATGACAGTATAACGTGACTTATTTAATTTAACCGGAAATTCCAAAACTTATTGTCGTTCTACTCTGGAAACGTAACGGGCCCAACTTTTGATGTTTCAAATACTGTTATGTACATTGTAATTTTGTTTTTTGTTTTTTGATCTCGCAAAGGAAATCAACTTTCAGTTTTATTTCTGTCTGGATATTGCATTTAAAGCCCATCTAACTATTCAAGTGAATTTTGACGGGGCGATTTGCAAATAGCATATTGATTATCCCTTTCTTGTAAGGAAAGACTTTTCACAAGCAGGGAGAAAATTGCAACAATAAGTTTAATTTTTCCCTTGGGAAACGTGGGAGGGCATTTTTTCTGCAGCTCCCGCGCAGGCTAATTATCCCATCGAATACTGTATTTAGATAATAATTCGGCGCAGATATAGGGCCAATAACTCCACAAAATAATTTTGTCACTTCGTTCCAAATCGACTTCCAAGTCTGTTCGCCAGACGACCTGACATGAAGCGTCCCCTCCCCGCAAAAATCGTCCCCAGGGGGAAAGGGACATGAACAGTTTTCTGGAAATTCCGTTCTCTATTTGGAGGACGTGAAGAAGAGGTATTTCTCGATTGAGCGTTGCCTTAACGGGCAGCCCAATAAAAATAGTCACCATGTAATGACCCTAATTGATACCGATGGTCATGATTTGAGAGCTAACACTATATAGCCCACCGTCCGAAGAAGAAGAAGTAGTTGTGGATTTCGTGTCGCATTAGCCTGCGTAACAAGCTTTTCTGTTTGGTTTCGGAGCAAGGAAAGAACGAGGAACGGGATTTTACTCGCACCATTTCTCGCGCGGTCTTTGACTCTCGTTCCTCGTTCCTGCACGAAAACGCCTGCTACGCGGGCTAGGGTCGCCACGTAGTCGAGACTTCATAGGGGGTTTGTTACCCCCTTTGGATCACGTGATGCTTCAGTTCTAAAAATGCTGTAGATGTGACGGTTATTTTTTTCCGAAATGTTATCAAATTTACTCCCGATCATGCTATGCATTTTTTAATATTTTATTACTTAGGGTTGAACTAGCCTGCGTAGCAGGTGCTTGGAAGTAAAGATCCGAAAAGAAAGAACGGGCTACGCGAGGAAAACATGCGAGGGAAGAGGGCTTCCTCTTCCCTCGCGTGCCTCCCTCGCGCGCTCAGTCTTTTTGGTGCCCATTAATTCGATTCCAAGCGCCTGCTACGCAGACTAAGGTTGAACCGCTCGCTCTGACCGCCGCCATTTTTGTCATTTTTTAATTTAGGTGCTTCTCAGTGCGACTATACAGTAGCTCTACCCAACAAGTCAACACCATTTTGTATTCTCTTTAAAAACATAAAATGACTTAAACGGTTTAAATGGAAAATACAATTCTCAGAATGATGCACCTGCATTTTGAAGTGTGATCGTACGTGTTTGTGCAAAAAAAGAGACAAAAAAAACACTGACACTGATATAAATTCAATGTGACCAAAAGCGATCTGAAGTTGATATGTTATTAAAAATACAAGATTCAGGCAAAATGTCAGAGGCGAAACAGGAGCTTAAAAAGCAAAGATATAATCTATCTCGTAAACCCTGACAGCGTCCGCAGCGGCACCCCACTGGAATTGTCCGCCTAAGCCTGGTTTCCATGGATCGTCCGGATCGTCCCGATCTTCCCAGTCATCTCAAATATTGTTCAGACGATCGGGACGATTATGTGGAAACGCTACCCGGACGAACACAAACGACCTGGACGACTGAGACGACCTCGATCGCTTGGATAGAGTTGAGTTCTATTCGGACGATCGGGATGATCGTGTAAATTTTGAAGCGATCATATGGAAACGCTCTCAGACGACTGAGACGATCGGGACGATCGAAAGCTATCCCAGAAATCATCACTACTATTCCAGTATAAATCGAGAATAAATTCGGCCTGGACGCCGCTGAAGGTGAGAAATAATACAAAAGTGTTCGCATCGCGTATTGGCGCTATTTGAAACTAGAGAAAGTCAAGTTCTTCTCGTGATACTATGTCTTCGTGGAACTCTTCTTGCTTGTCGACGTCGCAAAATCGAGAGAAAAGGAAGATAGCAATACTCGAGGTTCGCTCTCCGTTTAAAATCCATCATCTGCATCATTATGTTTGGCTTGTTTGCAAAACACGCGCAAAAATTCTATTGTCTGACCCAGAGACATCGCTGACGTCCCCGGCCGCGTCTCTTGTCGTTGGGGCGATCCAGACGATCGTGTAGAAACCAGAAATCGCCCTAGTCGACGTCCGAATCGTCTCTAAATTTTTTTTGAAATTACTGGGGCTATTGGGACGATCCGGACGATCATATGGAAACCAGGGTTTACAAGAAAATGGCTTGACCACCTGGTACTTATGACGTCATATCTCGTATCCATAGTAACTGACCATCACTAAACTTGTCCCAAATCGCGCGCGAGGGATAAACGAACTTCTACAGAAAACTTAAGGTGATGATGTTTTACCGTGTAGGAAAAAAATTAGGAAAACCTTACGTAGGGGTGACACCCACCCCCCCCCCCCCCCAACCTTCTACGTCCGAGGGTTAATAGCTTACACATTTCCCATATTAAATTATAGGGTCCAGAGGAGATGTGTTTGTCGTTACAACATCAAAACCCGTCGAAAACCTCGGAAAAAAATGGCTTATTTTGATCGCGTTACAGTTTCGTTACACAGGAGGAGGATATGGCTTGCGGTTATTGATTTTCAAAACGGCGAACAACAAAGTCGATCTGGGTCAGATAAGAAGCGAAGAAATCGTTTACAGTAGATTCATTAAGATCCCATTGCGCTAATTAATCGTGCTAAGCGACAGGTATAGACATTTTTCAAGGTGAGACTTTAAATAAGTAATTCATTCATTCACACGAAACTCCTCTGGATCCTGTGATTAAGTATCTCATTCCCATTTCAATATATTTTCCCCCTTCCCTATTAGAGTCGCAAATAACAACACGGGGAAAATCATGTTCAAACAGTAAATTTATTGAATTTTTCTTAAACTGGTTAACTTTACTGACTTAGAAACAAATAACAAGCCTAGTATAAAGAAGAAGTTAAGGTGTACTGAACTTGGCTTCATTGGCTTCTTTTTACACACTGTTCTATTTTATCAATGACCACATACGTATTAAACTGTAAAACAGCCCGACTTTTTGCCTTGGTTAAGAACGCGCGGGCGAGCGGTCAATCGAAAGGTGGGAAGGTAAAAAAGGGCGAGTGATACTGGGCCTACGAGCATGTGAGGCTCCAGCGCTTCGCGCGAAAATGTCAAGCCTGCCCTTTGGGCCTTTGTATTACCGATTATGAGGTACAAAATCCGACTGTTTTGCAGCTTACATACGAAGTAGTGCTTCACAAAGTAAAAGAAGAAAAAATACACTATAAAATCGTGTATAACAACTAATTCTAAAAATCTAAATGTATAATATTAATAGGCTATCTCTCAGTCACCCCAAGCTTCTGTACGTTTTTAAGGGAAATGATTGTGACAAAAATGACTTTTTTTTACTCCCATGCAAATGAAACTTATTATGACAAAAAAGATTGCACTTAGCTTTGCTCGGAAAGTGAGGGTTTGTGGAACTCGGAAATTGCCTGTTGATAACGCATATTTTATCTTGATTAAAAACATCAATTACGAAAAGATAAATCAGCTAAATACAGTACAACCCGCGACTAAGAACCTTCATTAACAGGTTCTCATTTCCTGAAGAAGAAATACATTGCATCCAGTCATTCCTTTTGTAAAACCCGCCTACCATGGCATTGCAGTTGGAGCTATAAGGCTTCTATATCTCCAAAGAGGACCCTAAATGTTAAATTGTTTCACTTGCACAACGGCACAGATTTATTTTGTGGATTTTTGGCAAAATAAGGTCCCATTTCAAATTTTAGGCTGAACAGGTTCTTGTATAGAGGAGGCCTAACTGGTAAATTTTAGCCTTACATGTTCTTAAAAACCGAGTTCTTAGTCGCGGTTTAAGTATTATGTAATGCTCAAAACACGCGCTGTGAGTGATTTGAACAGCTTCAAAAGCGTCCCCTTAGTATTTTATTTCAATAGGATTCTTAATAACGCATTGAAAAAGGAAAAAACTGTAAAATAACAAATGCTACATTGGTCAAATACTATGCAAATTGATTGAAGAACCCAAGTACACAGCCCCAACGGAGGGGGGAGGAGGGCTACTCAACAAAGTTTTGTACAGGGAGGATCCACCCCGTGGTCCAACCATTAACCAGCTTTTATATACCATTTTTGACAGAAAAGGTTCCCCCTACTGGGAAATGATATGCCTTTCACATACCTAATAAACGCTGCATCCCTTTAACTGCTCTAAACGCACTATCCTTGATTGATTGATTGACTGATCCTTTAAATATGTAATACTAGCTAAACTATGCCTGAAGACCAAAATGGTACCCTTCCCCGTCTAGTGCATTGTAGGGAGTACCCCCCCCCCCACCCCACCCCCCTTGCAGGTTACACAGTTTTTAAAAGCGTCGATCTGCCTTCGCAATACGGCTCGTCTCCAAATGAAAGAAATTTTAGCAGTTTGATGATAACCGTACAGGAGGAAAAAATTGCTCGAGGAAAGTGTCATTTCCATTGGACAATTCCTAAAACCGCCGTTAGACAATAAGCATGCCTACTGAATATTAACGAGTTAATATTAAATGGGTTTTTTAATGGTTAAAGGAGCTAGTACAAGGATATTACTGTTTTAGGTTCATCTTTGCTCCCGTAGAGTTATGAAGAAGATATGATAATAATAATAATAATAATAATAATAATAATAATAATAATGATAATGATAATGATAATGATAATAATAATAATAATAATAAGTCAATCTTTCTTTAAGTATCAGAATAATAAGTAATATTTACAATTTTAAACTATTATCGTGTTGTTTACAAATTAAAAACTGAATATGTGTCCACGATAGAAAACTATTTACAATTATGAATAATTTAAAAGTGGGAAAAGGAAAATCAAGCATTACTAAGAAAAAAACTATCAAAAGTCTAGGCTTAAAATAATAATAATAATAACAATAATAATAATAACTTTTTTGGATAGCAGTAAAACTTGAAAATGTTGGCTCAACTCTTTCAAGTCAATCCATATTCATCCTTGCCAACCCTTTGCAAAGACAACAAGAAACGTTTTCAACGCTTAAATGGCATGTAATGTAAAAAAGTTAAAACAAAACTGGACCATTGTTTTTCGAAATCAATTGATGTGAAGAGACTGTTTATCCATTTTAAAAATATATTAGCAAATAGCGTGAGGTAGCCCCTTGAAATGAGTAACAGCTTCTGTATATGTATTTACAGTCTTTTTAGAGCGATTTTCGTATGACCTTGAAATGAACACACCAGAAAAAAACAGAGCAACAAACGAAAGGAAATAGAGCGATTTGATTGGTTTATCGAACGGATGCAAACGGGAATGGCTTTTGCATGGTTAAGGAAACGTTCGGGTGAAAGTAAAACCTTCATGCCCGAGAACTTTCCAGAAATCAATTGAGACTTCGCTTTGACATCATACTGCAACACGATTGGCCAATCGAACAATGTCGTCTGCATATTAGGGTTTTCTTTAGCGGGAAAACGAAGAGTCCATGTTTTGATCTTTGATAAAACAAATAACAAACACTTAGCCGAAACCATTTTTCGAGGTCATTATAGGAAAATTGCTCTATCGATCTAAAGTAATAACACAATGCATTGAACTACTATTTTCAAGAGATTTTGTTTCATGCAACAAAACAGCAATAGTTGACATAGTTGACTGGTCATCATTTGAACTTACAATAAAGTGTTAAACAAGGTAAATTAACGGGCTTGAAGAGGAATAGCAGCATTTTGTCTGTGTCGACGTTTAAATAATATCAGGAGAGCTCTTCTGAACTCTGGCATTCTGATTGTGTAAATAATGGGATTAACAAGCGAGTTTGTGTGGTATAGAAGAGTAAAAGATAATCTCAAGCGTTAATGTGTCAGGAAAGAAAATCTAACTAGACCAGAACGGAGAACAAAAGTATATACAACATATGGTAACCACAGCAGCACAGATACAATGGTCATTATGAATAATGTGACAGTCAGTTTTCTTTGTCTATTGGCAGCACCATGGGACGGAGGACGAGTTCCACACCAAAATTTTAAAGCAATGGAGGTGTAAGAAACACAGATAACAACAAGGCAAAGGAAACAATATGAGAGCCATAAGTACAAAGGAAATAACAATTGCCACTGTTGATGCAAGTTCCCATAGAGTTTTATTAACGGAAAGGGAATTACTATCATCGCAGTTAAAATCCAGACGCCCGCAATTGTTACCCCGTAGGCCCATTTTTTGATGTTGCGATGCCTGAATGGACGAAACGTCGAATGCATCCGATCTAAAGAAATTACTACAATGCCTGTTACAGAGGTTAGAGGGAGCCACAACTCGGTCACGGTAAGTACAAACAAAATAGGTGGCAATTCCGCCCAGATCAAAAGTGTATTTCTAGGTTCGCAACCGTAGAGGAGGAAATAAAATACTACATAGAAAGTGGCACTTCCTCCAACAAACAGATCAGCCACGGTCAAGTTTATAACCAAGTACATGGCACGAGTGCGAAGATTACTGTTCTTTATAAAAAGGACAATTGATAGGAGGTTCACTGCAACTACAGCAACATATATAGTAAGGATTACAGCATACCATGTGCTGCACTCGGCTGAAGAGATCTTTCTGGAGCTCATTGTTTTCTTTTAATTCTCTTTTCTCCTCCCTTCAGAAAGAAAACGAATAAAGTTTGGTTAGTTGAAAAAAGGAAGTTAATTAGAAGGTGGACTAAGAGGACTGAAGTCGACTCCTTAAATATCAAGAATGGAGGTTGTACATTGACAACAATTCTTTAATAGAGTGCTCACCTTAACTTTAATTTCTTGATACTTTTGTTAACGCTGAAAAAAACCCCTTGCTTTCACCTGTGGAAAGAAAAAATCAAAAGCAGCGGTTGAGGGGAGAGTAAGATGAATAGGTTGACTGAAAACCGAGGGCAAAAAAATATATGTGAATTTTAGCTGTTATTGTTGGCGCTCATTGAACTGCGAGTCAGTAAGAAGTAATTGATCACCTGGTAGAAAGTTTATTGCCACTGGGAAGGGGGGAGTACTCAAGAAAGGTTTATACGGGAAGGCTCCGCCCAGAGATCCAGCCCCTTACCCTTTTGTATACCATTTAATTTTGGCAGAAAAAGTACCCCTATCACATACCTAAATTGGAACTTGGCATATATTTTTAACTGCTGTTCTGATCCAATGTCCTTTAAACTATGAATAGTTTTTTTTCTACTTTTTCAAAGCCATAAAATGCATTTGTTAACCCTTCGAGCCTTTTTTACAGACCGAAATGATAGATTTCCTTACTTTTTCATATACTTCAGCTAGTAAATCCCCACCCTTTTATATACATGAAGCCCAAATAAGGTATTACTTTTGAGCGGAGTCTCCCCGTATAGGCTATTGTAGGGAGTACCCCTCCCCCCCCACGCCCCCGGGGTACGTTTCAAGAATATTTCCTCCTTGTGCCAATAAAAGTCAAACAACTTCCAAGTTATCGTACTTGGAAAATGTCTTTGAATGAATATTAAAAAAGCCAATGATTGAAGAAACTTCTTTGGTGTACGAAGTCCGATAAAGAAGTTCGGCTACTACAACCCTTCTGCCCACTGCAGCGTGCACAGATTAACCTAGTTATTAACCGAACGGTAGGCCTGCCTGTTTTTCAGTCCTCCCATAGTGCAAACAAGATAATTTTTTTCTTTCAGAAAAATTGTCACTGAAATTAACTTGTTGCCAATATGAACTTCCTTTTTGATGACTCCAGAACGTAGTGCGAACAAAATCTTTTATTACAGGAACTAGGTAAGGGATGTGCGCGCTTTCCTATTCATCGCGGGTGGCCATTATTTACGTCCTAACTGTCTCAGGCGAGTACTACCTGTGCTACCCATTCTTGCTAACAGCTACTTTCTGTCAGCTTACTGTAACCGTTTATAGGTTTGTAACCACAATTATTTTTTTATGTCAGTTTCCCGTTAAAGGATAGGGACTTTGAAGCAAACGAAACATGTATTTTTCAAAACATGTGGTCAACATCCTTTGATGTTTTGTTCCATTGCATATGTTTGGGTTGTTACTTGGTATTTTCTTACTCATGATTTGTTGAATTTTTAAACGCTCATCGATCTTGTATTATTTAAACCTAAAGAGATGACGATATTTTTCAAATTTCTAGTTGCAAAAGAACACAAAATAAAAAGTACAACGTCTTAAAACCTCTTTCTGCAAGGTATGGCGATTAAAACCGGCTGTACCTTGTATCTTCTTAAAATCTTCTCTTTTGCAAGATATGGCGAATTAAAGCTTCTCTTTAAACAGGGGCACCCAACGAGAATATAGTTCAAAATCACTTAAACATTTCATTGTTGAACGTATTTTAGAATTCAAACGGTAGATATAGGCATATTTTCATCCCCTAAAATTTTTCATCTGTTCGGATTTCCTGGCTGAAAGTCTAGTGATCCGAAAATTATAGGGATCAAAACTCACCTTTTCGAAAATTCTAGCTGACCTTTTCAAGGTAAAAATCCGTTAAAAATGGGCAATCATACCATTTTCAGATGTTCGAAAATCTTAGAAGAGGCAGGCAAGCAAGAAATTTCACAGCAAATGTTCCGAAAATTCTAGATCTCAAATCGTCTTCCCAACAGATATTTTCCGAAAATTGACGTTGGGTGCCCCTGTTAATAGAAAGACAAAATTCAGCGAAATTTAACTGTGCGGCGGTGACTATTAGCAAGATGACTTCGCTATCATGCGAGTAGAGGCTTATCGTTGTTTTTTCTCACAACAACTTAGCGCAATCTCTCTGTTTTTTTTCCCTTTTGTGAGGCCAGATCACACCTTTACGCATTCTAAGTACTCCTTAACTAACTGACTAACTAACTGCGAACAGATAACTAACGTTTGTAGTTTCGATTCCTCGCATTAGAGTTTTGACGGAGCTCTGACTGATTACCCTATGCTGATTCCTTTTTCTTTTGTTCTAGCAAAAGCAAATATAAATTATTAACTCCTCTTTATTTAACAAATATTGAGAGGTCTTGACTGATATAACACCAACTGGTGTTATATCATTTATTCCTCCTTTATGGACAGGGTCCATTAGTGATAAGGAAACTGTGAAACAAAGTGGACTTGTGAACTTGCTTGAGGAGGGGGATGCAGTCATGGCTGACAAGGGTTTCCTTATTCGGGATATTCTCGCATTTAAAAAAGTCAAGCTTGTTTCTCCAGCTTACTGTAGGGGACCACGACTAACAGCTAAGGGAACAACCCACACCCGTCGTGTTGCCTCACTGCACACTCATGTTGAGAGAAACATTCTTAAGTTGAAACAATTTAGAATCCTTTCAGGGGTTATTCCTCTTTTGTTGAAACCAGTGTTGGACAGAATTGTTTTTTTTTTTTGTGCTGCCTTAACTACTTTATGTAAAAGGAGCAGAAAGTAGATATGCATATAATGTATTCAGACCAATGATTATTGCTTTTATTGATTTTTGTGACTTGATCCTTAGTATACATTCCTATCTTGTTACTGTTTAAGGCTCTTAAATGCTTCCAGGAGAATGGAAGGAACTATTTGTTTACAATAAAACTTATTAACTTTTGTCACATTAGTTTTCCAGAAATCAGCATTAAAATTAACTTTTACTACATGTATACCCTTACTGGTGTAAGTCACAAATTCACAAGTGTTATAACCTGAAACTGCCATGTAAGTTTGGACTTGGAAATAGTGCAAGTGGTTATTATCAAGGGAGACGTTTCCATCTTTATCTTTTACCCCACCGACACTAGGTAACAGAAAAGCATTTTTAAAGGGGTCCAGGTCTTTTCCATTAAAACGGCATTTAAATTCCACCAAAGCAGGATTACAACATGAACATTTTCTAATGCCATCTAAGCTAGCACCTAGCCATGAGTATTCTGTACTTAAAAGAAGACCAGGCTCTTCAAGTTTAAAGGCACTATGCTGTTTCTCACAAACTTAAGAGTAGTAAAATTTTGCATTACTTTCTTCTTTTATGCCATACTCTGTGGCATCAGGGTATCTTTGATTTTCCTTATATTCTTTTTGTGTGATGAAATTTTTTACAGTGAGGGATACATCAGTTAGAGGATTTTTTTCTATAGTATTTTGTCGAGTATAAAGTGCTTTAATAGTTTTTCCTGTCACTAAAAGATGCCTCATCTCATGCCACGTTTTCCTTTGGTGCTGACCCTGAGTGGCTTTGTTGATATTTTCTCTGTCACTGTTTGAAAAGGTCAGCACTTTAAGAAATTCTTCAGCAACATCCGAAAGGTTTGACTCTGAAGTATTGTCAACATTTGCCTCAATATACTTTTTAGCTTGGGACATGATAGACAGATGTGAAATATTATATTCAGAATGCTGACTGTCATCATTGTCATCAGAGGTTTTTGGAGCTGGTAAGAAATCAAGAACCCCAGAAAAGGGATCAATTTTTCTTAGTTTTTGTGCAAATTCCAATTTTTCATTTAAAGTTATTTCATTCCTGTGTTTCATTGGCCTGGGATCAAAAGAGTCAATCCAAGAGTCATCTTGTACTGTTACTTTTCTTTTGTTTCTCTTTCCATGACCATGTGATACTTTCATTTCTAAAAGAGGTACTGGTTTGTTCTTGGGTGTGGGTTTTGGGTTCCAATATGCAGACACAGAGGTGACAGACTTTCTTTGATTGGAAAGAAAAATCATCAAGCTCAAACAATGTCGCACCTAAGTGTCTGCATCCTTGATCAGCTCCACCCTTACATCTGCAGAATGCAGAGTACACAGAACCATTTGAATCAAGCACAAACCATAGTCTATAATACTTTTCACCCTCTTGTGTTTTTTCTTTCTGTGTTGGTATAACCCCTGCCACAAACACAAAATAAGTACTGCCATCAAGATCTTGCACAGTCTTTTCACCAAGGCTTTGAACATGGCCATTTAAACATAAATTATATTCTTCAAATGAACGCCAAGAGGACAGCATAGCTTTGTCGTAATCAGTTTTACTCATTATCAAGTGATTGAAAATGTCCATCAGTCCAAATGGAGGCAGCTGTGAGAAGTCATGAGACAAGGATGACATTTGAAAAGGATCTGGAATTTTAAGTCCTGCAGGTAAAGTAAGGCGTCTAATCAAGCATTCATCAATCGAACAATTTTCAAAATCAGGATCAATGGGAAGGTCCATACTAGCAATTGCTTTAGCCAGCTCAATAAGTTGGGGCTTGCGGAAATTGGAAACTTGAACACCCCTTGCTGAAATGAACTCTTTGATGGCTTTTATATCCATGTTGTCGAAGTTAGGAGTGGCATGGAGTTGTTTGGAAGAAGTGGAGGTTGAGCTAGGTTGAGTTGTGGTAGTTTTAGTAGCTGGAGATGGATTTTTTGCCTTTGGAGCAGGGTCTTCTGATGATTCCATTGCAAAATTGGTTTTAGGAGTTGTTCCATTTGTAGGTGCTGGGAATGATTGTTTAACAAAGTTTTTCAGGGGTTGTGATGGCTCTGTGGCTTCAAAAGTTGCAGATGTTTGCTTTGCTGTGGTCACATTTGCTGGGGTTGGCTGCTTATGATTGGCTTTAGTCGATGTTGGAGGTCTTTGTTTAAAATAAGTAGCTTGTGATGGCTGTTTAGCAGAATCAATACTACTACAAGCTGAAGATGATTTTTTGGCTGCAGTATCTGTACTTGATAAGTTTCCTTTTGTTTGTCTAGTGGGCTGAGTTTGGGGGGACTGCTTCATAGTGTTAGTTGTTGTTGAGGATACTTTGGTGGGAGGACATGTTTTTGAACTTTGTTTGACAGCTGAAGCATACGATTGTTCACCATTATCCAAATCTATTACCACTGAGGATGGTTTATTTTCAGGCGGGGGAGCATTACAACAATTTCCTTGAGGAAGAAGGAGATTGAAGTGGTTTGCTTGGGCATAATCATCATAATATTTCAGAGTAATGGGACATTCACAACCCTTCTTTGTTTCCATAGGAGACGAAAAATTAGTGATCTTGAGAGGGTTAAAAGTGAACCACTTTTTTTCTTTAGTCGAAAATGTGCTAATAGTTCTCTTGAGCAGTGTTGCACAACTAAAGATGTCAACAGTTTCTGCCCAAGACCCAGCAAGTTTACTTTTCTTAACATGTTCCTCCACTGAAGGTGATGCAAACAGCAATGGCTGAAATACCGGCGGATATTTCTCAATAAGGGAGTTACACATGCTTCGAATTTCCCCGTGTTTTCTGTCACTTGTTTCATCCCTCCATAGGGCAATCGCTCGGTAGAAACAATTTCCATCTCCTCGTACAACAACTTCTGTCCTTTGTGGGTGTAGAATTCCATCGGCCATAGTAATGTTATATCACTTGTAACTAACACAGAAATGATCTCGGCACGCGTAATTATAACTGAAAAGGTTTTATTGAATCAATCTCCTCAAATTTATACCTAAATTTTTACTATTTCGAGGCCATTACTTCACGTATATTAAGGAAATTTCACAATCAAACTTACGCAAGAAAGAGTCTTTATCGATAGATTTTATTACATTGGGCCGATAATAACTTACAATTTCCACGCTCAAACATCGATCACCTCCTGTCCTCCCAAAACTACCGCTAAAATAGGTCATTCCTTGTCCAAAATCACTTTTTTTAACGAAGAAACAACTCTACGCCATACATTTCTTTATAGCGACTTGAAATGTTTGCCCCCCTGGCGATCCCACAATCCTTTGCTCAAAACAGACGTCTCCGATTACTGGAAAATCATTCATTGTTTTCGTGTACACTTGCAATGGTTGCTACGCTGTTCTTAGTTTTTTTTATTGAATTGGCCATGAATTTACCTTCACTTTTCCGTAGTTTCGATATTGAACGCAGTGACGGCCGCTCTTCACTAGCGCCCCATATTTCCGTGGCCGGCCAGTGACTATCCCCACTACGTGTCAATCCTTACCCTATCCGTGATTGTTTGGGCCTTAACAATCGGATAAAGTGAAGAACGAGAAATATTCACTTTGTTAAAAATATTTTCGGTACGCACCCCCTTGAAATTCATCAAAAGTTGTACATGTGCGCGAGTTTCAGTCAATGTCACCCCCAGCACCAATAACATAATTATCTCATTGATTCCTTTAATTTCAGTTAAAATCAGTGTCATACACGGCTCAACTTGTGTGCAGTAGCACAATTTTGCATTCAGACAATGAGGGACAAAAGTGTTGACACACTTCCGTAAAATGGCCCCTTTTTGCATAGTGGATATACTTATCCCCTTCCCCTGTCTACCCCAACCCCTTCCCCCCAAATTCAATGTTGAATTTTGGCCTCTCAAGTCTTTTTTTTACTTCAGACAACATTGATTCGGGGGGTCGGGGGATTTACGGCATTTAAAAGGAATGAAATAATAAATGAATTAAATGTTTGTTAAAAGCACCCGTTTTAAACAGGTGTGTCAACTACTTTTGTCCCTGATTGTACTCTCACAATTACTGCCTTAACGCGAGCCTGCTGTGAATATTCAGTATTTCTTTGGATTATTTATCCCTATCTACTTACTTTGTCAAATGTAGGCGAACCCAAATGGAGTTGAATTCCAAGGGGACCATATCCAAGTTCAAGAGCGAAAAGGAAAATAAATTTC
>OZ037777.1:15418176-15650676 GCA_964035525.1 Porites cylindrica
ATAAATAAATAAATAAATAAAATAACCTGATGTCAGGTTAGTAACGAGTATGAACACCTATGCCATATGACTCTCCACTTTAGAGATCGGCTGACGCAGTTTCGCTCCGTCGTGGAAATCGCGTGTGTGTGTGTGAACAGAATCCCTATCCGGTATGATTTTCGTGGCCGCACAAAAGCTACCCAGTATATTGTGACCATAGCTAGCCTAATATGTACAACCCTCTCCATCATTGCTAAAACTTCATTTGCACACACCGCAGCAATTAAGTAGCTCAAGGAGGCAAAGAGGCTACGTACAACAACCACAAATCAGACTTTAAAGTAGAAAATGTCTTAAGTAATTAAAGTTAATAATTAAACTTAACAAAACTTATTTTGTCTCATCTTCCTTATTTGAAGGGTCATTTCTCCCACCTCCCTCTTGTTTTTGACTTGTTATCATTACGAACTTACAATTAAGTGTTACCAAGAGAGAATAACAGGACAAAGATCGCCCAGTCACGCCCTTGATTGGTAGCAAGTCCTATTATGGCTCTTGTTAGGACATGTGGATTGCACCAAAGGTATTTTTAGTCCAATTGCACGCTTAAAATTAAAATCAGAATTTGGGGGCCAGAGAGCTCCGCAAACATTTATTCAGTGCCTGTGTTTCAAGAGGATATTCAACAGTCGCCATAACAATCTTCTGCATTTGCAATTGTTTGCTTTGAGGCAGTCGCGCGGGGGACCATTTTGATGATGTTTCACTGAATCGATGAAACTGTGCGGACGTCCCAGGAATTCCCTTTTTTGTGTTAACGGGCATGAAGAGGAATAGCTGCAACATTTTGTCTTTGTCGACGTTTAAATAATACCAGAAGAGCTCTTCTGAACTCTGGCATTCTGATTGTGTAAATAATGGGATTAACAAGCGAGTTTGTCTGGTATAGAAGAGAAAAAGATAATTCCAAGCGTATATATATCCGGAAAGAAAACCTATCTAGAACAAAAAAAGAAACAAAAGTATGTAAAACATATGGTAACCACAGCAGCAAAGAGACAATGGTCATTATGAATAATGTCACAGTCAGTTTTCTTTGTCTATTAGCCGCACCATGGGACGGAAGACGGGTTCCACACCAAACTTTGAAAGCAATGGAGGTGTAGGAAACACAGATAACAATAAGGCAAAGGAAACAATGTGAGCACCATAAGTACGAAGGAAATCCTAATTGCCACTGTTGCAAGTTCCAATAGAGACGTGTTAATGGATAAGGAATTGCTATTATCGCAGTTAAAATCCAGACGCCCGCAATTGTTAGCCCGTAGGCCCATTTTTTGATGTTGCGATGCCTGAATGGACGAAACGTCGCATGCATCCGATCTAAAGAAATTACTGCAATACCTGTTACAGAGGTGAGAGGGAGCCACGCCTCGATCGTGGAAAGCACAACCAAAATAGGTGGCATTTCCGGCCAGATCAAAAATGTATTTCGAGCTTCGCAACCGTAGAGGAAGAAATGAAATACTACAAAGAAAGTGTCAATTCCTCCAACAAACATGTCAGCCACGGTCAAGTTTATAACCAAGTACATGGCACGAGTGCGAAGATTACTGTTCTTTATAAAAAGAATAATTGATAGGAGGTTCACTGCAACCACAGCAACATTTATAGTAAGGAATACAGCATACCATGTGCTGCACTTGGCTGAAGAGAGCGTCATGGAGCTCATTGTTTTATTTAATGCTCTTTTCTCCTCCCTTCAGAAAGAAAACGAATAAAGTTTGGTTAGTTGAAAAAAGGAAGTTAATTAGAAGGTGGACTAAGAGGACTGAAGTCACTCCTTAAATATCAGGAGTGGAGGTTGTACATTTACAACAATTCTTTAATAGAGCGCTCACCTTAACTTTAATTTCTTGATACTTTTGTTAACGTTGAAATAAACCCCTTGCTTTCACCTGTGGAAAGAAAAAATCAAAAGCAGCGGTTGAGGGGAGAGTAAGATGAATAGGTTGACTGAAAACCGAGGGCAAAAAAATATATGTGAATTTTAGCTGTTATTGTTGGCGCTCATTGAACTGCGAGTCAGTAAGAAGTAATTGATCACCTGGTAGAAAGTTTATTGCCACTGGGAAGGGGGGAGTAGTCAAGAAAGGTTTATACGGGAAGGCTCCGCCCCGAGATCCAGCCCCTAACCCTTTTGTATACCATTTAATTATGACAGAAAAAGTACCCCTATTACATACCTAGTTTGGAACTTTGCACACATTTTTAACTGCTTTTCTGATCCAATGTCCTTTTAACTATGAATAATTTACAAAACAAGAAAGTTTTTTTTTTTTTTACTTTTTCACAGCTATAAAATGCATTTGTTAAACCTCCGCGCCTTTTTACAGACCGAAATGATAGATTTTCCTACTTTTTCATATACTTCAGCTTGTAAATCCCCACTCTTTTCTATGCATGAAGCCCAAATAAGGTATTGCTTTTGGGCGGAGCCTCCCTGTATAGGCTATTGTAGGGAGTATCCCCCCCGGTACGTAATATTTGCTCCATTAAACTCGAATAAGTCATTAAATATTCACAAAGAGACTGTATCGTATCGCACATTAACTGTGCCAATAAAAGTCAATCAACTTCCAAGTTATCGTACCTGAGACAGACATAAACTTGCTTTTTAATGACTCGAGAAGAACGAACAAAATCTTTCATTACAGCCTCTCAGCCTGTGCCGGGAACTAGGTAAGGGATATGTGCGCACTTTCCTGTTCATCGCGGGCATCGCCATTATTTACGCGCTAACTGTCTCAGGTGAGTGCTACTTATGCTACCCACTCTTGCTAACAGCTGCCTTCTGTTCGCTTCCTGCAACCGTTTATAGGTTTTTAACCACAATTATTTTTTTTTTATGTCAGTTTGCTGTTAAAGGGTAGAGACTTTGAAGCAAACAAAACATATAGTTTTTTCAACATCCTTTGTTGTTTTGTTCCATTGCTAATGTTTGGGTTGTTACTTGGTATTTTCTTACTTATCATTTGTTGAACCTTTAAACACTCAACAATCTAGTATTATTCAGAACCTAAAACGATGAAGATATTTTTGAAATTTCTAGTTACAAAAGAACTCGAATAAGTCATTAAATATTCACAAAGAGACTGTATCGTATCGCACACTAATTGTGCCAATAAAAGTCAATCAACTTCCAAGTTATCGTACCTCGAAAAAATCTTTGAATGAATATTAAAAAAGCCAATGATTGAAGAAACTTCATCTAAGGTTCTTTGGTATACGAAGTCCGATAAAGAAGCTCGCCACTACAACCCAGGAATAGAACAAAGTGTCCTTGTTTTGTAAACGGCCTCGGCTGTAAAAATTGTCACTGCTACAACTGCAAAAACATCTATGGAGAAAAAGAGTCCAGCTAGAAAAAAATAAAGACTTGCCCACGGGAAAAAGGAAATCAGGTCTGTCCAGTCCACCATCTCTAAAACGGCAAAGGGGCTCGCAATTTTTGAAGGGAAATGGAATAACAAACCATAGTGGGGGATGGAGTGAACTTGAGGGCTGTATCTTAGATATGACTGAATCATTTCTATACTCAACCAGCATTTTACCATCTAAGGAAAATATTTCTACCCTATATAACTATGTAATTCAAAGCAGCGCTGGGAGGAATTCTGACGTCAAATTAAACACGAAGTCCCTCGCACAAGTCATTGGAAAGCTTGACTACAAAAAAAGACGACTAGATGCTATTTTAAGTCGTCTATCAGAAAGCCAACTTAATGATGGAGACTCACCTGTCGCCTAGATATGTACCATGACAAGAAGATGAACTACCGTACTAAACTGTATTTAATCAAGAAACTTAAAATACTACCGAAACAGGTAGACTGTTTTTTCGCAGACGCACGAAACAGTTGCCTCTGCAGAGAAACATATTTGAATTTAGCCCACGTCATCTATCCCTGACGCCTCAAACGTAAGCGCACGTGATCGCATTCCTTCACTTTGCTGAGAATTAAACGATGGCGGGCTTTTCCGTAAACAAACAAGGAAGGTCTTATATCCGTGGTAAAGGCGTAGACGATAGCTTGAGATGTGTAATAATCGATTCGATTATAGCTGAAGGTGGGGATCCAGGATCGGGGTATTTTGGAGGGCAGTTCAAGGAAGTTGCTGAACGGTACCGAGTAACGGGTCAGTTCGTTTCAAAGTTATGGAAAACGTTCTGCGAAACTGGGGACCATTCGTCCGCAAAAAAGAAATCTGGAAACCCTTGTCATCTCAAGCCAGAGGATGTGGAAATGATATACTTTCTAAAGAAGGAAAAACCTTCCAAAACCTACAGATCAATCAAAGAAGATCTCGATGCGTATTGTACTTTGGATGGTGGGACATCTGTGGCAGCGATTGGAAATATCGTTAGAAATAAAATGCCCGAAGGACCTTTTACAAGAAAGCGAATGGCAAAACCCTCTTCAGAAAAATTCACTCCACAGAACCTTGTTTATTGTCAACAGTTTATTGACACTGTGAGTTCCTTGCCGCCTGAAAAGATTAAGTTCTTCGATGAAGCTGGAATTCATTGTGGAATAGGAAATCCTGTATATGGCAATTCCCTCAAAGGAACACCAGCAATCGAAATTACGCGCGGCAACAAGAAGGGAGCAAACATTACACTTAACCTGCTGTGTGGTTTGGAAGGTGTACTGTACGCAAATACAGTAGAAGGAGCTTCAAACTCCATTCAGTTTTTAAACTTTTTTGGAGAAGCAGGCCAAGTTTCAAATTCAAATGGCAATCCGGCTATAGAATTCGGCGACTACATTGTTATGGATAATTGTGCCACTCATCGGTTCGAAAGTGGACATATTTTGCAAAGATGGCTTATGCAGATATGGGCATCTATTATTTACACTCCGTCACTATCACCCGAGTTCAATGCAGCTGAATTTGTTTTTAATAAACTTAAAACTGTGTTGAGGAAGGAAGAATTTGGACCGATATTGCGCGAAAACGTTCATGTCGCGGTTTATGAAGCACTGGATTCAATTACTACTGACGACATGTTTGGTTTTTACAACTTCCTTTTGTAACTCAACAAATTTACAGCGAATTGTTAAAGAAAATAAACTGTTCATGTGTTAACAAAGAGTAAAAAAAAACTTGCTAACAGTTAAATCATTGTTAACGTTAATTGAACGCAACAATAAAGAAAACTTTTCGAAGACATTTCAGTCTGCTAAATAAATTAAATTATAGCCCTGCGTGCACGCGTGTTGTTGTTTTGCTCACGGCTGAAAATATAATTTCCTTGTTTTTGAATTTCAACTCATGTACAGCCAACAAAAATATATTTTTCTAAACAGTTATAACCACGATCCTACATTTTATGGCCCGGTTTTAAACTGTAAACGTACGAGCCATACCAGCTCAGTAGTAATTGTAAACATCAGTGATCAATGAAAAGTAAAACCTTCCCCAAAATATTACTAAAAATAGTAGTGTTCTTGACTGTCCATACATGCAGATAAATCCATTAGAGCACTTGCAGCATCTGAAAGCGGACGTTTCTCATTTTCTTCTACAGCTGTAAAAGTTATTGCATCATTACAGGCTGGTGTGGGTTGATAAACAGTGTTCATGCGACTTTCAATTAGTGCAGTTTTAAGTTGTTCCTGTTCTTCTTGCATAGTTGTTGGTTGCAGTTGCTTTGCGTGGCTAGACGTTGCATTACATGTAGTACTAGAACTTGATTCAGGAATGCTGGGGATTGAGGGCCATTTAATCCCTTTTAATTCCCACAATGTGCGTACCGGGTTGCCGCCGAGACCGATTTCACTTTGAGGGCGGGCCAGGATTGTCTTCCTGTTGTATTCGTCCAGTGCTGCGATTAAGCTAACATCATCTCCCGGAATTTTTCCTTTGAAATGAGCTTCAAGCTTTTTCAGATCCAGGTTAATTTGACGCCAGTTCTCAAAACCCTGAGAAGTGAGATAACGACCTCTACATTCACTGATTAAACGTGTTCGCATGACACTCGAAAAAGAATTCGTAGTTTGAATTTTCAGAGCCGATTTCATAGCCAGATCGTTTTTTAACTTTTGAAGGCATTTCTTTGCGGATTGAAGCCTATTTGCTGCGGCGGAGACAGCATCCTTTTCGTCCTTATGTTTGTTCAAATCACCACAGAATCTCGAAGAAGCGCATGGATGTCCTTTATAGGGGCAGTTAACTCTGTTATGTCCCTCTCTGCGGTGGCAATTTGTACACGCTGGTCTAGTATAATCGACACCTGCATGTTTTCCGTAATCAGCTGAGAGTCTTTCCAGTTCCCGCTGGAGCTTGGTTACTTTTTTGCTTTCTTTCTCCACCTCAACCTGCTTGTCTTGTATTAAAAGATCTAACGGCGATTTATATTGATCAGAAGAATTGACTGTTAGTGTTGCGATTTCTTCGCGACTGTTTGCAGATTTATCGCGCCACGCGTTAACTCGTTGTTGTTTATGTGGTGGCGACTTGCTGGTAAACTCGTTGTCCGTGGAGAAACATTCACTAGAGCCTAGCGCATTCATTCCAGCAACTGAAGCCGTTGAAAAATTAGATTTTTCCACATTAAATAACAGCCACTTTTTCGATTCTGCACCTGTGACACCAGTTTCGCCGATTATCTCACGTTCAGTAATTTCACGTCGCTTGATGGATATAATTTCTGGAGTTGATTTTGGCTGCCACTGGATTTTGATTTTTAGCCTTCGGAATGTTGTACCTGACACTGGTTGGGCACATCTTAAGGCATCGTCAAGCGAATCTCCAAGGCGCAAGTTGACGAAAGTATCCTCATCGTCCTTGTACTGAATCCGCAATTCTTCATCAGGAATAAATTGTAAACACTCTAATTTGTTCCTCACGATTCGCATGAGATCATCGAAGGTAGACACCTCACTTTCGTGCGCTGTAATTAGTTCGCATCGATCTTCCGGAAAAGAGATATTGTAGAACACTTTTAGCTGGATCATGTTGTATTACTTTAGTATTGAACGAAAGCGGATAAGTGACGATACACAGCCAAAGCGCGGGCAAAGAAATGCGAAGGAATGTTATCACGTGCGTTTGAGTTTGGAGTTAACATCTCTTTAGGCACGTGACCAAAAACGATCACCTTTGTCGCTAACGGCAACTGTTACGTACGTCTGCGAAAAAACAGTCTACCTGTTTCGGTAGTAATGGTAACATATTAATTCTGTAATAATAAACTGGGCGATCAACTACCATTAATTTCAATTGTTAGTATAATTAGTTATAATTGCAAGCATTTTAAAAAATGCGAAAAAAAAAAATAGATGTCTCAGTATTTCAAAAAACGATACTGAATCTTTATAGCTCGGTAAAGCCTCGGTACAGCCAGAGAAAACAGCCAACATCTCGCGATGTCGCCACTTGATCGAGCTGCAGTGCACTGCTGACGGACCTTTACGATGAAGAAAAAAAAAACATCAAAAATGGTGCCACAAGCCCACTTGCCACAGTGATGACAAGTGCAAACTTTTAACGCCAGAAAGGACAAAGTATAACTTAAGTATAACTAATCAAATCTTGACATGATCACACTTTAGAAACCAAGAAATAAAGATCACTTTATATTCAGAAGGAGGTGGTAATCTCAAAAACTGCTGCTACGTTCGCAAAAAAAAAAAAAAAAAAAGGGTTAGTAAAGATCCATCTTTGCAGCCGTAATACAATTAGATAAATAAAAACCGTTTGCATCCAATTATAGAAAGAGAACCTTTAGTGTAACATTGGTTTTACAAAGGACTACTACGACTAGGAAATGGATATTTACTTCAAACACATTGAAGACTATTACTGTTTACGAGGTTTTCAATGTGATAATGACTATGTCAGCGACATCATTAAGTGATGTTTTCATAAATTAGTAGAAATAAAATTAAAGGCAAAGAGTTATGACATTGAGACTGAAATGCATGTCACTTTAAATGGAATATATGAGCCAACCTGTAATTCTGTGTAAAGGCATATTAAGATTAAGAAAAACTTTCACAAATAAAGTCTACTTACAGTGATTGCTTTGTGTGAACATTGGTTTAATACCACACTGGTGGAATCTACAGGAAAGGAATTGAGAACGCCGAGAGTCCTAATGTTTCCCGAGACGAAATCAACAAGGGAAACATGATTACTTGACGAAAAATATAACTGTTTTTTCCGAGGGGGACCTGACATTAAGTGTTCTGTTATATTTCTAGACTTTCACTTCAACAGCGTCAATAGAAATAGTCGAGGCAAATGAAAAAAGTCGACTCGAATCAGTAACTACCGGCAACTACCACTAACTACCAGCTACTACTAGTAAATACCAATAACTACCACCAACTATTAGTAACTACCGACAACTACTAGTAACTACCAGTAACTACTAGTAACTACCAGCAACTACTAGTAACTACCACCAACTATTAGTAACTACCGACAACTACTAGTAACTACCACTAACTACTAGTAAATACCAATAACTACCACAAACTACTAGTAACTACCGACAACTACTAGTAACTACCAGTAACTGCTAGTAACTACCGATAACTACAAGCAACTACCGACGACTACTAATAACTACCAGTGACTACCAGTAACTACTAGTAAATACCAAAAACTAACATTAACCACTAGTAACTACAAGTAACTACTAGAAAATACTAGTAACTACTAGCAATTACCGACAACTACTAGTAAATACCATCAACTACTAGTAACTACCTACAACTACTAGTAACTACCAGCAACTACTAGTAACTACCAGTAACTACTAGTTACTACTAGTAACTAGTAGAAACTACTGATAACTACAATTGCAAGGAACTACTAGTAACTAACAGCAACTACTAGTAACTACCAGTAACTACTGGTAAATACCAACAACTACCATTAACTACTACTTAGTAACTATCGACAACTATTAGTACCTACCAGTAAATACTAGTAACTGCTAGCAATTACCGACAACTACTAGTAACTACCAGTAACTACTAGTAACTACCGACAACTACTAGTAAATACCAGTAACTGCTAGTAACTACCGACAACTGCCAGTAACTACCAGCAACTACTAGTAACTACCAGCAACTACTAGTAACTACCAATAACTACCACCAACTACTAGCTAGTAACCACTACTAAGTACGGACAACTACTAGTAACTACCGGGAACTACTAATAACTACCAGTAACTACTAGTAACTACCAGCAAGTCCTAGCAACTACTAGTAAATACCAATAACTACCGATAACTACTAGTAACTACTAGTAACTACTAGCAACTACTAGTAACTACCAGTAACTACTAGTAAATACCGACAACAACTAGCAAGTACTAGTAACTACTAGTAACTACCGATAACTACTAGGAACTACTAGTAACTACCTGTAACTACTAGTAACTACCGATAACTACTGGTTACTACAAGTAACTGCTAATAAATAACACTAACTACCAGTAACTACTAGTAATTACCAATAAATACCACCAACTACCAGTAACTACTAGTAACTACTGACAACTACCAGTAACTACCAGCAACTACTAGTAACTACCAGCAACTACTAGTAACTACCAGCAACTACTAGTAACTACCAATAACTACCACCAACTACTAGTAACCAGTAGTAACTACCGACAACTACTAGCAACTACCGGGAACTACTAATAACTACCAGTAACTACTAGTAACTACCAGCAAGTACTAGCAACTACTAGTAAATACCAATAACTACCGATAACTACTAGTAACTACTAGTAACTACTAGCAACTACTAGTAACTACCAGTAACTACTAGTAAATACCGACAACAGCTAGCAACTACTAGTAACTACTAGTAACTACCAGCAACTACTAGTAACTACCAGTAACTACTAGTAAATACCGACAACAACTAGCAAGTACTAGTAACTACTAGTAACTACCGATAACTACTAGTTACTACCAGTAACTACTAATGACCACCACTAACTACCAGTAACTACTAGTAATTACCAATAAATACCACCAACTACCAGTAACTACTAGTAACTACCGATAACTACTAGTAACTATCGGGAACTACTAATAACTACCAGTAACTACTAGTAAATACCAGAAACTACTAGCAACTACCAGTAAATACCAATAACTACCGATAACTACTAGTAACTACTACTAACTATAAGCAAGTACTAGTAACTACCAGCAACTACTAGTAAATACCAATAACTACCATCAACTACTACTGAATACCAGTAACTACTAATGACTACCATTAACTACTAGTAACTACCAATAACTACTAATAACTACCACTAACTTCTAGTAAATACCGGTAACTACTAGTAGCTACCGACAACTACTAGTAACTACCAGTAACTACTAGTAACTACCAGCAACTACTAGCAACTACAAGTAAATACCAATAACTACCGATAACTACTAGGAACTACTAGTAACTACCTGTAACTACTAGTAACTACCGATAACTACTAGTTACTACCAGTAACTACTAGTAACTACCAGCAACTACTAGCAACTACTAGTAAATACCAATAACTACCGATAACTACTAGTAACTACTAGTAACTACCAGCAAGTACTAGTAACTACCAGCCACTACTAGTAAATACCAACAACTACCATCAACTACTACTGAATATCAGTAACTACTAATAACTACCATTAAATACTAGTAAGTACCAATAACTACTAATAACTACCACTAACTTCTAGTAAATAACAGTAACTACTAGTAGCTACCGACAACTACTAGTAACTACCAGTAACTACTAGTAACTACCGATAACAACTAGTAACTACCAGAAACTACTAGTAACTACCGACAACTACTAGTAACTACCAGTAACTACTAAAAGTTACCACTAACTACTAGTAACTACCAATAAATACCACCAACTTCCAGTAACTACTAGTAACTACCGATAACTACTAGGAATTACTAGTAACTACCAGCAACTACTAGTATTTACCAGTAACTACTACTAAATACCGACAACAACTAGCAACTACTAGTAACTACTAGTAACTACCGATAACTACTAGTAACTACCAGTAACTAGTAATAACTACCACTAACTACCAGTAACTACTAGTAATTACCAATAAATACCACAAACTACCAGTAACTACTAGTAACTACCGATAACTACTAGTAACTACCGATAACTACTAGTAACTACCGGGAACTACTAATAACTACCGGTAACTACTAGTAACTACCAGCAACTACTAGCAACTACTAGTAAATACCAATAACAACCGATAACTACTAGGAACTACTAGTAACTACCTGTAACTACTAGTAACTACCGATAACTACTAATTACTACCAGTAACTGCTAATAACTACCACTAACTACCAGTAACTAATAGTAATTACCAATAAATACCACCAACTACCAGTAACTACTAGTAACTACCGACAACTACCAGTAACTACCAGCAACTACTAGTAACTACCAGCAACTACTAGTAACTACCAATAATACCACCAACTACTAGTAACCAGTAGTAACTACCGACAACTACTAGTAACTACTGGGAACTACTAATAACTACCAGTAACTACTAGTAACTACCAGCAAGTGCTAGCAACTACAAGTAAATACCAATAACTACCGATAACTACTAGGAACTACTAGTAACTACCTGTAACTACTAGTAACTACCGATAACTACTAGTTACTACCAGTAACTACTAGTAACTACCAGCAACTACTAGCAACTACTAGTAAATACCAATAACTACCGATAACTACTAGTAACTACTAGTAACTACCAGCAAGTACTAGTAACTACCAGCAACTACTAGTAAATACCAATAACTACCATCAACTACTACTGAATACCAGTAACTACTAATAACTACCATTAAATACCAGTAACTACCAATAACTACTAAGAACTACCACTAACTTCTAGTAAATACCGGTAACTACTAGTAGCTACCGACAACTACTAGTAACTACCAGTAACTACTAGTAACTACCGATAACAACTAGTAACTACCAGTAACTATTAGTAACTACCGACAACTACTAGTAACTACCAGTAACTACTAATAGTTACCACTAACTACTAGTAACTACCAATAAATACCAGCAACTACCAGTAACTACTAGTAACTACCGATAACTACTAGGAACTACTAGTAACTACCAGCAACTACTAGTAAATACCGACAACAACTAGCAACTACTAGTAACTACTAGTAACTACTAGTAACTACCGATAACTACTAGTAACTACCAGTAACTAGTAATAACTACCACTAACTACCAGTAAGTACTAGTAATTACCAATAAATACCACAAACTACCAGTAACTACTAGTAACTACCGATTACTACTAGTAACTACCGATAACTACTAGTAACTACCGGGAACTACTAATAACTACCAGTAACTACTAGTAACTACCAGCAACTACTAGCAACTACAAGTAAATACCAATAACTACCGATAACTACTAGGAACTACTAGTAACTACCTGTAACTACTAGTAACTACCGATAACTACTAGTTACTACCAGTAACTACTAGTAACTACCAGCAACTACTAGCAACTACTAGTAAATACCAATAACTACCGATAACTACTAGTAACTACTAGTAACTACCAGCAAGTACTAGTAACTACCAGCCACTACTAGTAAATACCAACAACTACCATCAACTACTACTGAATATCAGTAACTACTAATAACTACCATTAAATACTAGTAACTACCAATAACTACTAATAACTACCACTAACTTCTAGTAAATAACAGTAACTACTAGTAGCTACCGACAACTACTAGTAACTACCAGTAACTACTAGTAACTACCGATAACAACTAGTAACTACCAGAAACTACTAGTAACTACCGACAACTACTAGTAACTACCAGTAACTACTAAGAGTTACCACTAACTACTAGTAACTACCAATAAATACAACCAACTTCCAGTAACTACTAGTAACTACCGATAACTACTAGGAACTACTAGTAACTACCAGCAACTACTAGTATTTACCAGTAACTACTAGTAAATACCGACAACAACTAGCAACTACTAGTAACTACTAGTAACTACTAGTAACTACCGATAACTACTAGTAACTACCAGTAACTAGTAATAACTACCACTAACTACCAGTAACTACTAGTAATTACCAATAAATACCACAAACTACCAGTAACTACTAGTAACTACCGATAACTACTAGTAACTACCGATAACTACAAGTAACTACCGGGAACTACTAATAACTACCAGTAACTACTAGTAACTACCAGCAACTACTAGCAACTACTAGTAAATACCAATAACAACCGATAACTACTAGGAACTACTAGTAACTACCTGTAACTACAAGTAACTACCGATAACTACTAGTTACTACCAGTAACTGCTAATAACTACCACTAACTACCAGTAACTACTAGTAATTACCAATAAATACCACGAACTACCAGTAACTACTAGTAACTACCGACAACTACCAGTAACTACCAGCAACTACTAGTAACTACCAGCAACTACTAGTAACTACCAATAACTACCACCAACTACTAGTAACAAGTAGTAACTACCGACAACTACTAGTAACTACTGGGAACTACTAATAACTACCAGTAACTACTAGTAACTACCAGCAAGTACTAGCAACTACTAGAAAATACCAATAACTACCGATAACTACTAGTAACTACTAGCAACTACTAGTAACTACCAGTAACTACTAGTAAATACCGACAACAACTAGCAAGTACTAGTAACTACTAGTAACTACCGATAACTACTAGTTACTACCAGTAACTACTAATGACCACCACTAACTACCAGTAACTACTAGTAATTACCAATAAATACCACCAACTACCAGTAACTACTAGTAACTACCGATAACTACTAGTAACTACCGGGAACTAGTAATAACTACCAGTAACTACTAGTAACCACCAGCAACTACTAGCAACTACTAGTAAATACCAATAACTACCGATAACTACTAGTAACTACTAGTAACTACCAGCAAGTACTAGTAACTACCAGCAACTACTAGTAAATACCAATAACTACCATCAACTACTACTGAATACCAGTAACTACTAATAACTACCATTAAATACTAGTAACTACCAATAAATACCACCAACTACTAGTAACTACCGATAACTACTAGGAACTACTAGTAACTACCAGCAACTACTAGTAACTACCAGTAACTACTAGTAAATACCGACAACAACTAGCAACTACTAGTAACTACTAGTAACTACTAGTAACTACCGATAACTACTAGTAACTACCAGTAACTAGTAATAACTACCACTAACTACCAGTAACTACTAGTAATTACCAATAAATACCACAAACTACCAGTAACTACTAGTAACTACCGATAACTACTAGTAACTACCAATAACTACTAGTAACTACCGGGAACTACTAATAACTACCAGTAACTACTAGTAACTACCAGCAACTACTAGCAACTACCAGCAACTACTAGTAAATACCAATAACTACCGATAACTACTAGTAACTACTAGTAACTACCAGAAACTACTAGTAAATACCAATAACTACCATCAACTACTACTAAATACCAGTAACTACTAATAACTTCCATTAAATGCTAGTAACTACCAGTAACTACTAATAGAGACCTTAAGATACCCCGAAATCGGTGTACGGGTATGGGTAGTGTACCCGTACACGTAAAATGTTCATGTGCGTGACTATTTCGATTAAGATACCCGAAGAGTTAACGCGCGGGGACTGGTAAGGATTGTTTACAAAGATGGCGGCTGCGGCGGCGAGGTTGGCTCTTTTTCCTCTGAAAAAAGTTGACTGAATTGTTTAATATAGTCTATCAAATATATCCAAAATTCTTCTTTACGAATGTTCTTTCTTTAGAAAGCACGCCAATGATATGCTTCTTCTTCATTCGTTCGACACTGAGGATGAGGACATCGAAATTCTTCTTGTGGATGCTTTGAGCAAAATTCCGTCTAGTGTTGAGTTGGGTTTTAAAATTGACCTTGAAAGTTTGGACGAGCAAACTTGCATCGACTTCTTTAGGTAACAGCGAATTGGAATTATAGTCGTCGAAACAAAGGTAGGGTATGTATTCGAACTCTCCAAAACCTTCCAACTTTTCTACTCAGGTTTAGCAAAAACGATCTTAGAGTGCTGCACGATGCTCTTTCAATACCTGCTGTGTACAAGTGTCCAAATGGAACTGTGGCTGGTGGCTTGGAAGCACTGCTTATCCTGCTACGAAGAATGACATATCCCAACCGTTTGTGTGATTTGTGTCAGTTGTTTGGAAGACCCGAGCCGGAACTGAGTATGATAATCCATGAGGTAACTCTATTTTTTTATTTATTTTTATTTTTTTTTTGAGGTGGGGGTGGGGGGTTGGGGTCAGCATTACTTTGGGTAAATAAATGGCCCTACCCCATATCATTGTGTGCTTTTTTTCAGACATGTGGGGCATAATAAACAGTTCTAGAATTTCCTGGTAATATTAACTAGTACTAAAAGTTAAGGATATTCCATGTAATTGAAACATCCCCCTAAATGTCTTCTTTCAAGCCATATGTTTAAATGACCATTTTCCCCCTACCTTTTAAAGGTTTTGAATGACCAGTACATCAGGTTTAACCACTTGCTGGAGAACTTGGATCAGAACTGGATTGATGCACAGTCATTTGCAGAAGCCATTCACAATGCTGGAAGTCCACTAGACAACTGCTGGGGTTTTATTGATGGCACACTGAGGCCATGCTGCAGACCAATAATAAACCAGCGAATTTTGTTTTCTGGGCACAAGCGGACACATGGTTTGAAATTCCAGGTAAAAAGGACAGCTGGCCAAATATATTATTTTTTTGTGCATTTAAAAATTGGATGTTAACCTAATTTGTGTTCATTTGCTTTTATAAGTGCATTTTGCAAATGTTGAAGTTAAAAGATGTCTCAAAAATATATCTCAAATATAAATATTGTTTTATTTTTCAGAGTGTTGTTTGTCCAAATGGTTTGATAGCAAACTTATATGGCCCAATTGCTGGACATCACCATGATGCCTTCATGCTTCATGAGAGTAATTTAATGCCCAGGCTTGAAGGAAAGTTCAGGGCTCCACATATATTCAGCCTGTATGGAGATCCCGCCTACCCTCTCCGGCAGCATTTACTTGCCCCTTATAGAGGAGCAATGCTAACCCCAGCTCAAGAGTTGTTCAACAAAAGAATGAGTAAAGTTCGGGAATCAGTTGAATGGGCATTTGGGAAGGTTGCACAATATTTTGCATTTCTCGATTTTCGGAAAAACCTCAAAGTTCTTTTGCAACCAATTGGGAAATACTATGTTGTGGGTGTTCTTTTGATTAACTGCCATACTTGCCTATATGGTAGTGTAACTTCAGATTACTTTTCCTTGCCTCCCCCTGACCTACACACATACCTTAATTAATTGATAATTAAACTGACAAATACAACTTTAACTCAAAAACGTAAGCTACATTTTTCATCACTTTTTGATTTACAGATATCAAACTTTGGTAAGTTTCTTTACTCAGATAAAAGGCCACTTCCATAACTTCTTAACTTCTCTTCTTACAAGAGTGAAACATTCAACCCAACATGAAAAGTCAACATGAAGTCTCATGCAAGCATACAACATCAATTTTGTAGTGCTACTTTTTGGAGCTCATAAAAGCTTTTAATAATTCAAGCTGCATGTTCATTTGTTGCTCCTGCAGGGAAATGCGTCTCTTCTCAACTTCTAATTGCTCTTGCCTAAGTTTAGTTTCAGCCTCAAGTGCATCTCGTTTGTATTCTAGCTCCTGGGATCTCAGTTCTTTTTCTAACTCCTTCTTTTCTGACAGGTATGACATCACATCTGGTCGACTTGGTTGCTTTCTTTTTTTTGGCTTTCCTAGTAAAATAATAATTATTAAATTCTTAATTATTAAAAGGTAATTGCATATTGTGTGTGAATTATTATTCTCACAGGAAATACCAAGGGTAAAACTAAAGGCATTTTGAAACTACAAAATAAATGACATTTTGCTAACAGCTTGATACTTGTGATATTCCACAGTGAACCTAACATAGAGGGACTTGACATACAAAGAAACCAGAGATGAGAATGACCCCCCCCCCCCCCCGGAAAAAAAAGAAGGTCATTAAACCACACACCCCAAAAATGAACCGTGATGAACAAGAAGTTTGCAATATGGCATTTTCATATTTACTTTTTCAGTGGGAGGGGGTGGTTTGGCCAGTTTTACCCAAACATTTAAAGAGTACTAACATTCTAGCTGGTAATTCTTTAGAAAATAAAAGACAATGGGCCAGGCACCCAGGCTCTTGAATGAGAAAAATATACATCTACTGAACATTTCCTGATGATAAAACTTTTATTCACAAGTAAAGAAGTAGGTGCATGCACAACAAGTTATACTGCCAGCTGCTCCCTCATCATCTGAATTGTCACTGCCTGAAGTACTTGATTCTGAAAAAGAAAAAGAAAAGAACAGGGATGGTTATTTTTAGAATTCCTCTATTTCAAAATTTAAGTCTTAAGTGAGTAATAACTTACTTCTCTTCAGTGTTTCCATAGCCTTATCCCTGAATTCACTTGCTTTCTTTTTATCCTCTTCATCTTTTTTCTTGCCTTTCTTGCTCTGCTGCTGTAAGTCATCAACATAAGCCCTGATATCATCTAAAAGTTGATGAATTTCATTATACTGCTCCTCAGTGCCTGACCTGACAATTTAACAATATGACCCTCAGCTATTTGCTCATTATTTAATGGCTGCAAAGTTTGGTAAAAACTAAAAAACAATTTATGAAATACTTTTTTAAGGCTGCAGTGTTCTCATCTTTGTGATGGCGAAGAAGAACATCAAAGTGCTCTTTACATGAGCGGCCTTTGACTGTGATTTCGTCTTTTGCCCATGCTCTTTGAAGATTGTCAGCAATTAGGTTCCAGTCATTGGGATTACTAGGTCTTAATGCCAGCACTTCTCTAAGAAGATCAAGGTCATGGTTTATGTGCCACCTAAACATAGTCTGGAAATGAAAAACCATTATGAGATTTTTCTAAGATGAAGAAGACTGGATAGGAGGGTTTCTGAAAATCTACACACTTCTTGGTACTTCCCACAATTATGTAGGTTGCTTTCAACCGTAACTGATCTTCTTTAAGTTCTTAGCAAGTTACATTTTTCTCATTGATCCTTCTTTATCATGCCCCCCCCCCCCCCCAAACACACACACACACACACACAAACAAACACACTCTTTCCTTCTATATCCAAATGCTTTGCTTAATAAAACACTGGCAAGACACATTTTCAGAAAACTAAACTTCTTCCAGGGTTCGTGCCCCTTTTTCAGAAACAAAGAAGTTCTAGGGCTTTTCCAGAACTTTTTCAGGACTCTAAAATTCACATTAACCCTTTCACTGCCATGATCTCAATGTTAATTCTCCTTACTGTCTGCCATTTCATATTTTACACTCAAGTTCAACAGATTTCCAGAACTTTCCAGGAGCAGCACACCTTTTCTAGGACTCCAGTTCTGGAAAATGCCACAGTAAAATTACAGGATTTTCCAGGTTTTCCAGGACCCGCACGAACCCTGTCTTCCCTCAGTTAAAAGAACAAGCACGCAAAATTAACTTTGTACATGCATGTCGCTTAATGCATACAAAATCTCCTTCAAATTCTACACTTCATATCTTAACAACAAGCTGCAACAAATAATTCATTCATACATAAGCTTATTAAAATATCATAGAAAGATTTTAAGAAACTTGGCGGGAAGTCCCTCGACCGAAAGCTTGTTATCGCAAACCCCGCCATTTTGATCGAGGCACATCACCAAACAATTCCTTTGATTGTCAACTTCAACAGTGACTCCCCTGCTAAATTTTTCAATGCTATTTCTTTTGCGAAACTCAAACGTTCGAGCACTTCTCAGAAATCCCCCCAAATACCGCCACAAATTGATATCGTTTCAGAGTTCAACCTGCGCATAAATTGAGGTCCAAAATCAATACATTTTGAAGCGCTTTCTTTACAGCTAAAATTCAAATTTGGCAAAAATATTTGAACAGACTTGCAATAACATTGCCAAGGAGTCATAAAATTTACATTTGTACTTAAAAAGTCTTAAAAACTTACTCGTTTCTCCATCACTCACTCGTAAATCGTAAATCTTCTCGTACCCGTAAATCTTCTACGGGTAAACTGGTGTCTACCCCGGAAAAACGGCTAGTTCTACCGGGTAAGGTCGATGACGTCACCACAAAATGAAAAAAACATGGCGCTACCCGTTACCCGTACACCGATTTCGGGGTATCTTAAGGTCTCTAATAACTACCACTAACTACTGGTAAATACCAGTAACTACTAGTAGCTACCGACAACTACTAGTAACTACCAGTAACTACTGGTAACTACCGATAACAACTAGTAACTACCAGTAACTACTAGTAACTACCGACAACTACTAGTAACTACCAGTAACTACTAATAGTTACCACTAACTACTAGTAACTACCAATAAATACCACCAACGACCAGTAACTACTAGTAACTACCGATAACTACTAGGAACTGCTAGTAACTACCAGCAACTACTAGTAACTACCAGTAACTACTAGTAAATACCGACAACAACTAGCAACTACTAGCAACTACTAGTAACTACTAGTAACTACCGATAACTACTAGTAACTACCAGTAACTACTAATAACTACCACTAACTACCAGTAACTACTAGTAACTACCAATAAATACCACCAACTACCAGTAACTACTAATAACTACCGATAACTACTAGTAACTACCAGCAACTACAAGTAACTACCAGCAACTACTAGTAACTACCAATAACTACCAGTAACTACTAATAACTACCAGTAACTACTAATAACTACCATTAAATACTAGTAACTACCAGTAACTACTAATAACTACCACTAACTACTGGTAAATACCAGTGACTACTAATAACTACCACTAACTACTACTAACTACTAGTAAATACAAGTAACTACTAGTAACTACCACTAGCTATTAGGGAGAAGACACAATACTACATACTACACAGAGTGTATATTACCGGTGCACTTGTGGCTTTCCACCAAGAAGTATATACCATAATTAAAGTAGAAAATGTGTTAAGTAATTAAAGTTAATAATTAAACTTAACAAAACTTATTTTGTCCCTTCTTCCTTATTTGAAGGGTCATTTCTCCCACCTTCCTCTTGTTTTTGACTTGTCATCAATATGAACTTACAATATAGTGTTACCAAGAGAGTTTAAGAGGACAATGAGCGCCCAGTCAAGCCCTTGATTGGTACCAAGTCCTATTATGGCTCTTATTGGGACATGTGAATAGGTGGTTTTCACGTTACGTCATCGCCGCCATGCTGGTGGACGGTAAACAAAAGATCGCTCATTAGCTCGCTTTGTTTGTCCACCAGCATTTGTTCATTTCGCCATTGTTATTTGTGTCTCCCGAGATTGCATGAAAACCACCTATTGCACCAAAGTTATTCATTAGTCCAATTACACGCTTAAAATTAATCAGAATTTGGTGTCCGGAGAGGTCCGCAAACGTTTATTCAGTACCTGTGTTTAAAGAGGAAATTCAACGGTCGCCAAAACAATCTTCTGCATTTGCAATTGTTTGCTTTGAGGCAATCGCGCGGGGGACCGTTTTGATGCATGGCGTTTCACTAAATCGATTAAAACGTGCGGACGTCCCAGGAATTCCCTTTCGGTGTTAACGGGCATGAAGAGGAATAGCAACATTTTGTCTTTGTCGACGTTTAAATAATACCAGGAGAGCTTTTCTGAACTCTGGCATTCTGATTGTGTAAATAATGGGATTAACAAGAGAGTTTGTGTGTATAGAAGAGTAAAAGATAATCTCAAGCGTAAATATGTCCAGAAAGAAAACCTATCTAGATTAGAAAAAGAAACAAAACTAAGTACAACATATGGTAACCACAGCAGCAAAGATACAATGGTCATTATGAATAATGTGACAGTCAGTTTTCTTTGTCTATTGGCTGCACCATTGGACGGAGGGCGGGTTCCACACCAAAATTTTAAAGCAATGGAGGGGTAAGAAACACAGATAACAATAAGGCAAAGGAAACAATATGACCGCCATAAGTGCACAGGAAATAACAATTGCCACTGTTGATTCAAGTTCCAATAGAGATGTATTAACGGAAAGGGAATTACTGTCATCGCAGTTAAAATCCAGACGCCCGCAATTGTTACCCCGTAGGCCCATTTTTTGATGTTGCGATGCCGGAATGGACGAAACGTCGCGTGCATCCGATGTAAAGAAATAACTGCAATACCTGCTACAGAGGTGAGAGGGAGCCACACCTCGGCCGTGTAAAGTACAAAAAAAATACGTGGCCATTCCGGCCAGATCAAAAATATATTTCCAGCTTCGCAACCGTAGAGGAGGAAAAGTAATAGTACAGCGAAGGTGGCACTTCCTCCAACAAACATATCAACCACGGTCAAGTTTATAACTAAGTACATGGCACGAGTCCGAAGATTACTGTTCTTTATAAAAAGGATAATTGATAGGAGGTTCACTGCGACCACAGCAACAGCTATAGTAAGGAATACAGCATACCATGTGCTGCACTCGGCTGAGAAGGGCATCCTGGAGATCAATGTTTCCTTTTTAATTCTCTTTTCTCCTCCCTTCAGAAAGAAATCGAATAAAGTTTGGTTAATTGAAAAAGGAAAGTTAGGAGGTGAACCTTGGAGGTGAACTAAGAAGGTTAACGTCGACTTCTTAAATATGTCAAGAATGGAAATTGTACATTGACAACAATTCTTCGATAGAGTGCTCACCTTAACTTTAATTTCTTGATACTTTTGTTAACGCTGAAATAAAACCCGTGCTTTCACCTGTGGAAAGAAAAAATCAAAAACTGCGGTTGAGGGGAGAGTAAGATAAGTAGGTTGACTGAAAACTGAGGGCAAAAAAATATATTTTAATTTTAGATGTTATTGTCGGCGCTCATTGAACTGCAAGTCACTAAGAAGTGATTGATCCCCTGGTAGAAAGTTTTTCACTGGGAACTAGGGGGGAGTACTCAAGGGAGTTTAATGTCCACATATGCCCGCAAATACATCTTCGAGGCACCCGCGAAAGTGATCCGATCTTTGAGACACCCGCCGAAATCTCAGTCAAAGCCCCGCTAAGCGCTCTGAGGTCCCCGCGAGACACGCGAAGGGACACGAAACTTACCCTCTCCCCGACAAAAAAAAATCACGCAATCTGTTTCAGGTCACACAAGTCTCTCCACTACCACCCCCAAGGGATATTTTTGAAAAAGAGAGTATGTGACATATTTCACACTTTGTGTGACATAAGGTTCTGTCAATCAATCAATAAGAGAACAAAAGAAAATGTCAATCATTATAATAACCAGAGCCAACTAAAAATACATGGATATTTTTGATATAACGACATAAAGAGAGTATGTGACAGTTTCTGTGATATAATGTCCTGTCAATCACAAAACGCAAAAGAAAATGTTAATAATATATTCAGAGAAACTAAAAAAGGACTTAGGTGAGCGTAACGTAGGACAAGTACAGAAACAGAAGAAAATAGTGTTCCCGGCTGCCTGCCAGGGAATTTCATTATTTAATTTTTTCTTTAGGCCGCATTGAAAATAATTCACCGCGCGGGTTAAGTAAAAGTTAGTTAGGCTGTTTGAAATCGTGCCCATGAATGACGCGCCGCTAACAGCAGCAATGAACATGGCTGAAAACTAAGAGTGTAACCATTGACTTTTTTCCTTCTCCTTGCTCTTTCTTTTTCTCGCTTTCTTTCCCTTGGTTAGTAAAATTTTGGAGCTTCTGAGACTTAAAAAACATGCCTTTTGACGCTTTTTCCCTCAATTGCGTGCAAATTTCGTTAGGCTGGTTGAACTAACTTTACTTTTTATGAAGCTTAGCAATCACGCAAACTTATTCTATTGTTTCTTTTTGGCATTAAGCTAATGTGCTTAAAATATGCCCATATCACAAGTGAGCTTTAAAAGAGCGCTCTGTGAAGATTTTTTTTTAACTGGAGTGTTCTGTCTGCGAGTCCATATCCCATCATGTATTTCAAACAAGTACTAAAGCGAGAAACCTTTTTGGGAAGACGTCTTCCAATTGACAACTACTGGGACTGGTTAGATGATCATATTAAAGTAAAAATCTGGAAAATTAAGACGGAAATAGAGATACGAGATCTTCGCCCGCAACTTTTTGGGGAGATGATTAGGTATGTGAATGAAAAAGTTTACAAAAAGAAAATACAGTAAACTTGGATAGAATAAGAAAATTGCCAATTTGTAAAACAAGTGGAACTACGATTTTAAGTTTTGCTAAAAGATTTGTGCTTAAGTTAGGGAGTAAGTCAGCGTATGTTGTAAGGCTGACTATCTTTACGCCATTTGCGAAACGTTTATTTGTTGTTTCCTCAAAATATGTTCGATTATCAACATTAATTTCGATTTCGTGATTCCGAGATGAAACGTTAAAATGCCTGTTTATCAAGCCCGGTTCGTATCTAATATTATTTTTAATCTCTTTTCTAGTTCTTGTTGGCAGAGATACCGCTCCATTTGCGGAGGACAAGTGGCTGCTGAGATATACGAACTGCATGTTTGTCAACTATGTGAAAGGGTTGCTTTTGGAAGGAAACTGAAATTCTTCTTTTGTGATGCAAGACAAGAACTTTTTTCTACTTGCCGCTATTGTGAAAATTATTTTGAGTGGTTCGCCTATTGTTCATTTTGCTTAGTTTTTCACGACGCGGCGTATACATACGAACTTTTAATGTGGTTAGAAATGGGGGAATTAATCTACTAGCGCGATTTTTAAATAAGTATATTTTTCTGTATAATAAGTCCTGAAGGACGTAATACGTGAATAAAAGATTCAGAATTAAAGTGTTATGTTTCTTACATGTTACTGTTTTTGGGTGAAATACAACTTATATCCCCTACATGTCCTGATGGGGTCCATTTAACTACAGTGTAATAGATATGTTCAGTTTCATCTTCTCTGTTCTCTTAATTGTAATCGATAGAAATGGTATTAAGGCTAAAGGGTCAAGTACAAAGAGGCTATTTAGCCTAATAAATCCGGGCAACAGCGAGCGAGCCGCTTAAAGGTAAATTGATTTTTTATCTAATACTGCTTTTAAACACTTCTTAATGCAATTTGTATAAATGCGTTAATGGTAATCTTTATAAACATTCGTTTTAAAAAGTAAGAAGAATCACATCACAATCCGAAGACTGAATCACGCCTATAAAACAAAAGAAAACAAAGTGGCACGCGCAGCCCCTTCGAACCGTTTTTGTAAAAAACTCATGCAAATCGTGATTTTCGTGCACTTATTTACAAAATAAAATTCAACTTTCGCGCAAAAAAAAAAACTACAAAAGTTAAACTCAAAGTCAATATTCTTCACTCTAATTGTTGCTGTTCCAAGAGTTTCACCTGAAACGTGTTTACATTAAAGCATCTTAATGTAAATTTCCATTTACTTAAGGTTTTCATGATCCAATGCAGGTCAAAAGGACCAGCATTTTCGAATCTAGAGGGACGGCACTGCATGTACGAATGAGTCATATAGAAAGTCATAACAATTTCAGATAATTTGTTAAGTGAAAAATACATTATAGTATTTTCCCCAAATTCACGCTCGTTTAGCGGCAGTCCAGAAAAGTCCTTCAGCATTTGCTGGATGCACTTTACAACCTCCTCCCGAAATTCACGAGGTTCAAGTATGCGTGTTGGCAAATCGGGCGTGATTTGCTTCACGTATCCGTCTTCTGAGCTACATTGACCAATAGCGTAAGTGCAACTTATGAATCCGGCCTTGCAATTGGACAAAAGAGCAGAAATTTTCGACGTGAGACCGATACAAACACTACTCATAGTATCATTTGCGTCTTCAATTCTTCTGTCATTAGTTGCAGGATTAATTTCGGGTATTAGTTGTTGGACAATTAAATGGTCCAACGGGGCTTCTTGCTCAGGAGAACCGCGACATACGAAACAGTTTTCGCCATAAAGTCTCGCCGTTACCTCGTCAGCATAGTCTTTACTCGAACATACGTCGGCGATGGAATAATATGTTCTCAGGCAGAAAACGTGGGCAAATTGGCGACAACATCTGGTTACTACAAATTTGTTACGCGCAGATTCCGGTTCCATACAAATACAGCACAATATTTTTGACGAAGCCAGCTCTGAAAGTTCTTCCTCAACTACCACTAAGTCAGGAAATGGGACCTTTTTCAACAATAGACCATCTGTGCACGTATTGTATGAGACACATTTAGACGTTAGAAATTCTTGCTTGACACAATTATGGTGAAATGATATACCACAGCAATCTCTTTTATACGCACGGCGTTCTTCAAGACTTGCCAGGATCAGAAGGTTTGAACAACCATAACATCTTACTTGCTCCATTTTGTATCTCAGTGAGTTTTAAAAATCACAGAACTGAATCTTCTTTTTTATACTAAAAGGCCCCTCACAATGAGGGCAGATATGCAGTGATTTAACACCTGCGCTCACCTGAAGATCCGCAATAAGATTTTAAGAAGCTTGGCAATCAAGCAAGCGTATTCTTTTTTAAGGCTAAGCTAAACGTCCTTTAAACTGAGACAAATGTAATCTTTTTTTACATAAAGCTAAGGTCCTTAACATCAAGAAAAATGGAATCCTTTGTTTGCAACTAAAAACGCCTTGCCTGTACAAAGGATTACAATTTTCTTCTTAAGGACCTTAGCTTTATGAAAAAAAAAAGAGATTAAATTTGCCTCAGTTTTTAGGACATTAGCTTAGCCTAAAAAAGAATACGTTTGCTTGATTGCAAAGCCTCTTAGAATCTTATTGGATCTTCAGGTGCGTGCAGTATAAAAGCGCTATGAAGGGTTTATAAGTAAAAAAAAGAAGATTCGAGAAAGAAATGGCTGAATTCCAGGTGCTACCGAAACAAATGAAACTGAACGGGAAAGAAGATGAAAATGCCCCAAAATTATCAAACTTTGAATTAATTTGTCAACTAACCGAACGTTCAACGTGGGAAATTGCGTGCTCATTGCCAGATAAGGTTAGTAATTGTATAAAGCTTTTAGTTATTATTTGATATACCTGACATCGGACACAACGACGTCAATTTATTCATTTTTTTTTGTTAGAGATGGTTAATTGGTTGGCCCGAGGACAGGAAAAAGACGTTTAAAGAAGAACAAGAAGAAGCCCAGGAAATCGAAGACAGGGAAAGAAAATACGCTCTGCAGTCAAAGAAAGTTAGCCTAAAGGCTCTGCTGGACCGTTTAATTGCATTATCGCAGGCACCACCCAGTCGACTACCTCGGCATTAAGGACTGCACTTTTAAGGCAAACGCGCCAGGCCTTAAGCCTTTTGATTAATTATTGTTTTTGAATTTTAAAGCATGTATCAAGGAACTGCAAGCCAACTAGATAATAGTGCTTGTGTGGCAACATCTTCAATTAAACGAAAATATGTTTACTTTACTAGAAAATTAAGAAGAAGCTCATTTTTTACTTTATTGTTGCTAACGCTGCAATGAATATACAAATTAATTACGAAGTAGAGAATCATTTTTTAAAGAGTTTTTTTTTTATTTTTCCCAAGAGAAACCTCTTTTCAAAAGAAATGAAAGTGAACTACGTTTGTGCTCTATAAATTAGAAAAAGAAAATTACTGACGTAAGCGTTAAATAAACAAGAGCGAGTCAGTCACATGCCCCGATTGTAACAGACTTTTTAATCGCGACAACTGAGGGCGGTTTTTAGTAGGAAAACCGTCCCATAGTTGGTTGTGTTTTAAGACATCCAATAAATAATTGCCATGTTTGCTTTTGCTATGTCTTTAGTTTGTTCAGAACAATTAGCGGGTAAATTAATTGAGCAGTATACATGGCCATCGTATTTTAATATCATATCTTTTTACTGGGATCAATTAAAAACCCCATGTTTGTGTTAGAAAAATGACTAAATAATCTGTATGCGTGTTTTTATAGAAACTCTGAGGTAAGAAGTTCAGTTACAGTAGTAAAATCAATTCCAAAAAAAGGCAAAAGAGAGATTACATTGCGAGAAACAAAAGAATGCAAATGGTTATGTCTTTTAACCATTAACGGGCAAGTTAATTTATCAGTATACATGACCGTCATATTTACTTTATAAGGATGACTATCGATGATTACCTTTAGGAAAAAGGTCTAAAAAATATGTGTGTGAGCATGTGTGTATGTGATTTTATAGAAACGTTGAGGTAAAGCGATTACGTTCAGTGGTAAAATCAATTCCAGCCTTTAAGCCGTTTAATAAGTCCAGTAAAAAAAAATACCACAGCAATTAAAAAAGAAGCTTAAACTGTTCTTAATAACTTTATGTGGAAATCTTCCTAGCAATCGAGCCCGTTGCATGTAAATTGATTTTTTATCTAACACTGCTTTTAAACACTAGTAGAATTAAGCGTCTATGTACTACGCAAATGGGTTTGACTGTCGATCGCTCTAGCCCTCTGATTAGCGGAAAGCGAATTCCGAAAGTTAATGACATCGATTGTTTGAAGAATCGGAAATATCTCTCTGATTCATACAAAACAGATTCTGAAAAGTTTCTGGTTATACAAAGCGCAGTATTTGGGTACTCATATCTTAGCAACATATCCAAGAGAACCGAGCTGAGCAAATTGGTTTTGAATTTTAGAATATGTATCAAGGAACTGCAAGCGATTTTATAAAAACTCCGAGGTAAGACCTTTACTTTCAGTAGTAAAATCAATTCCAGAAAGCCGGAGCAAAAGAGAGATTACATTACGAGAAACAAAAGAATGCAACTGAAATGGTTATGTTTATTAGCGGGTAAATTAAGTTATCAGTATACATGACAGTCTTTTATGATATTTTGATGAGTTTTTATGATCGGTGGGGAAAAGGACTAAACAAATTATGTTATGTTTGTAAAGCATAAAGGAGGTTAAACTATTCTTAATAACTCTATGTGACATTGTTTACATTCAGTTTCATTTTTTTTTTTGGCTTCTTGGTATTGAAGGACTTCGTCCTAACCGCCGCGAGCCGATTAAAAGTAAATTGATTTTTATCTAACACTGAAATTTGTATTAATGCGATAAGAGCCTTAAAAAAGGACTAAATTCCCGGTAGCCGGATAATTTTCTAGACCTTCTGCCTCTTTTTATAATGCCGGGTTTAAAAGGTTCTATTTTCAATGACAATAACCTGGGGGTCGGGAATGGCTTAGAAGATGAGTCTTTTCTGTTTATCCGTAGCCAATAAGTCATGCTACGGAGGTCAAGTGGTCTTTTAAACACTGGGCTTTAAACACACTAAGAGCCATTCAACTGTGAAAACTACCTTACTTAAGCTTGTGCAAATATTTGTCTCTTTTTTATTCATTTATTTTCTTGAATCGTGATTATTCGTGAATTGTCCTTAGCAATCGACGGGGTTTATCAGTATTTTTATAGCCAGAGAAAGGGCAGAGAATGTTTACTTGCCTACACACTTAGCTTTTAAATATGTGTTCACAACAAAATAACAGGCAAATATTTGACTAAACATGAGCTGGTGTTTTTTAATCTTCCTTTTCAGGGGTTTTCCACATTAAAGGTACCAACATGAATATTTATCAAACCTTCAGTAATCCTTTGTGTCTGATGTCGCCGTTATTTATCTATTGAGAAAATATTCACCAAAAAAATAATTAGTAAACAGCGAGCGATCATAGTACAAAAGACGTAAATGTATCAGATAAAAAAAACTTGCTCATGAGAGGGAATAAAAGGTTTTCCACACAGTGTTTCATCAACAGATGTCACATTTCGAAGTTCCTCAACTCATTGCGCTAAACCATTGAGAAATAACTTGGTACACACCCAATTCCATGCACGAGAAAAAAAGTAAGTAAGTAAGAAAGAAAAAATCTCAAAAAACTGTAAACTGTGCATGAGAAATGTTATATTAAAGTCTGCCCCGTGTTCGAGCTAACACAAGCAAACAGATGCCTCTGTTTTGAGAACTGAATATTACACTCATCTCATAATTCATTTTTGGGTTGGGTCAGGGGACATATAATTCCAAATTAACGAAAAATTGGTTCCGCGATAATTTAAAATTACATGTAAGGAGTATGCAAGACAGCTTGTTACACGAGAAACGAGCGCTTGAAAATGTAATAAGTTTACATTTAACCTTGTGTTTAAATTCGGAGTGAAACATTAGTGCTAGGAAAGCAACATTTTGCATTTTTATAGTATCATAGCAATCTGTTTATGACTTTGGAGCTCGGCCCTGAATGTTTTGCAATTTTAAAACTTCTTTCTAATAAGACAATGTTGGGTTTTAATTTCCTTCAATGCTGGCTCAGTCAATATTAGTTAATATTCCTGAGGTAGGCCAGACAGATGCTCATTAATACTAGCAGTATTCTGTTTATAACAGCAAAAGCTAGATTTAACAGCAAGATTTAACAGACAAGGGTCATGATTATAAACTACCCAGCAAAAACTTACCCATGTTTGCTTTTAGCTCTTCCTAGATATAAACGTATTCTGCACCCCTACGAGAAGCACTGATCACGCAGTTACCAAATTTCTTAATTCTCAAAAAATTACCTTAGCCAGCAAGTGATGTGACAAGGTTTGTTTGTTTGCTGCGCTTGACCTTTTAACACGAAGCTCACGAATCTCTCTTTTAATCTATAATGGTATGTTGTTTTCTGCAATTTACTTTTGTCAATATCTTTACGAATGTCTTTGTTGTGTCACTTCCTAACTTTTCTTACTTTAATTAAGCATGTATAAAAAGTATGGTTACTCGAACAGTTCAGTTTTTGAACTGGTAGTTTTAAGTTTAATCTAGTGGCTGTTTCAAAGTGCAAACTCAACTTTACTGAGAGTGTAGCTAAATGTCGTGGGTAGTGGGTAGAGGTCGTGGGTCGTGGGTGAGGGTGTGGGTAAATGTCGTGGGTAAAAAAAGTATAGAAAAAAATGATAAAGTAAAGTAATTAAAAAAAAGAAATAAATAGAAAAAAGTTCTAAAATATTTGTGAAACGAAAACCTCCAACTCCTTGATTGCCTTTTTTGTCATGGCTTCTTCTTCGTCCTCCCAGTTCCTGTGGGATTTGGCTCCCCTTTCACAACATCACCGTACAAAAGACATTTTGCCAATGAAGATTTATCCATACCTGAGCTATCGCCGCGAAATAAACGAAACAGACGTAAATTATACCTGCAATTTGCAGAACGTATGGGACAGCTCTGATTCGCTGAATGGAAATAGCTGCTCACTATTTAGCTTTATTCGATCAACATTTCCAATGATCAGTGGAGACTTTTTAACCCGAAGGAATTCGATGACCGTGAGAAAGGGCAGGGAAAAAGGACAATGTTTAGGTATTTCATATTTTTGAATAGAAGCTTTAGGTCTCAATTACCTTACGAAGGAACCATCTTCATTCCCAACCTTTCAAGTTAAGGCGAGACTGTATGTAAATTTTATTGCCGTACCGAAATACAGCTTTTTCGATTCTTTTTTTTGTTGTTGTTTTTTTGTGTACAAAATCTTTGCTGTAGCGATTTGAAATATCACTCCTTAAACTGAAAGGACGTTTAAGTCACGCACGTTGACATCTTTGAGAAAAAGCAGTTCAGCCTCCAGTTTTTCTATAGCCTGCTTCAGTTTTACATAGTGCACAGAGTTTCTTTTATTTTTTACCTAAATGTCTTTTTAGTCTCCGTTTGTACTAGAGGATTCGCTTATTTGCTTTGCTGACCGCGGGGAAGGGGAATAGGACTGGTATGTACGGGGATATTTTCGTTTCGTGAATTTTACAACTTTTTGCTATTTATCTTTTTAATTTTAATCTTTTTTGGGAAGACTTTTTTTCACTCACGACATTTACCCACACCCACGACCCACGACCTCTACCCACTACCCACGACCCACGACATTTAGCTACACTCACCTACTGACACTTTTGCAAAATCGACGCGTGTGCAAATTAAGCTTCCAAATAATACAGACGTTGTATGTCTAGATACCCGGCGCCGGGAACTGTTTTAAAACGACTGGATACCCGGCAGTCAAAAATAGTGACCAATATTATTGTCTGCAATGATACGAAACCGTTGTTCAGAATCGCTTGCGGTATTTCTGAACAAACATGAAATACTGTGGTGAGATTTGGTTGATAATTTCTGTGGATATTCATCGGGAGTTGACTTAGTGTGTCAAAACTTTAATATGTTTTGAGTGTGGAAAACATTGAGATTTCATGAGTGTGGAAAACATTGAGATTTCACTCTATACCCTAAGCTCGAGAGCCGCTTCTACCTTAAACCCAAGGCAATTTTCACAATCGCTTGAGATTTCTAAACAAGTATCTTTTTTCTTAGGGGAATTAAACAAGCTATTTCGAGAAAATTGGCCACAACTTCTACTGCCGGATATCTGTTAAAGCTTGATCTGCTAACCGAGGTTTAACTGCACACTGAAAAATTTATCTTACCACAAAAACCGGGGTGCATTTTCTATTTATTCTTAACGTTTACATCGAAAATGTAATATAAACATATACGACACATTTACGAGTAGGTATTTTTGCACTTAAAGTAATTTTCGTGACCACAAAGAAAGAAGTATTTAATAAGCTTACTTCAACAAGAATTCGCTGTCCTCTTTTCGTACCGAAAACCTTCCTTCTTGCCACAGAAAGAAAACTGGGCATTCTGTAAACTTTACATTTCCATCTGTGTCTTTGAATGGTGTAATTTAACTGTCAAACCCTTATTAACGTTTGCGCCATTGGCCATTTTTTTTCGGGCACTGCATTTGAAGGTGCGATACAGTATTTTGCTGGTCAGCGTCATCGTCTTTTAAAATTCAAAACACCGGTAACTTTAAATTGGTTTTCAACGCTAGCCCGGTAGGCCATAAAAAACCCTAAAACTAAGCAGCATGTGACGAGCATGGAACGAAGAAAAAAAATAAAAAAATAACCCTCTTTCATTATTTGACCATTTTTTTGTTTGATGCTGTACTTCTCTGGTTTATGTATAAATGAAAAGTATTTCAATGTTTCATGTAGTATTTATTTACTTTTGGGAATGCTTTTTTCTATAATATTGAAAATCTATAGTATGAACAAACGATTGCCCCCAACTACACACTCGTCCTGAATTGATAATACCTTATCATGTGCAAAACTCATTAATTTTATTGATTTCAACCACGTCTTGGGTAAAGACATTAAAAATCTATTGATAAACAAATATTTCAGTTTCTGTGAAACTCATAAAACCGTCAACACCAGATATATTTATGGAATGTTGTTGTGTTGCTAGAAATAAGCCACTAAGGCACAAGATAACTAGACCGAAAAAATCAATGGTAATTATTTTGAGGTTTGCTTGCGAGTCCTGAACTTTTTTGTGATTGGCCAGTACACAATAAACATTCCTAAAATTTTCAGGTGTTAACGGTTTTCTGAGTTTGACAGTAAAAGTCACAACTCTAATGGGCCATGAATTCATTTAACAGAACCAACATTCAAAGAACAAGTTGATGATTAAAGCAAAGTCATAAGCTAATGTGGAAGAAACGAAACGCATGACTGGAAGTTTATAGAAACAGAAGAAAAGAAAAATAGGTAAACGGAACCCAATATGTTTATTTCGTATATACATCCATTCTCTCTTTTGTGACATTCATTTTCCATCTACTGCCGCTCATAAAACCGTGTGGATATGCCCTCCACTTTCCTTTGCATCTCTTTTGTAACTCTCTTTAACGCAAAATTAAAATTAAATAAAACGTTAAGTTGATAAATATAGTTAAAGAATAAAACAAGTTAAAACTGACAAATCACTAACATTTAACTTCCTGTACACTAGACCATTACCTCAACCCCAATCTATTAAAGGTAAATGCAAAATTGTTGTACACGCAAAATCACTGCCCCAACCTCATTCTAAAAAAGAACAAACAAGGCATATCGCACGTATTGCCTCAATCAGTAAAATCCAACTAGTGGTGTATTATCAATGCTGCATCCTAGTCGGTTGAGCTACTACTAGGCTATATGTCATAGCCCACTATTAGCGAAAAGCGCCGGCTTTTTGGCGGCAGAAAAAGGCCATTACAGTCTAGCTATAACTAGCTAAAGTTGCTTTGTCTTGATATTTTTTACCAACTAGTTGGATGTTACTAAAACAATTATTCCTGTCGCCCTCACGGCCTCTGAGTCATTAGCCCATTCGGGCTCGAGGAATAATTGTTAATGATTCTGTCTTACTGCCTTCCTCAATCGTCCCCCACCCTTCTTGTCGTTTTCTCCTTATAATTTATATAGCTGATCGCAGGACAATGTTGAATATATAATAACAAGTGAAAAAAATGAACAAATTGTTATAAAAGCACTTTATTTTGAAAGACTACTGTGTGGTAAAACCCTCTTCCCCCTACTTCCTTACCGAGGAAAATAAAAACCACTGTCACTACCCTCAGGCACAAAAATAGAGCCTGGAACCCTAAGCTACTGGTTTGATTATTCGACAAGGCACGGTTATGAAAGCTTCAATTCTAACTCACGACAAAATATCAGAGTTGTAAGATGATGATTAAAACGGCAGCTGAGCTGAGCAAGCTTAGCGCCTTTAAATAAAAAGTGTCTTATCTCTATCACATGTTATGAATGCAAATGCTACATTCAAACACATTGCCAGTGTTCAAAAGCTTCTGCTTTTCTGGCTCTCCATTGTAGTTTCTGGTACACAACGCTACACGAAGTCGAGCTAACTTCGCTTCAGCCGTATTTAGAAGTCCTTTAGCTCGGTTCACGATCTATTAAAGAAAACTGGGCTCGAAAAAAGCGAAGACTTCCGGTTTAATTCACGATAAAACCGACTTCAACCTTTTATAAACACAATGTAAGCGAAGCAGCAAAGGAAGCAAACACAAGCAAGTGATCACGCGGTAGGTACGTTATATATGGGGTGCATATAGTGCTCCTATAATGTACTTTTTACTGTATTATTTATAATGTACTCAACAACCCCCTATACATAACGTACCTACCCAGACGAAACCAAATACCGCTGACCAGGTGCTCTGACGCCACAAAATGTATTTCTGCGGTGCCTTTTCTTTCTAACAAGAAGATTAGGACGGGTAGGAGAGACTGGGAACTAGGTTGGACAAAAACAGTTGCTGAGCAACTAATCGCCCCTGGCACGAAATCACGCAATGATTAAAGCACAAAATTGAGTTTTCGTGACTTCGTATTCTTCATTTTCAGTCGACGGCGATGAGGTCAAGACATACATCAAAGGAGTTTAATGTCCATCTCTCGAGAAAAATTAAGCAAGACACGGAGATAAATTCTTAAAGGGTAGGAATATAATTACCTTCTTTTTCCCACTCCGTTACAGTAAAACATGCGCGAAAATTTCAAAAATTGAATTTTGCAAAGACACGAGAAGTTTAAGATAATATTTAAAGTAAGTATTACAAACACGATCGATATTAAACCGTTGTAATAGTACCAGTCTATCGCAAGAAACTAGAAACGTTTTTATACACATATCCTTTTTGGAATGAAACGACACAAAAGGTTTCGTATGTATTAAGAAGGAGCCCCCACGAATGTTTTATTTGCGCAACAAAAGGATTTCGTAATGTTTTAAAAACCATATTGCAAGCAAGTGCGGCCAAATTAAGTACTTATTCATATTCCGTGCGAACACAGCCATTGACTGATTTTCTTGAAACAACAATTTGACGAGGTCTGATATTGCAATGCGATATTGCATTTCCCCTCAAAACATTTTTAGCGCGTAAAAAAAAATCCGTGGAAATATTTCACTTGCGTGTTTAATTAATCTCTTCCTCTCAACAACAACGCTGAGAATGTTCGTGATCTTCGTGTAAAGAGCATCAGTTAGATTAGCAGATAATATTTCTCATACGATCACGCCCATAATGAGTCATGCCCATTAAGATAAACAACACGCGAGGATGTTATGATCCAATATTATCTTCCTCACCTGAGATATTTTTAGCTTATGAAAACAAATTTCCGTGGGAATATTCCACTTGCGTGTTTAATTTATCTCTTCATCTCAAAAACACCGTTGAGAATTTTCGTGATCTCCTTCAAGGGCCTGAGTTAGATTAGCAGAAATATTGCCGCCCATAATGAGTCATGCCTATAAAGATAAATAACACGCAAGGATGTTATGGTGCAATATCATATTCCTTACTTTAGAAAGCCAGATTTAATGAATAATTAAATTGTAGTATGAGTTTAAGTTGGTAGTATTCACCATCTAACTGACTGACTAGCAACTGATTCAAATCGGACGAGTTGAGACAGGGAAAATAGTAAGACCGGTCCCAGAGCTTTGTATCTGGTGGGCAATTTCCCAATCATGTCTTAGACTCCTGCGTTCACTCGATCTCTTACGAGGGGTTGAGGCCTGTAGACTTGTTGCTCAGGTTTCGCGGTTTCACAATCTACTAGTGTGTCCGAGCCGATGCTGCGTTTCGTTTAATCCAACCGACTGACGAACTGATCCAAATCGGACGAGTTGAGACAGGGAAAATAGTAAGACTGGTCCCAGAGCTTTGTATCTGGTAGGCCATTTCTCAATCATGTCTTAGACTCCTGCGTTCACTCGATCTCTTACGAGGGGTTGAGGTCTGTAGACGTGTTTCTTGGGTTTCGCGATTTCACAATCCACTACTGTGTCCGAGCAGATGTTACCTTTTGACGTGAGTCGCTTATTAAACGGGTCTACTTTGAGGGTATAAGTAATGAAAGATATGCAATGGCTACCGGAGGGCCGCTAACAAGAACTATCCATTTCAATTATGCGGTTCAATAGAGAAAAGATCAGGTTACAGAGTCCGTCTTTAACTCTTTATCTCTCTGTGTGTTTATTGCGCCAGGCATCTCGTGACCAAACTAAATGGCCTCAAACAAACGCGATCCACTCTGCGCCACAATGGTCGGTTCGGTCAAAGTTGTGTGGGTGTGTGTGTGTTTTTGGTAACCCTCAAAAGAGAGCGCAATCTCATGTTGTGCCATGTCGGCTCGGTGTATGTGTTTATTGCGCCAGGCATCTCGTGGCCAGACTTAATGGCCTCAAACAAACGCGATCCACTCTGCGCCACAATGATCGGTTCGGTCAAAGTTGTGTGTGTGTCTGTTTTTGGTAACCCTCAATGTTCGTGATCTTCGTCAAGGGTATGACTTAGCAGATAATATTTCTCACGCGATGACGCCCATAATGAGTCATGCCCATTGAGATAAACAACACGCAAGGATGTTGTCATGCAATATATGATATCTCTGCGTTGAGATATTTTTAGCTGATGAAAAAAAAATTTTGTGGGAATATTCCTCTTGCGTGTATAACTAATCTCTTGATGGAGAATGTTCGTGATCTTCGTCAAGGGCATGACTTAGATTAGTAGATAATATCATTGATCCGATGACGCCCATAACGAGTCATGCCCATTGAGATAAACAACACGCAAGGATGTTGTCATGCAATATATGATATTTCTGCACTGAGATATTTTTAGCTTATGAAAACAAATTTCCGTGGGAATATTCCTCTTGCGTGTATAACTAATCTCTTGATGGAGAATGTTCGTGATCTTCGTCAAGGGCATGACTTAGATTAGTAGATAATATCATTGATCCGATGACGCCCATAATGAGTCATGCCCATTGAGATAAACAACACGCAAGGATGTTGTCATGCAATATATGATATTTCTGCAGTGAGATATTTTTAGCTTATGAAAACAAATTTCCGTGGGAATATTCCTCTTGCGTGTATAACTAATCTCTTGATGGAGAATGTTCGTGATCTTCGTCAAGGGCATGACTTAGATTAGTCGATAATATCATTGATCCGATGACGCCCATAACGAGTCATGCCCATTGAGATAAACAACACGCAAGGATGTTGTCATGCAATATATGATATTTCTGCACTGAGATATTTTTAGCGTGTGAACGCGTTAATAATCCAGTTACGTGTCACCAACACCCATTAAGTAACAATAGTTAGCTGACACAAAAAGTGCTTGCATTGTGGAAGATGGTTTTCGCGCGAGAGACATCCCAGGCCGTCCATGACCGGACATGACGACGACATGAGGTTTCCCCAAGTCTTCGAGGATTTTACGAGCGTTAAGACCGGACAGCACGCCAAGACCTTCCTGAAGCAATTAAACGAGGCAAAGAAAGCTTTTTGCGAAAAGGAAAAGGTCCACAGAGTTTGTAAGGCGTTCGAAGCAATGGCAGAAAGGCGATGTTTATTTTGTTCCAAGTGGTGCAGGTCGTCTCCATTCGAGTATCAGTAAAGACTACGGCAAACCAATGTGATGTTTTTCCAAAGAAAGTTGTAAAAAAATATAATAAAATTATTGCAAAGTGTTGCATCTGTAGCATTATTCGATGGCTGTGATTGTATCAATATGGACTGGGATCTAATCTCTGTTTGTGTGTGGGAGGCTGCGAGGGTGAAGATGGAAGTGAGGGAAATGGGGACTGATGCCAATGATTTAACAAATCGTGAAACTGCCTGCTCTGGGCAAAGAAGATTAGTTCGTAGGCATTATCACTCGTGTCAAACCACTGCTTGACACAAAAGAGGTCAATCCTCAACGCGAAAGCAGCGCATTGCGCATTGTACAACCAAACAGAAAACCATGGGCGAGATGAACAACAAGTGTATAATTTAATGAAAAAAAAATCTAAAATAATTTTACAAGACACTTTTTGTTTGATTGCCAACGTGAATGTCACTTTTTGCCGCGTTTGCTTTTACCTCCTCGACTATCGTCGGCCTTTCGTTTGACCGATGATCCTGTAGTAGTTATTCGGTCTGGTTCGACCTTGGACTTTACCCAGGTGTGATACGTTCTCGATTGATGGACACCACACGGTGTCAGACGATACAAGCGGCGAGATGCTTCCCTAAATAATAGATTGGGTTCCTCTTCGACGCCGTTGGTGCACTGATTAAGTTGCTTCAAAAATTCGTCCAACTCGGGTTGAACGCTTGGTGGCCCATATTGCGAGTTCCTGGAAGACGTTGGCAAGAGACAGGCATCTGGAACAGTTAGCACGTCTACAGGGTCACAAGGAAGGCTCGTCATGTAATCCGTGTCAGGATCTTCTGGCAATTCCTCTGCCAGCACTAGTAGCGCACTCATGGCTACAAGGTCCAACGGTGCCCGCGGGTCGGAAGCACAACAAAAAGCCAGCTTGGCATGCAACCGGACACACTTCTCCACTTTTCTGTCCATTTTATAGTGGTTTCTTATCATCCAATCGAGGGGTGCAGTCATTGCGAGAGTAAGTGACCGGAAGGTCTCGGTAACTGCCTTGACATTCCACAAGGCATATCCAGGCTGAAAGGTTCTCAAGCGATCCCTCCGTATCCTGATCTCGGGATATTTGCAGTCCCAGCCAATCAACTGAGTGATGACAGCGGCCAAGCGCAGCACAGCATCCTTTGTCATGGGAAAATTGTTCGACACAGCCCTCACCTCCTCGTACATAAAAGCCATGCTAGCAGAAAACCACCGCCGCGAATCTTGGTCCGCATCAGACTCCAGCAACTCACCAAACTTCACGGGGCATTCGACAATTAAAGATGTCCGCTCTTCGTCTGATAGATGCCGAACGAGATTCAAACAGGCAATGCTCAAGTAGGCGGCAGAATGGTCCACCGGTTGTCTGGTAATGTTCCATGCCAGCTGTCGAAAGTCATCTTGCGTGGTGGACGTTTTCGGGTCTACCAGATCCACAGCCGCTCGAAGAACGCCCTTGGAGAAACGCCTGGCACCCTCTATCAGTAGCCACACCATCTCTGTGCCGGGATTGTCTACAGAGTCCACGTACTCCTCGAAAAGGTAAAAAAACTGCCTCCACCCAAATGGTAACACTTTTGGGTTGCGGTGCATGATTTGAACAGCGAACCACAACTGGGACATGTCGTAGCGACTGCGCTCGCTGACTCGAGTCATTCTTCATCATATCCTTCAGCTCCCTAACCGAGGCTCGTAACCGATTGAAACGAACTGCGTGACATGCACTCTTTTATATAACAAGGAACGCGTCATCCTTATTCCAAAAACGTCATTGTGACACAAGAAGCCACGCGCTAGCCGTGGCTCCACCTCACCCAAGGGCGTATGACGTCAAAGGACCAACATGACTCGGCAGTGCTCTGTCGACATCACGATTTGTGGCAATCCATGAACACGTCACGGTCTCCTTGACGCACGTTTCGAATACGCCAATTTCTCTGACTCGTGGTATTTGCATGATCTTTTAATTTCTTATTACGTCATTACTCATTGCGTCACAACTCCGTCTATAAAATGTCGGGGCAATTCGGTGTGCAGTTAGTTGTTTACTTGGATCTCAAACAAGTAAGATCAAAAGGAAAAACGGGAGCAAGAAGAAGTTGAAAAATGGCGCCGAAGACGAGCAAAGAGAGAGAAGAGGAAAGAAGGTCGATATTAAAGGTGGTGACTAATACGATCAGAGAACGCAAGGAGAAAGTCTATCAAGGCAACCAAAAAAAGTCACTGTTTGCACTAGCAATGTTGATGGAAGATGGACAAAACATGGATGACATTGACGTTGAAGCAATAGGGTCCCCAGTCCCACGTTGTAGTGCTGAGTTGGAAAAAGCATTTCAGAAGATCGAGGATGCTGCCAAACGCATAGCCCCGAAATCGTTGCGCAAATTTAACAAGCCATTGCTGGATGACTGTGCCATTTTGGAAGGCGAGTACGATGGTTTTGCCTGGGATGAAATCAAGCGGCGTTTGAAACGGCTTCACCCGATACACCTTTTGAGACTCGAATGGTCGTTGAACAGAATGGTGGAAGGCGCTGACGATCAGCTGGTCCAGCTTTTCTTCCCCGAAAAGAAGTTTCCCGATTGGCTGACGAATGTGGGACAGATTTTACACGATGCTTGCTGCGACGATGCCAAACTTGTTGACAACATGCTCATGGCGTTACGTTATGGGGCGCGATTCAGTCACCTATATAAGGACGCGGCATGGAAACACAGAGAGAATATGGCGTTGATGAAAAGGTTGGTGAGCATCATGGCAGTTTACCAATTCTTGTTGCCCTCTCCGGATGAGTGGGTTGGATTTGCAGTGATGAACGAGTTCTTTCGTGAAGCGTACCTGGATGATGAAGAAATGGAAGAAATATGCTAGATTCTGGAGTTGGCGGTTCATACAGACCGTCGCGTGGAGACCTCTATGTCCAAAAATGAAGAGAGAGATGAAAAATGGGAAGGAGAACAGGAGGAGAATTACATAGAGTGGGAATGGGAGTGCAACGATGCAGTGGAAGAAGGAATGAATCTGCACTACTCGTTCTGCGAGGAAAGTCGCCCGAATGATGCGCTTGAGAAAAACGTTGGATCAGCAGATGAAGCCAAGTTTTGGAAATGGTTGTCCGTTGTGTCCGATAAGATGAGACAGAAAGATATCAGATGTACACAGGATCGGTACGAGCAGATATGCACCTTGGCAGATCGCATTGGCGATGGAAAAGGCGATGCCATCGACGCCATGCTGTCAGTGAAAAGGTGGAAGACGAGTACAGAAAAAATGTGACTGACTACCTAACTTTTTGGAGTCAAAGGGACTTAATTGAACTCTTTCAATGAATCTAAAAATAATTGAATACAAATAGAGACAACAATTGTAGCTGATTGAGCAAAAGTATACTGTTGTGAAAAAAATGCATAGGTCAATACATGATATTCATTAAACTCTTTACACTTGATTTGTCGTGATATTTTGTATTGTACATTGGTTTTCCAATCTGTCAATACTTTCACATCTTTGATCTTTTCCCCTCGATATGATCCCCTTGTAGCAAATGTCGGGTGAGAAACGTATTGAAACGACAAACAAAGCATCCTTGCATGACCGACGATATTGCAACGTCTGAACGACGGTGTGAATACTTTTTTTGGGATCTTGACGTCAATGAAATTGCGTCATTCAGTACCATTAACGAAGGTATAAAAAGCTGCATCGCGCAGTCGACAGATAGTCTGCTTCGAGAAGTCTTAGCGATAACAAGTCTATTTGGCAGTCAGCGCAAAACGATGATTCGTACACGCAAGCAAACCAGTTCCATCGTTCGCAAGGGGGTCCTTTGGCTAGAGTCAAAGAAGCCCATCGGCCAAAGACCTTATTCGCTGGTGGTGGATTTCCAAGAATACTTGAGCACTGTGGTAGAAAGATATAAGCACTTGCCATGCATAGAGGCTGTGAAAGGGAAGGGAGACAAACTGGCGCGAGACATGAACATTGCCATAGACAATCTCGTTGGCGATTACAAAGTTAAACTGGATCGTTTCCAGGCATCGAATACGCCCGTTCTTAGCTTAACTGACGTTGAACTGGCCGAAGAGTTGCTTCGCTATCGCCTACGAGACTATAGTCTGGGAAATGTCGTGATGCTGTTAAACTGTAACACGGTCAACGCTTTGTATCCCTGGTTCTATGAATCGATTGAGGAGGCCATTGCACTGCTCATGCTAGGCTTGGAAAATGCTAGTGAGAATCTTGCGTCGTTCCGAATCAGCCGGAACTATTTGGAATGCTCATTGGACGAGGCCTTTCGTACAGTTTTTTTTTGCAGGGAATCAAACATGCAACCATTGATAGCTTGGAGAGACCTGCACGTATGTCTCTAATTTGATTATCTGTTATAATCTTGTTACAAATAGTAGAAAAAAAGATAATTATAAGTAAATGAAGACATTGTCAAAAGTTTATGTTTGAGAGTTATTTTTATTTTAACAGATTTGGGATAAACATGTAAGAGCAGACACAACACAGTGGGTTAATCTTTTTAATGGAAACCCGATGTGCAGCCGTCGAATGCCCGGAGAGACCTGCACGTATCTCTCTAACTCGACTGTCCGTGACAACATTTTTGTTACAAAAAACAAATGAATAAACGAAAGCGTTGCCAAGTTGACATGTTCGTGTGTTGTTGAACTACTTTCGTGTTCACACATTTGGTATAACCATATAGAGTAGACAAAGTACAATAAAGTTTGTAAGTTCACGACACCATTTCACGATCCAGAGTTTTGTTTCAAATTAAAAAACTCCAAAAACAAGTCCACGATCGAGAGATAATCAGAGACTGGAATGGTTAGATAATATTCGGCTACCACTTGCTCCCATCGGCGCTGGGTATCAATATCTTTAAGGCACTGAAGCCAGTCGACCATCTCTTTGGAAAACTGCTCGACAAGCGCGTCCATTCTTGTCATGATCTTTTTCGAGGGGGGTTTTGAAAAGGCCCATTCCAGCGATGCATCATTCAGTCGCAGCGATTTCGACAACTCGCCACCGACGTCGACTCCGTAGACGCGTCTTGTCTCGCGCACCACCAAGATGTTGGAGGTGTTATTATCCGATGCTCCGACAACATTCTTGGCTACAACGATCCGCAAAACGTCTATGGGATTTTCCAACGTGCTAATCCAATCGTTTTCAAATTCGTGTAACTTGCATAGGCCCCTGCTCTCATTGTTCGACACTAAGCCTTCGCCCAACACATTGCCCGGGTTTCCTATCATGGGACTCGAGAGTCCAACCTGGCCATCGGCCGTGACAAACACTCGCTGTTCGGGAATGCACTCTTGTAAACCCAACACTTCGCGGACCAGCCGAGTTAGACAGACACAGCGAGTCGCCTGTTGATCGAGCCTAAAGGGACCCTTGATCACCCGCCGTCCGCCGACATCAACAAACACAGGCGGTTTTCCTCCAGCTCGCTTCTGTGCCAGGGGCTTTCCTCCGGTGAGATCACGCCACGATGTCGAAGACGCAAATGTATCGGCCCACGACAGCGAATTGATCCAGTCGAGTCGCTGTTTTTTGGTTGGAGCGTCATGTTCTCCCGTCTTGCGTTTTTGGCAATGAACTATCGACGCGGAATCTTCATTCGTCAATTGTAATCGGAGCTTTAGGATTTCCATCCTCTTCTGAGGAAACCTGGGTGGTACAGATCGGTACACCCGACAAGCCTCGTCCTTGAATGCGGGCTGTCTTCCATCGCTCGTCTGCTCTTCGCACAGGCGTATGTGTTCCATAAACTCTTCAAAGCCCTGTTTGACTCTGTGAGAAGGAGGACCATGACTGTATGAAACGTTGGGGGGTAACGGCAATCCTTGCTTTTCACAGTATTTTGTGAGTATTGAAGTCGTATCGAACAAATGCTTGCCTCGTCGAGTGTGTCTATCCTCTGCGCAGGCTGGCATTGGATAAGCTCTGCGCTCCATGGGCACTTCCCTCGGTTCGCACGGAAGGTCAGACAAGTAATCCACACTAGTCTCGTCCGGAAAGCGCCCCGTCAGCACGAGCAACGCATTAAAGATAACAAGATCGAGACGAGCAGATTTATTAGAGCAACAGGTCAAAGCCACCGTTGCGTACAATTCGACGTAGTCTCGTGCTCTGGGATCGAGTGTATCTTCGGCACGTTTCATCCACCAAAATGCCACCGCAAATCCCAGAATGAGAGGTCGAACGCTCTTTTTGCACAAACTCCACTCGGGCGCCAGAAATTCTTTAATCGTGTCGGCCATGTTTTTCTTGTTGAGTCGCAGTTTTGGAAACATAGAATCCCAAACCACCAAATGTGTAACGGCGGCAGCAAGACGAAGAGCAGTTTCCGGTGTCATGGGGTACGCGTGAGACACAGCCATCATTTCTCTGTACAGAAAAGACATACATGCCGCGAACTTTGATCGGGCTTCCTCATGCGCGCACTCCTCCAAAAGGTGGTTCCACTCTTCTGGGAAATCCATAGTCGTCGACTTGTCTAGTTGCCCCAGCACATCGAGACATGCCACACTCAGGTAGGCAGCCGAACGGTCCACGGGCTGTCTGGCCATGGCAGCAGATACACGCCAGTAGTCGAGCCGTGACACACTTTTAGGACTTTTCAGCACCGCGATAACATCCTGCAGAAGTGTTGCTGGACACCTGCCGTGATCCTCGACCAGGAATAGCATCAGTTTAGATGTATCCCTTATCATGGTATCAAGATACTCTTCTAGGAAAAAGAAAAACTGTTTCCAACCACCAGGCAGAACTGCAGGGTTCCTGATCATCTTCTGAACGATAGATCGCAACTCGAACATGTCGTACAAGCTGCGTTGACTGACTTTGCTAAACATGATCGCACTCTAAGACCGCCGACAAGTGAACGAACGATTGGGGTAGAAGTCTCTAAGCTCTTGTTCTCAAGATTCGCGCTCTGGCACCACGAGACGTTTGTGAGCTTGAATGCAGCGTCTCTGTTTTTTTATAGAGTGCAAACCAAAACGTCATTAAATCGTCATGTTACTTTTTGACCTCAATCGGGCGGAACCTATGACATCAATCAATGACGCTGTTGTGGGTTGTAAAAAGAAGATTATGACCTCAGTGGGGTGTAGTTTGACACGTCAATCAATGACGTAGTAGTTTTTTTCTAATATAATCGTTGTCGTCGTTCTTGTAGCTAAACGGCTTATAAGAACCGAATCGAGCTCTCGGCTAGCAAAGAAAATCTGCAAGAAGAAGAAGCGGCCAAACAGACGAGAAAGATGAACAAAACAAAGCAAGCAATCGAAGAAGAAGCAACCGAACAGATTTACCTTAGCAAGGACGACCGAGACTATTGTAAAGCGTTAATAAGGTACATGAGTGCCATGCAGCAAATAAACCTAAGACGAAAGAAACGGAACCTGCCACCTCTAAAACTTCCCAGTCATGCTGTTGTGAATAGAGACAATGAAGTGAAAGGCGACAAAAGGGACCGTCCGGTGAGAGCCAAAGGTGCTGCTCGGACACGAAACTTAGAAAAGGTGGTTCAACGATTGAAGAATAAGAGAGAAAGCACGGGACAAGAAATAGTGTCAAATGTCGACAGCAGCTAAAGAAGGAACTTGATCATTGACTTGAATGACAGTGACAATGATTGGACCGGGACATTGATTGCGTTTATTTTCTATGACCTGTATTGTGTTATTTAAAGACTCAACGATTGTTTCACATTAGTTCTTGTATATATCAAATCCGATAAATCGTTGAAAGTATCGCGAAAAAGCAACTCGCTTCATTTTGGATACGAAACATTAGAGTTGATGTGAAGTAAAGTATCTTGACATGAATAAAATGATGTTACCTTTTTTTGTAAAAAAAGTGTTGTGATTATTACTTGATATCATTGGGTGATGATTTGAACAAAAAGGTTGCATTTCATAGCCCCATGTATATGCTTGGTGTTTACAAGGCCATGCTTCAGCATTCGAAGGGCACTCTGGTATTTTTTTTTACTCAGAGACAGCTATAAAAGAGCATAATTTTTTAAAATCACATAAATAACTCCGTTGACAAATTGTACAGATTTCTAATAGGGTCCAAAAGAAAGAACCAAAGAAATTACTTTGACTTTACTCTTAGTAAAACGGACAGTCCAAGAGAGATTTGTTTACGACAAGTGTGCATAAATGATTTTATTTTGTGTATTTTGTACCATATTTTAGCTTGGTAGCTATATAATTTGTGTTTATTGATATATCTTTATCCAATTCAACCTTTATTCAACTGATTTTTTTTAACGTTTTCACGAAGTATCTTTGTATTTTTGTTAATCCAGGTTGGGGTAAAGGTATTTGCCATTGGACATGGCATTGGCTTCTCCAATATGTCCCTTTTCGCGCGCTCTTATTATGAGTTCCAATTAAGGTACGTAGAGTTATTATTCCTTGTCTTGTCTACCGGATGTGGTGGCAATGCATAGTCTTATATATGCATTTGACACCTTTCATTCCATTGACAATAAGGTGACTTTATTGTACTTGGATATCTAAATAAAACGCATACCAAAAAGACATTGACGAACCAAAACGTGGGAGAATGATCACAATTTTTGCCCCGAGGGCTTCACTTAATTTCTTGGGGTTTGCGGCTAACCAGCCGAATTGGAGAATCAATTTGCATTGCATGATTGTCTTTGGGCTTGTTCGTTTGTACAAGCCAGTGAGCGATGCATTCAGGCAGTATGTTTTTTTTTTACTCGAGGGTATCCGATGCGTGTTCCGATAAACCCCACGCTCTCCCCTGACACACACACACACACACAAGACGAGTCGCCCGGTTTTAGAATTTAAAAAATCCATTCCATTTTGGTAAAGAAACAAGCTTTATTTCTAATTCAATTATCCTACTCTTTTAACCGTGGCAGTTACACCAAGATCAAACACCTAACATGAATGGTTCAAAGTGTTTCTTTGTCCACGTCTTAAAGTCATTATCATCCGATTAAAAAAAATCTAACACAACTAGTTCAAAGTGTTTCAATGTTCCGTCACGTCATTCTAATCCTCAATTTGGGACACAGTCATTCCTCCATTCTGCCAAAGCCATCAAGGAGTCACAAACTTTTCTCTTCTCGCACTCGACACGCTTCAAAGAAGTAGAAATCTGTTCAAACATGTCCTGGGTACACTCTTTACCGCATTTTTTCAGTTTCACGAGCACCTCGTCAAACCATTCCAAGAATTCTGCGGTGATCGTGTCATCGTGACAGGAAGCGATTTTAGCCCCCTCTTCATCGAACAGGTACGATAGGGCGAGGCCTTCCTCTCCCTCCTCACTGTGAGGGCATCTATCCTCTCTGTACTCATTCATTCGGCGGCTCGTACAGACCGCAAGGTCCAGCACCTGACAGATACGCTCGAGCCCTGCGTGATCCAAATGGTTGGTCTTAAAGTATTCTGCTATAGCTTTAAAATGGGGATGGTCGTCAAATCCCCAAGGAGGAATTTTCTCGCACAGGCCAATGTACAACGAAATACAACTGACATAATTGTTCATCAGCACCATGTTCTCTCGTCTCTGACGGCAAATGTCTTCAAATGGCTCCGACGTGTCCTCCCCCGTCAATGCCTTTTCCATCTTGGCAGTCAGCGCCTCGTCGGTCTGTGTCACCTCGTGTAAGCGTGTCCCCATCTGCACGAGCCAGGATGGAGCTCCAATGTAGTAAAATTTTGCAGACAATTTGCTGTTGTCCAACCGGTTTGCAAGATCAACGCCATCCTCCAAGCCTCCTCTCAGGTTGTCTTCATGAAAAGACAGTAAGTGGCACCGGATATCCAGCCAAGGATTTTCATCCTTTACCGTTACGCAGTGATCCATCAGGGGCCTGCAAAATTCGACAGCGGTAGGGCGGTCGACAAATTTGGGTACTGGATCATCTGTCCCAAGAGGAACGGTGAATGTTCTCCTTCGATTAGAATAGAGCGTTGCCGCTTGAGCCATTCTCCTTTTCAATTCCTTCTGACGACGACTCGGCCATCGATTACAGAGGGCACTCGAAACAGAGGCCAACATGTTTTTGTCTGCTTTGGTAGCTAATCTCTTGACGTTTCTCTCCATCGCGTTTTTTACTGCGCTTGACTCTCGTCAAACTGAACTGAGAAAACAGAGCTCGTGAGCACTCTTATATAGCCAAATCCCTGTTTTCGGCTGCATGACGAAAGTCGTGACGCAAGTCTGTTTCACACCCACGCTTTTCCGGTTACATGACTGACGTATACAATACGAGCACGTCAGAAAAAGCTTCTGCCTACATCATTCCGACGTAGTTATTTGACGCCTTTACCAAATGGTATAAAGGAGCACATTTGACTGTCTCTGGCTCAAAACAAGACTTGGAGGCGAACTCGAACGATCATGAAGCGCAAGCATAGCCATACCAAACCAGAGACCGACGAGCAACTCCCCGAGTTTCTCAAGATACAACCTATCGGGACTTTGTCAGAAACCGAGACCATTGCGATGAACCGGGTCCCTTCTAGAGAGGACGTGATACGAGTGGGTGGACGCCTAGTGGACAAAAATGCGATGACCACCATCCCAGAGGCCGACTTTGTCACTGGTTTTCATGACTATTGGACCAGTGTTCATTACGTGTTGCCAGACATGACAAGGCGATTGGTGGTCAAGGAGCGCAAGGTGTCAAGCAATCTAAAGAAGCTCTCGGAGTATATTACGAACGAGAGCGATGTCGACGATTGTGAACGAATGTTAGAGTGTCCGTCCGAGTATTCGAGTGACATGGGACTATTGGTATTGTCGCAGTTACCACCCTGGAACACTCCCAAAGGCGACTGCCTCTGCGCTGACCCGCTGCCAAAAACGATAAAAGCGTATTCCAATGCATGCCAGCCTTGTCTCAAGAGAGCGTTTAGGAAACAATGGATCTTGCAGTACACCAAAAAACACGGACGAGAGACATGAACCAGAAAGTATAGAGTACATGTTTTTTAATTGAAATGTCATTACAAATAACACGAGTCGTCGTTTTTGCATTGATGTTTATACATTTGGGGGTATTGCACTTTAATTTTTGATCGCGAAATCGTGTGGCAGTTTACAACTAAAGAATGTACACGAACCCGATTGTGAAAAAGATAACAACACAATAAATGAATGTTAAAATGACTTATGTGTTTGGTAAGAAGGGATAGAACACGATAATCTCAAAGTCCATTATTTTATCCCTTTTTTATCTGCTCTCTGACAAAGGAGAACGAGGCGGCCGAAGAAAGACTGGCATCTCGCACCTATCTGGTCCGCTGAGAGCCCTCATTTCGCGCAGTCCTCCTTCAATGGAGGTCGGTAAGACACGATCAAATGAGCGGGTTAGTCTGGATGGCGTCTTGCACTTTGGCCCACGAGCATCGATAGTTTCTTTTAGGTGTTGGGTGGGAAGGGGTAGAACAAGATAATCGCTTAGGGCTAAGACCTTCTTGTCCGTTTTTCAATCTCCACTCTGGCAAAGGAGAACGAGGCGGCCGAAGAAAGACTGGCATCTCTGCAAGGCAAGTCCCTTGGGGACACTTTCTCGGATAGGGCTGCGAGAACCCTCATTTCGTGCAGTCCTCCTTAACTGGAGGTCGGTAAGACACGATCAAATGAGCGGGCTAGTCTGGATGGCGTCTTGCACTTTGGCCCATGAGCATCGAGATTTTTTTCTTAAGTGTTTCGCGGGAACATTGCGGCCGACCAACCACATGGCAACAGTACCGTAGACTATGGGTTGGGGGGGGGGGGGGCGACGGGCGGAACGGGTAACCTTTTACGCGAGAGAATTGTCTTTTTCCGTGTCCTTTGTAATGTGTCATTCGGCATTGACTTCGCTTTTTGAGCTAGCTTCGGGAAAAAAGTCAATACCCAGTGCCAGGTGCCTCACATTGCGCATTCCCGTGCATTATTTGCCATTTGCAAATGTTCTAACAACCGAGGATTCATCGAGGTTAGTGGTCGCGCTGAGATCTATCAGACCCGCAGACAAAATCTAGTCACAATTCTTTAAAAGCAACAATCTATTTTACAAAATAAAATGAACTACAAAAATGGACATTTCTAGTCTATACAATGACATCTCTACCGAGCTTCCAGTCGACTAGTGCCACGACCTCGGGGCGGTCTCCAATGACTCCGTCACCGCTACAAATTCGTTCAACAAAGGCCATCAACTGGTCGTACATTGCATCTGTGCAAACCACGCCGGAACTGTGCAATAGGGTAATCGCACAACCAAACCAGTCCCAAAAGCTCGAGGTTTCGTCTAAAGCCCCGTCCCCAGGAGCGCCAGGTAGTGTATTCGGTGCAAATGAATAGGAGACCCACACTTCTTTGTCCTGCTCTGGATCATCGCCCTTGGCCGGTTCGTCGGATACCTGCGCATGGCGTCGGGTTCTAGCCTCCACGTCCATCACCTGGCAAAATCGCTCCAACTGATTGGGGCTCCCGCTGTGCTTTCCAAACGCCTTCGAAACAATGGCAAAGCTAGGATGGTCGTCCACTTGACAAGTCTCGATCACATGCGTGAGGTACACGAAAACGGCAACACAGCTCGTGTACCTGTTCATCTGCAGGATATTAGCTCTGCGCTTCTCCGCCTTCTCGTTGTAACTCTGACACTTTTCTCGCAACTCTTTCATCATAAGGTCCATCTCTAGATTCAATTGCAGGTCGATATCGCAGCATTTCGACAACTTGCGTCCAACGCTCAATATCCAATTAGGAAGCCCTTCCATGGCAAATAGTCGCGCGAGTCTGCTTCCTGTTACAGTGAACAATTGTTCCCAGTCGTTTTTTAACTCACGCCCTATAACGGCAGGCTCCATCGCATCCAGTTTGTTTCGGATGTCATACCAGGAATGCGACACGATTGCGGCCTCGGTGACAGCGCAAAAATCCAGAAGGGGTCTGTTGTGGTCTTTATCGGGGCTGCTCTCGTCTCGACCCGACCAATCCTTGGCCATGGCAAACATTTTTTCTCTGACATCGACTTGGCGGTGTTTGGCCTTGCGATCGGTGATGGCGCTAGACACGGCCGACAGGATTGCCTTGTCCCTCTTGGTAGCTTTGCGCTTACAAGAATTAGTCTTGACCATGATCGTTTCACTTCGATCAAACAAACTCAACTGAGTTGATCGGCCCGCGCTCTCTTTTTATAATACCATTTGACGATGACGTTGCAAATCCGCCCACCAAACTTCATAACTGAGAAGGGCAGGTCTTGACGTGTTGGTGACGACACGATCTGACGTACCATTGACGTCAGCAAATTCGAGGCTTGGCGACATGCCACGCAAGTCACGATGACACATTGATATTTAGGGCGGGGGCAACTCCCGAGAAAGGGGCAGTAGTTTGATTGGTTGATAGCGAGATAGCGCGATTGACGTAAACGCCACGTGGCTTGTACGTCACTCGATCACTCGAGAAAAAAAGGAATAAAAAGACGGTATCACGCCATCTGGAGGCAGTCTGTTACGAGAAGAGCCGATTGACCCACGGTTAGGAGTGACAATCGAAAGAGGAAAAATGGAATCGAAGATACGCACGCGTAGCCAAACCGGTTCCATCATCCGCCAGGGCATCCAGTATCGACAAACCAAGTTTCCCGTCGGCGAGCGTCTCTCTAGCTATTTTTTGGAACTGAAAGACATGTTTCGTGATTTTGTCCGTGACCACGAGAACGTGGCAGGCGTGGACGATGTGGCCAAGAAGGGGGGAGAGTGGTTGCAGGATATGGAGGAAACGATTAAAGATCACATTGACTATTACAAAGCTAAGCTGCTTAAATTCAATGATGCGAATGAACTCATTCTTAGCGAGAGTGATGTTGCATTGGCCGAGGATCTGCTTCGCTCTCAGTACAGGGACAGATCTTTGAAGACTGTTGTGAATCGACTAATGGTTGGATTGACGGTTGCCTATCCCGAGTACTTTGATCTGCCGGACTGGAATCGCGACCCTGCTGATAAGGGAATTGGAAAGATCCATAAATCTCTGGAAGAGGCTAGCCAGGAACTTGCCTCGTTGAAGAGCAGTGGACAGAACATTCCGCTTGGGAAGGTCTTTGAGGGGTTCTGCAAACATGACGAGAAGGCGGGACCGTTGATTGCCTGGAGGGACTTGCATGTGTTTCTAGAATTTGAAGAAGACTATGTTCCATGTCATTGAGGCGTATTTTATTGAACTGTAAAAAGAGTAAGGAATGAATAAATGTATTTATGATATTCAAGAGTTTTGTTTTAGGGTTGTATTTGTTCCCAGGGGTGGCCATGCTCTTTCGTTTTGGCAAGTGGGGCCAACTCCCCAGAAAAGAACAGTAGTTTGATTGGTTCATAACGCGATTGACGTAGAAGCCACGTGGTCTTTACGTCACTCGATCAATCGAGAAAGAAAAGAATAAAAAGACGGTATCGCGCCATTTGGAGGCAGACTGTTACGAGAAGAGCCGATTGATCCAGAGTTTGAAGTGATAACCGAAAGAGGAAAAAATGGAATCGAAGATACAAACGCGTAGCCAAACCAGTTCCATCATCCGCCAGGGCATCCAGTATCGACAGGCTAAGCGCCCCGTCGGCGAGCGTCTCTCTAGTGGATTTTTGGAATTGGAAAATATGTTTCGTACTTTTGTCCGAGACAACGAGAACGTGGCTGGCATGGACGATGTAGCCGAGAAGGGGCGACAGTTGTTGCATGATATGGAGGAAACGATTAACCGTCACGTTGACGATTACTTAACTAAACTGTTCCTTTTCGATGGTGTGAATGAACCCATTCTCAGCTCGAGTGATGTTGCATTGGCCGAGGATCTGCTTCGCTCTCACTACAGGGACATATCTTTGTGTACTGTTGTGACTCGACTAATGGTTGGATTGATGGTTGCCTATCCCGAGCGCTTTGATCTGCCGGTTTGGCATCAAGACCCCACTAACAAGGGAATTGAAAAGATCCATAAATCTATGGAAGAGGCTAGCGAGGAACTTGCCTCAGTGAAGAGCAGTGGACAGTACCTAGACGTTCCGCTTGGGAAGATCTTTGACCTGTTCTGCAATTATGACAAGAATGCAGGACCATTGATTGCCTGGAGGGACTTGCACGTGTCGCTAGAATTTGAAGAAGACGGCAGTCCCTGTCATTGAGGCGTATTTTATTGAGCTGTAAGGAAATAACGAATGAATAAATAAATTTGTGATACTGTGTTTTTTTTGGTATTGTGTTTGTTCCCAGGAGTGGCCATGCTCTTTTTTTTTTGGCAAGAGACTTTCCCATGACTGAGACTCAAAGACAAATTTTTCAATGGGGGAAGGGAATGTCATCTTTTTTTTAAAAAGAAGCGGCTGCGGTATTTGCCTCAGTCACGGCCAGCTGTCGAGAGAACAAGAAAGATGTTTGAGAATCACCACCGGGGGTTTTCACAGACTACCCGACACGAACGCAATACCCGCAAAGATTACGAAGGCGAAAGCTTTGAGATATGCGACAACGGAGTTAGCAGTTTGACAAGTCCGAGAATATTTCACGGGCTGAGATACAGAAGATGGATGGACGAGATGTGGGATTCCTACAAGCGTCGTGTCCAGAACCTGGAAGAATATCCCCAAGACCCTTTACTTCGCTTAGAGAGGGAATACGTGCTGCTTCGAGCGTATTACAAGTATGCAAAGGAAGAAGGGCATCATCCCGAAAGTCACCGAGTGTTAAAGGATTTGTACGAAAGACACGTTCAAGACAAACCAGTGCCTTTTAACCGTTATTTCATCACTTCGGAAGAACGGGGAATAATGGAAACCGACACGCACTTGCCTGCTTATTCTAGAGCTTGTGCCCAGAGTGCACGCAGATCGAAATGCATCGCAATGCTTGACTCTATAAGATACCCCGGGTCTAACTCTTTGTTCTAAATCAATGAATAAAAACTTTTATGTAACAGCCCGTAACGACAAGTCTTCAAGAGTAATAAAAGTCTTGTTCCCTCGAACAACGTGGATCCCCCCTGCCTGCTCTGTCAATATACACTGTTTGATTGTCTTCTCCAATTCAACAAACTTATTTTCGCCATTTGATGGTTTGGACCTCAGCATTGAAGATTGCTACAACCAACAGAAACGGTGGTAATGGTTCTTCTTTTTCTTAGACAAATGTCGAAGAGTGTAAATTTACGAGACTAAAACAGCTTGAGAAGAACTGTGAAGGGTTGAGGGTAAAGCAAGCAAACCCAACTGAATTGATCGGCCCGCACTCTCTTTTTATAATGCCATTTCACGATGACGTTGCCAATCCGCCCATCAATCCTTCATAACTGGGAAGGGCAGGTCTTGACGTTTATGGTGAGGACACAGGCTGACGTACCAATCGCGTGAACAAATTCGAAGCTTTGCGACTAGCGCGATTGACGTAAGAGCGACGTGGTCTTTACGTCACTCACTCACTCGAGAAAAAAAGAATAAAAAGACCGTATCGTGCCATTTGGAGACAGTCTGCTACAAGAAGAGTCGATTGATCCACAGTTAAGGGAATAACCGAAATGGACACAATGGAATCGAAAATACGCACGCGTAGCCAAACCAGTTCCATTATTCGCCGGGCCATTCAGTATTTACAGACCACTAAAACCGTCGTCCACTGGCTCTCTGACGAGTTTTTAGAGTTGGGAAAGATGTTTCGTGATTTCGTCCGAGACCACAACAACGTGGCTGGCATGAACGATGTAGCAGAGAAGGCAAAACAGTTTTTAACGGATATGGAGAAAACGATAAACCGTAACATTGGCGACCGCTCAACTAAGCTGCATCACTTGACTTTTGATGCAAATGAATCCGTTCTTAGCCCTAGTGATGTTGCATTGGCCGAGGATCTGATTCGCTGTTATTACAGAGCCGCCCGTCTGTGGGTTGTTGTGAATGAACTAATGCTTGGATTGATGGCTGCCTTTCCCGACTTTGGTGAACCGGTGTGGCGTTTTGACCCCACTAGCGAGGAAATGCAAGAGATCCATGAAGCCCTGGACGAGGCTAGCAAAACTCTTGCCTCGTTGAAGAGCCAAGACATCCCACTCGAGGTGGCATTTGACCAGTTCTGCGATCATGACGAGAAGGCGAACCCAATGATTGCCTGGAGAGACTTGCACTTGTCTCTAGAATTTGAAGAAGACTATGTTCCATGTCATTGAGGCTTACTTTATTGAACAGTTATTTAATCACTCGGGAAGAATGGGGAATAATGGAAACCGACGAGAACTTGCCTGTTTATTCCAGAGAACTTGTTCAGAAAGCACGCAGGTAGAAATGCATGGCAATGCCTGACTCTGTGAGATGCCCGAGGTCTTCCTATGTTGTGTTCTAAATCAATAAATGTAAAACGTTCACTTGACAGCTTGTAACGACGAGTCTTCAAAAATAGTTAAAGTCTTGTCCCCCTAGAAAACGCGAGCGCGGACCGAGTTGAGCTCTGCCTGCTCTGTCAATTTACACCGTTTGAATGCCTTGTCCATTCGAACAAACTTTATTCCTTTGGTCGATGGGTCGGACCACAACATTCAAGTTTAAAATTCTCCTCTACTCTTTTTTTTGTGGCGACTCGGAACATCGTCGAAACTCTTAGTGCCTCACCCTCACCCGTCAACTCCCAGAGGCCGGCCACTAGGCTTGGTGGGCTCGCCACAGTTCACACCACTGACCGTTATAGGCGTCCAAGAGTTGACTTTGGTCCAATGCCTCGTAAAGTTGTTTGGAAAACAAGTCGTCCACCACCACGCGCCGCCACAGTTTGTACAGGTCTTGATCGGTGGCAAATAGCAAGGCGTCTTGCCACGGACTGTCGGGTTCCTCCTGGCATCGTTGCTTTAGGAGGGTTTGACATTTGACCCAGGCTCGCTGTCTCGCTTGCAAAAGGTAGTCGCGCTCATAGTGCGTCAAGTTCATGGGATGTTCACTCCCTAATCGTATCAAATACACTCGAGGCATGTGGTAGGTCTAATGTGATCGTCTTTCTAACCACCGTTTCGTTGACTGGCCGTTTCATACCGTTTGGTTAATTGTCCCCATTCTCGGTGGCACATGGCCAACAGGTGACATGCTTGGGCCAACGTCTGCAACCAATTTCATGTGGCGGGTCTGGCATGGAGCTCATCATCGAGACTCTATTCTCTCCCCCCCACCACCACCCCCATATGGCAGGTAGATCCACGGGGTTAACGGCGAGACTCTTTACTTCCCCGATATGGCGAGTCGAGTATCGACCTCCAGAGCAAGGCGCGCCATTTCAAGTGATGTTCGATTTGTGCCTTGCCTGCTCAGTCAATGAGCGCTGTTTGCTTGTCTTTTCCAATAGAACAAACTTTACTCCTTTATTCGTCTCTCTACTCACATGAACGTTCGGAGCGCAGGATTGAAGTTTAAAATTGCGACTAATTTTATATGGCGGGTCGGGCATGGGGTTCACCATCGAGACTCCACTCTCCCCCCATATGGCTGGTCGAACCACGAGGTTAATAGCGAGACTTTTTTTCTCCTCGATACGGCGAGTCGAGCATCGAGGTGTAAAGCGTGGCGACAAAGTCCAAGTCTTGTTGCCTGGAACAAACACGGCCACCTCGAACAAGCGTGAACCGATCTGTGGCCTACCTGCTCTGTCAAAGTTAGCCACCTCGACCAAGCGCGATCCGATCTGTGCCCTGCTTCTTCAGTCAGTGTCCGCTGTGTGGTTGTCTTGTTCCCTCGAGCAAAAGTACCCCCCCCTGGAACAGAACTGGACACCTCGAACAAGCACGGATCGATCTGTGCCCTGCCGGCTCAATCAAAGTCGGCCACTTCGAACAAACGCGAACCGATCTGTGCCCAGCTCGCTCTATCAAGGTTGACCACCTCGAACAAACTCGATCCATCTGCGCCCTGTCAAAGTGGACAGTGTGATTGTCTAGTCCAATCGAACAAACTTTATTGCTCCCCATGAAAGGTTCGGACCGCAGGATTGAAGTTTAAAATTGCGAATAATTTTATATGGCGGGTCGGGCGTGGGGTTCATCATCGAGACTCCACTCTCCCCCCATATGGCTGGTTGATCCACGGGGTTAATAGCGAGAGACTTTTTTCTCCTCGATACGGCGAGTCGAGCATCGAGGTGTAAAGGGAGGCGGCAAAGTCCAAGTCTTGTTTCCTGAAACACACACGGCCACCTCGAACAAGCGCGATCCGATCTGTGCCCTGCTTCTTCAGTCAGTGTCCGCTGTGTGGTTGTCTTGTTCCCTCGAGCAAAAGTACCCCCCTGGAACAGAACTGGACACCTCGAACAAGCACGGATCGATCTGTGCCCTGCCAGTTCAGTCAAAGTCGGCCACTTCGAACAAACGCGAACCGATCTGTGCCCAGCTCACTCTATCAAGGTTGACCACCTCGAACAAACTCGATCCATCTGCGCCCTGTCAAAGTGGACAGTGTGATTGTCTAGTCCAATCGAACGAACTTTATTGATCCCCATGAAAGGTTCGGACCGCAGGATTGAAGTTTAAAATTGCAACTAATTTTATATGGCGGGTCGGGCGTGGGGTTCATCATCGAGACTCCACTCTCCCCCCATATGGCTGGTCGATCCACGGGGTTAATAGCGAGACTTTTTTTCTTCGCGATATGGCGAGTCGAGCATCGAGGTGTAAAGCGAGGCGACAAAGTCCAAGTCTTGTTCCCTCGAGCAAACACGATCCAATCTGTGACACGTCGGTTCAGTGTGTTTTTTCCATCTTGTTTGCGCCATGTATCTCGTGGACGAACGTGGCGCCCTCGAGCAAGCACGGATCACTCTTTGCTCTGTCGGTTCAGTGTGTTCATCCCATCTTGTTTGCGCCACGCATCTCGTGGACGAACGTGGCGCTCTCGAGCAAGCACGGATCACTCTTTGCCCCGTCGGTTCACTCAAAGTCTTCTGTGTTTTCCTCTTAACCCTCGAGCAAACATAACCCACTCTGCTCTCTGCCGGCTTAGTCAAAACCCGCCACTTCGAACATGAGCGAACCCTTCTATGCCCCGCCGGCTCTATCAAGGTTGGCCACCTCGAACAACTTCTATCCGCCTGCGCCCTGCCTGCTCAGTCAAAGTGGACACCGTGTGATTGTCTAATCCAATCGAACAAACTTTATTGCTTCCCATGAAAGGTTCAGACCGCAGGATTGAAGTTTAAAATTGCGACTAATTTTATATGGCGGGTCTGGCGTGGGGTTCATCATCGAGACTCCACTCTCCCCCCATATGGCTGGTCGATCCACGAGGTTAATAGCATCGAGGTCTAAGGCAAAGCGAGAAGGTCCAAGTCTTGTTCCCTCGAACAGGCGCGAACCGATCTGTGCCCTGCTCGGTCTGTGAAGGTTGGCCACCTCGAGCAAACGCAGTCGGTCGGTGCTCTGCCGGTTCATTCAAAGTGGACTGTGTGATTGTCTAGTCCAATCGAACAAACTTTATTGTTCCCCATGAAAGGTTCGGACCGCAGGATGGAAGTTTAAAATTGCGACTAATTTTATATGGCGGGTCGGGCGTGGGGTTCATCATCGAGACTCCACTCTCCCCCCATATGGCTGGTCGAGCCACGAGGTTAATAGCATCGAGGTCTAGGGCAAAGCGAGAAGGTCCAAGTCTTGTTCCCTCGAACAGGCGCGAACCGATCTGTGCCCTGCTCGGTCTACGAAGGTTGGCCACCTCGAGCAAACGCAATCGGTCGGTGCTCTGCCGGTTCATTCAAAGTGGACTGTGTGATTGTCTAGTCCAATCGAACAAACTTTATTGTTCCCCATGAAAGGTTCGGACCGCAGGATGGAAGTTTAAAATTGCGACTAATTTTATATGGCGGGTCGGGCGTGGGGTTCATCATCGAGACTCCACTCTCCCCCCATATGGCTGGTCGAGCCACGAGGTTAATAGCATCGAGGTCTAGGGCAAAGCGAGAAGGTCCAAGTCTTGTTCCCTCGAACAGGCGCGAACCGATCTGTGCCCTGCTCGGTCAGTGAAGGTTGGCCACCTCGAGCAAACGCAATCGGTCGGTGCTCTGCCGGTTCATTCAAAGTGGACTGTGTGATTGTCTAGTCCAATCGAACAAACTTTATTGTTCCCCATGAAAGGTTCGGACCGCAGGATGGAAGTTTAAAATTGCGACTAATTTTATATGGCGGGTCGGGCGTGGGGTTCATCATCGAGACTCCACTCTCCCCCCATATGGCTGGTCGAGCCACGAGGTTAATAGCATCGAGGTCTAGGGCAAAGCGAGAAGGTCCAAGTCTTGTTCCCTCGAACAGGCGCGAACCGATCTGTGCCCTGCTCGGTCAGTGAAGGTTGGCCACCTCGAGCAAACGCAATCGGTCGGTGCTCTGCCGGTTCATTCAAAGTGGACTGTGTGATTGTCTAGTCCAATCGAACAAACTTTATTGTTCCCCATGAAAGGTTCGGACCGCAGGATGGAAGTTTAAAATTGCGACTAATTTTATATGGCGGGTCGGGCGTGGGGTTCATCATCGAGACTCCACTCTCCCCCCATATGGCTGGTCGAGCCACGAGGTTAATAGCATCGAGGTCTAGGGCAAAGCGAGAAGGTCCAAGTCTTGTTCCCTCGAACAGGCGCGAACCGATCTGTGCCCTGCTCGGTCAGTGAAGGTTGGCCACCTCGAGCAAACGCAATCGGTCGGTGCTCTGCCGGTTCATTCAAAGTGGACACTGTGTGATTGTCTAGTCCAATCGAACAAACTTTATTGCTCCCCATGAAAGGTTCGGACCGCAGGATGGAAGTTTAAAATTGCGACTAATTTTATATGGCGGGTCGGGCGTGGGGTTCATCATCGAGACTCCACTCTCCCCCCATATGGCTGGTCGAGCCACGAGGTTAATAGCATCGAGGTCTAGGGCAAAGCGAGAAGGTCCAAGTCTTGTTCCCTCAAACAGGCGCGAACCGATCTGTGCCCTGCTCGGTCAGTGAAGGTTGGCCACCTCGAGCAAACGCAATCGGTCGGTGCTCTGCCGGTTCATTCAAAGTGGACACTGTGTGATTGTCTAGTCCAATCGAACAAACTTTATTGTTCCCCATGAAAGGTTCGGACCGCAGGATGGAAGTTTAAAATTGCGACTAATTTTATATGGCGGGTCGGGCGTGGGGTTCATCATCGAGACTCCACTCTCCCCCCATATGGCTGGTCGAGCCACGAGGTTAATAGCATCGAGGTCTAGAGCAAAGCGAGAAGGTCCAAGTCTTGTTCCCTCAAACAGGCGCGAACCGATCTGTGCCCTGCTCGGTCTGTGAAGGTTGGCCACCTCGAACAAATGCAATCGGTCGGTGCCCTGTTTGTTCATTCAAAGTGGACTGTGTGATTGTCTTGTCCAATCGAACAAACTTTATTGCTCCCCATGAAAGGTTCGGACCGCAGGATGGAAGTTTAAAATTGCGACTAATTTTATACGGCGGGTCGGGCATCGAGGTCATCATCGAGACTCCACTCTCCCCCCATATTGCTGGTCGAGCCACGAGGTTAATAGCATCGAGGTCTAAGGCAAAGCGAGAAGGTCCAAGTCTTGTTCCCTCGAACAGGCGCGAACCGATCTGTGCCCTGCATGCTCTGTCAAAGTCGGCCACCTCGAACAAACACGTCTCTCGCCAACTTCCAGAGCACGGCCAACTGCCAACTGCCAATTGTGGGCTTTTAACTCCTAACCCAAAGATTTGTCACTCGCTAACTATCGACGGCATGTATTTGACGTAATAATGACGACACGATCTGACTCAAGAAACACGTCAGTCAATGTGCGTCACTTTCCTTGCCGCCTGATGGTCTACGACGCTATGTTCGATCTCACGATGAAATGATAAAGTTCACATATGGGACTTGTTTCGCACGCCAACTCTCAGAGCCTTGCAAACTGCGAACTGCAAACTGCAGATCTTTAACTTCTCACCCAAAGACTCGTCGCTCGCCAATTTCCAGAACCTTGCCAACTGCCAACTTACCCCACCCGTTTCACAGAAGACTTTGACTGAACCGACATGGTAAAGACTGGGTCGTGCTTGCTCGAGGGGTCCACGTTTGTCCGCGAGATGCGTGGAGCAAACAAGATGAGAGGAACACACTGAAAGAATATGGCACAGATGGGATCTTGCTTGCCCAAGGATTAAGAAAAACAGACGCAACACTTTGACTGAACAGACGTCGTAAAGACTGGTTCGTGCTTGCTCGAGGGCGCCACGTTTGTCCGCAAGATGCGTGGAGCAAACAAGGTGAGAAGAACACATTGAAAGAACATGGCACAGATGGGATCTTGCTTGCCCAAGGGTTAAGAAAAACAGACACAACACTTTGACTGAACAGACATCGTAAAGACTGGTTCGTGCTTGCTCGAGGGCGCCACGTTTGTCCGCGAGATGCGTGGAGCAAACAAGGTGGGAAGAACACACTGAACCGACATGGCACAGATGGGATCGTGCTTGCTCGAGGCTTAAGAAAAACACACACAAGACTTTGACTGAAACCAGATGGTAAGGACTGGATCGTTCTTGCTCGAGGCGCCACGTTTAGCCACAAGATGGGAGGAATACACTGAACCGACATGGCACAGATGGGATGGTGTTTGCACGAGGCTTAAGAAAAACACACACAAGACTTTTACTGAACCAACCGACATGGCACAGATAGGATCGTGCTTGCTCGAGGACACCACTTTCTGTCTACAAGATGCATGGAGCAAACAAGATGAGCGTAGCACATTGAAACGAAAACAACATGGCACAGATGGGATCGTGTTTGCACGAGGCTTAAGAAAAAACACACAAGACTTTTACTGAACCAACATAGCCCAGATGGGATCGTGCTTGCTCGAGGGCTCCACGATTGTCCACGAAATGCGTGGGGCAAACAAGATGGGAGTAGCACACTGAGACGACTTGACACAGCACACTGAGACGACTTGACACAGCTGGGATCGCCCCCATCCGTTTTTTTTTTCCACTACCCCCGTTTGTCTGGGACTCAAAGACAAAAATGTAAAGGGGGTGGGGGTATTGCGTTTCAACGGAGCGGCGTGGGAGACTGGGTGGCACTTTTGTCCAAGGGATTCACTCAACGTCATCATCAATCAACCCACTTCTCTTTTTTTCGAGGCCTTTTCTTCGAGGGGCGCCATCGAGTCACCGCCGCTCTGTACGGAGGCAAACACCAGAGGAGAGAAGGGCTGTGGCGATCGGCCGAACACGAACTCACTCTCCGCCCTCGGGGGACTTTCACTGACCGGATGATGTGTCACTGTGTGGGATTGCATGATGGGCTGACCAGAGAACACCGCACTTGGGTGAACAACTGCCAACTCGCCCCATGCCAACTCGGTCGGCCACACCCAGGCCATGTAATTTCGTAACTGATGTAATCGAGAGAGTGATGGGGGAATGATCAAGCAGCCTTCTCAAGACCCGCCATTTGGTAACCAGTTACGAAATTACATGGCCTGGGTGTGGCCGACCGAGTTGGCATGGGGCGAGTTAGCAGTTGTTCACCCAAGTGCGGTGTTCTCTGGTCAGCCCATCATGCAATCCCACACAGTGACACATCATCCGGTCAGTGAAAGTCCCCCGAGGGCGGAGAGTGAGTTCGTGTTCGGCCGATCGCCACAGCCCTTCTCTCCTCTGGTGTTTGCCTCCGTACAGAGCGGCGGTGACTCGATGGCGCCCCTCGAAGAAAAGGCCTCGAAGAAAAGAGAAGTGGGTTGATTGATGATGACGTTGAGTGAATCCCTTGGACAAAAGTGCCACCCAGTCTCCCACGCCGCTCCGTTGAAACGCAATACCCCCACCCCCGGTGAGCTGGTGCCTTGCCATACGAAATCTTCCTTGGGAGGGTTAGGAGATGGGGGGGATAGACAGTCCTGTTTTAGGGTGGATACGTGGTGGAGAAAACGCTAGTGCCAGTCCATTAGTGTCAAAAAAGGCTCCCGGCTCACTCAGAATCAGTCACGTGACCAGATGAAGACTCGTCATGAGAACGAGGCTGATTACAGGGTAATCTTGCCAATCTCTTTGCTCCAATATAGTATCCCAAGTCAATGAGAGTCAGTCACGTGACCAGATGGAGACTCGTCATCAAGACGAGGTTGATAAGTATCAGATGATTAGATGAAAAATCATGCCAAACGTGGGGTTAAGCGTCACAATTCCTTAGCCCCCCCTTTCAGGGACCCTCCCAAGGAAGATTTCGTATGGCAAGGCACCAGCTCACCGGGGGTGGGGGTATTGCGTTTCAACGGAGCGGCGTGGGAGACTGGGTGGCACTTTTGTCCAAGGGATTCACTCAACGTCATCATCAATCAACCCACTTCTCTTTTTTTCGAGGCCACCATGGGATCACTAAGGGCGAGCAGGGAGGATACCGTGATAGGGTGCATCACAGTCCTTCCTCCTTATTTCATCTTTTCTCTTTACACGATCTATGTCCGACTCATATGGCAGGTCCAGCATCGAGGTTTTCCCTGTTTGGAAGGTCGTGACGTGAAGGTTCGGACCGCAAAAACAGACTAAGTCTTGTTCCCTCGAGCAAACACAGCCACCTTGAACAAACACGAGCCGATCTGTGCCCTGCCTGTGTGATTTTCTTTTCCTTTCGAACAAAGATGGACCGTCGCGAACCGGCGCGATCCCATCTGCGCCTTCTCTGCTCAGTCAAAGTCGGCTGTGTGGTTGTCCTAGTTCCGTGGAACAGTCGTGTCCGCCTCGAAAAAGAGTAAGCCCCCCAAAAAGCGCGATCCGACCCGTGTCCTGCCTGCTCAGTCAGACTCCACTCTGTCATTGTCTTGACCAATAGAACAACCTTTATTCCTTGGCATGAAGGTTCGGACAGCAGGATTGAAGTTTAAAATTGCGACTAATTTTATATGGCGGGTCGGGCATGGAGTTCATCATCGAGACTCTATTCTCCCCCCATATGGCAGGTCGAGCCACGGGGTTAATAGCGAGACTCCTTAGTCTGTGATATGGCGAGTCGAGCATAAGCTTAAAGACGAGACTCGCCGCAATTCTGTGTGAGATATCAAATATGACCGTAGTCTGCGTGTCACATCATCGCAGCCCGAACTTTCACCTCGACCCTCGGTCCGCCATGTGAAATAGGTTGCAAATTTTATCTTAAACATTTTCGAACCAACCCTTCATGTAGAGGGTCACCGAGACTCGACCGATCGTGTGGGAGAGTACATAGTCTCGCTTTTAACCTCACGGCTAGACTGAGCACATGAGGAGGGTACCGAGTCTAGTTTCAAATCATTCCCCATCCCCTTTAAACTTTTGTATCTGATACCATGGGATCGCCTAGTGAGGGGGAAGATGGTCTAAAGAGATGCGCAATTATTTTCGTTTTGAAAAAGTGAGACAATTTGACGCGCTGTCTCAATTCTTGCCTTTTGATTCCCAGGCAGGCCGCGGAAAGGAAAGACATTGACCCTGCCATGATGGAGATGGAGGAGTACTGTTCCCGATTAAAAAAATACCCAGATATGATCGAACGTACACACATTGGGACTAGGTATCACAAACTTGGATGAAGTTTACTCGACATGTACGCGGAAAGATTCAAGTATGGTATGCTCACTTTTTTTATTTTTACAATCTCATGAAAAACGTACGTGTCTACTTGTGTTACATCTTTGTTGGGTTCGCTGAAAGAGTTCCTTGGCGTCTGCACTCCTTTTCTTCATCCCCACGATAGCACTCTTTTCGCGCAAAAGAGGACACTGTCCCCTTCCCATATAGAGGAAGGACCTCATGCCATGGTTGTACCTGTACCACTTGTGGGTCCTCAGGTCGAAGCCAAAGACGGGTCTTTGCATTTGAATGGCAAATTGCACCGTCCATCCGACATCTCCTTCCATTTGCCTGTAATTCGAGGTAAACGAACCAAACGCGTAAACGGCCTCCGCTCGCAAAGCGATATGGTAACTGCAATGCACAAACTCCATGGCTTGAGAACTGTCGATTCTCCTTCTCAACGCCGAACGAGCAGCGTCAGTGGGCGATGCGGCCTTGTCCAAATCGTGCTGCGTCAACGGGGTGATGAATCGAATCCGGGGATGAGAGGGACCTATAACAACGTCGACTTGCATACCATAATCTCTTGCAAGACCTTCTGCTTCATCATCCCCTCCACCAGTAATCAACATAAAATGAGATAAAGCGGGAATGTCCATGGGTTCTTCAGACGCATCAGTTCCATTCATGGCGCGGTGATGAGGCTCCCTCGCTGTCTCGTCCCCAAATAGTTTCTCTAACTTCTTGCAACGCTTTTATACAATGCCACCCGGAGTCTGCGTATTGCGCACGTTCTGCCAAATCTCCATTTTTCATCCCCAAAAAAAGAGTGCGATAGGCCTCTTGACAGCACAAACGATCGGGAATCCAACTCAATCCCTCTCCCGCCTTAAAAGCCTCGTCTTTCTCCACTTGACATTTCCAACAGAGAATGTGGTCCAATAGCGCATCGCACCGCCATTGCCAAAATAAACGTTGCTGGTTCAATTCTTCGACGGTTGCGAGCAACTCGTTCGTTTTGTCTGTCAACTCTTGAGAGCGTTGCAGAAACACGTGTGCAAACCCGGGGTGAGTATAATTTATTCGAGGTTCCATCATCGTCTGGGCGTTGGGCAATTCTATGCCGTATTGGTCATCTTTCCACACATATTTGTCAGCCGTCTGAAAGGACAAACCGCTTTGTCGTCGCATCCAATTAACAAAATGCACGCACTCGACCAGGGCACAGTGGTGAGTCGAAGGATCTTTGTGATGACCACACCCCTCCACTCCCCCGAGCTGCTCCATTCGACCAAACGGAGGACATCCGTCTTGTTCCAGATCATGACTGGGGATATTGAGCTCATTCAGAAGATCCCTTTCTACATGACCCCCTTTGTAGCCCACGACATTACGTTCGGAAGTTCGGTGGCGTTCGTACAGACCACGGACGTCTTCGTGGATCTCGTCAGCGGGTCTAGCTTTTTCCCTTGAAAAGGCCCTGTAGGGTAATCCGTGCACATGTTGTGTCACATATTTTACCGTTAGTTGGTCTTGCTTGGGCAAGTCCTTCAGGTACCCTGGTAACTGGTAACGATACGATCCAGCATGATGACGTTGCCAATCGCAATACCCCAACTCGCGAACTTGAAACCCACCTCGACTCTTTACTTGGAAGCCCTCCAGGTCGATCACGACGCATATTTTATCCATGACGTAAACGTTTTCTCTTTAATGTTACTCTTTTGAGAAGCAATGAAAAAGTGATTGCAAAGCAAATTACCCGACTTTTTATGGACGATTCGTGACATAGTTGTCGATACAACGAGTTGTGACGAAATACCTTTTTGACGCAACAACTTGTGACGCCCTGAGTGGTGACGAAATGAGAAAGACTTAGGATGCTTCGACGTTCGAATGATCGCGTCAACGGGACAATGACGTCGTTGAAACGTAGACGTACCGTCATGACTTTCGTCGTCAACAGATAAAAGATGACGATAATCTCGTCATGTCCGACAAGAGAGAAAAACCTCTATAAAAGGTCTCGTCGCGGCTGTGGATCACACGAGATAGTTTCAAACACTAGAACACAAAGCTGTGGAAGAGCCAAGGTTCTCCTCGAGACAAAAGATCGGCGTGAACAAAAAGCATGGCGACCGAGGCAAGATCAAGTGCTACAGATACGTCCATCGTGGCTTATTGGAGCAATCAGACTGAAACGAGCGAATTTGTCGTCCGCGACTTGACAAAATGGCAGGCAGAGGATCCAGATGGAACGAGAATCGTCCTGGACTTTTCTCCCGAGTGCCAGCTTTCTTTCATCCTGTTGGGCACTGAAAAGGTGAAGAATCGCTTGAAGTTGAACACGATCGATCTCATCATGAAAACGATGGAGTTGGGAGAAAGGAAGTTGGCATTGGATCAGTTTGCAAATGCGCACCATCAATGGCAGAACGTTTTGATTATTGCCGGAGATCTCACTAAGGTGGACCTTGTAAACGCTCAACTCCGAAATCGCATCGATGACCCCCTTGACAAGGAGGCCTTGAAAAAGTTTGCGGAACGATTGAAGGCGATTCTCCTAACATTGGTACCAACTGGAAGCAAGATACTGATCGGCTGTCCAACTGGCAATACGCCCATGGCTCTCGTGGCGATGATGATGGCGGACGCGTGGAAGTATTGCCTAGACGGTCACGGTACCCACTGTTTTCAGGTGTTTTGGAGTGCTATAAGACAGGTTTACCTGTCCGAAAGTGATATACCCGGCAGCATGAGAATAACGCCCACGTCCCCCGTACTTCTTGAAGTGTCCATGTTGAATGGGACCGAGGAACTGGAGAGAAAAATCGCACCTGTGGCAGCTAAGTTTGGGTGCCAGAAAGAAGAGCACAAGGACACTTGAACGATCGAGCGTGGGGAAACGTAGCATTCGAGATAATACATTTTCGCTTTGTATTTTATTCTGCGATATAGTTCATGTTGTAAATCTTTTTAGTTCAATAAAGGTGATCTAAGATGTCGAATCAATCTTGTCTTTTAGAGTAGGCATTGCATCAACGTTCGACTATGGGAAGCGCAGACACGAGTAAATTAAAATGGCGAGGTACACCGTATGGGGCTCTTTTGAATTTGATGCTCCAGATCACTTCAGCACGATTCTCCTGGATGAGGTTGTCGTCTTGATCGGGCTCGGTGAAGCCGGGAACTCTGACGGGTCCGATCCTTTGGGCACAATTTTTTGGGATACGCTTGTTATCTCGGTCGGGCTCAGTGAAGCTGTCGATCTGGACGGGGTAGGTATTTTTGATGCCAGAGGTTTCTTGTCGCCACAAAACTGCAAAAGAGTCCCGTTTCTGACAATCTCTGGTTTGGTAGGTGTCACTGGTCGAGATGGACGTGTAGATGGAGCACGAAAGGTGGGTTTGTAATTTACACGAAAGTTGTAAGTGGAGCTGATGGAGACGCTGAGCAGCTTGGAAACTAGTACCCGCACACCGCATTCGTAGTTTTCTTCGTTTTCCGATTCAAAAGGATAGACGGTTACGTATGTCTCGAGAGGTGAATCACGAAGGTGGCCCGCAAATTTGTAAAAGATACTTTCTCCTCTGACAAACCAAGAGTTGCGCAAGATGACTGCCCCTGTTTTCCATTCGATCCTACATTTCAGTCTTGGTGGATCGCTCCTTTTGCTGCCCTCAGATAGCGAGATGATCGTCCTCGGGAGTGCTGAAGATGATAAGACATGATTGTGTACCACCAGCCAGCATTCAGCGCCCCAGAGGTTACGTGGACACTTGACTACGATGGAACGGTCGTCATTTGGCAGAGTCAACGGCATGGCTGTCGCTTTTTTTGACACCTTGACCCTTGGAGGCAAGTTAGAAGCACAAAATGCTGTGGTATCTAGGACAGTGAGGTTTCGATGTTTCATCAAATGATCGTCCGTTGTCACCGGTTGTTTCGTACACGGAAAAGCAGTGACATCATTTCCAAACCTACAATAATGAACCGAGGAGAAACATTGACGAAGTCCTCGAAACTCTTTCCGTCTCGATGAGAGAACACTCGTGCAATAGAGCAGAGACGCAAACAGGATATGGCGCATCTCGACCCGAAGACGATAAAAAAAGAATGATGAACAGATAAACTTAACCCCCCTTTTTTTTCGTTTCTTTTAATGATCCCTTATCGCACGTTTTTCAAAGTGCGATTTTTCAACATTGGTTTCACCGAGGATATTATTGTCAATGGTCCTTTTTAGTCTTTCTTCTATGAACGTGGTGAGTAAAAAGGACCAAAAAACGCTGTAATAAGAGTATTGATCGCTTCAATCGTTAGAGAACGAACTCCACCCTTTTCTCGTACGACAATACATTGTCACCAGCAATGAACACGTCGATTCCGTTCTCCTTCGACGACCGAGTTGAATTGGCCAAAGCCTATCAAAACGAATGGCTCGCGAGGCGGGTTTATTTGGACCACGCAAACGTTCGTCTTGCCGTCGGACTATGCGTGTCTCATTTTGTAGATCGAGTAGGGGCTCGGGAGGACCCGGGAGGAAGTTTAAAAAAGGCATGGGATTATATTCTCGAACGCACACGATCCGAGGAGCAGCAAGAGAATTGGGGGCTATTGGAGTCGACTCTCGTCTGTGATACGCACCGCGTCTTGTTCGAAGAGACGATCGTACCACCAAACATGACCCGACCGGGTCATCTCAGCAACAGGCCTCGGTATGCAGACGTTAAAGGCTACGCGCGACACTGGTACCCCGTTCCCGAAGACATGGACTCGGCCTTGGTGTCCTTGTTTGACGAGTACAACGTCCGATACGACTCATGTCGCGGTGCTTACGATATGGAGCTATTTTTGACTTGCGCGTGGTTGACTTGTCGCTTTCTTGCTTTGCATCCCTTCCGTGATGGAAATGGGCGTTTGTGTCAGATTTTGTGCAACTATGCAATGGCAGAATATCATCCCTTTCCAGTAGCCTTTTGTGATACGGACGACTATTTGTCATTGTTGATAAAAGCCCAAGCTACCGGGAACGTCCTCCCACTCGCAACGAACATGGCCTTAAGCACCTGCCTAGCATGGCAATCATTCATGAACACTGTGAATAAGCAGTAAACATAACAAAAATATTCCAAAGCGGCGTTTGGCCCATTGTTTTTCTCTCACTGCCTGGTGCAAGATTTTTACGAGTCAATAAACACGCTGATCGTGAGAGGCAAAATAAAGTCCCAATTAAAAAAAGAAAAAAAACTGGCATTGCTTGAAGTAACCATTTTTTTTTATTTCAGGTTTGCTCAGGACATAATCATGAACGTCGCTTTCTCGCCTGGCGCGTTGCTGTTTGGCTGAAGTGTTCGTCATCTTTCCCCTTTCTCTTAGCTGCTAGTGTTCGTCTCTTTACAATGGGTTGACATGTTTCTTGGCGATTCTCATCATCCCCACTTTCGCTTTCCATTTTCCTTGTGGAAGACGTTTCGGGCTTCTTTCCTTCCTCTCTGCGTGCCTCTATTTCTCCTTCATTCTCTTCCTTCTCGTCCCCTGACAGTTTGGTTTCTTGTTCCCGTTCCTGTGATTCCCCGTTGTCGTTCTTGTTTTCACTGTCGCCCTCGTTGGAAGATGCCAAGAAAAGTTGAGTCTCTCGACTGTCTCCGTTCAAAAGATTGTAAGCCTTCTGCGATGACTCAGACAATTGGGATGTTGTAGGGAATATCATGTTAAAGAGTTGTCGGTACTTTTTGGGCACTTCCAAAACGTCGATCTTTTTGGGGTCTTTCGAAGACGAGCGGCCGACAAAGAGGACGGAACGAATGACTGCATCGCCCCGCACCATGGTCGTTCTTCTTTCTAATACCACCTCTTTAACGATGACCAACTCCAACGACATCGGCCCTTCGTCGTCTTCCATAGACCAAACTGGCTGCACGTACATGTTCTTGTTTTCACTTGTAATGGCGACTTTAGCATTGTTCGGATCAGCTTCCACACAGACGTACTTTCGGTCGTTTGAGATCAATACTCTTCCTTCCGAAAGCAGGTGACATATGTCGAATGTCACGGTGCCAGGCTTTATTTCTGATGGCACGATAGTGTCGGGCGCCATTTTTTAAAGAAATATCAACTGAGTTGTCCAGGTGAGCCCAAGTTTGGTAGATCAATGCTTGACATGCCTCGGTTGTCTCTAAATATACCCGCGACAGCTAATGCCAGACTAAATTCGAAACTGAAATAGTTCAAGAAGTGTCACGACGAGACGGAGAGACGGTTGGGATAAGGGTGATTAGAGAGACGAAAAGAGGTCGACCTCGGGTAACACGTTCTCGTTCATCCAATCCAGGTTCTCGTCATCCCAGTATCGTCCCTCAAAGTTTACGCCACCACGAGTCACAAACGCCTCAATTCTAAAAGGCCACTGGTCTGGTCTCCTCGGCGTCAGTTTTACATCTTCCATCGCGAAATATAGAAGTTCCTCCAAAACGGGGCGAATAACGCGTCGGCAGATGTTAAAGATGACACTCAAAAACTTTTGAAGCGTTTCTTTCTCTGGGCACCTGTCGCAATGAACTGTTAGCAGGACGCATTCAGTGCGATCCCAAACATCCGACAAATTCTCTGACAACCTCAAGAGCTTCGCCTTACAACTCTCCATCAAGTCGTCAGGCACGAGCTAGTGAAATACACAGAAGAAAAAAAAAAGAGAGAAACAAGTTATGGTCCAAAAACGCACTATGCTCTACCGTGCAATAGAATTAAAGTACTCACCAGTCGGAGATCCTGAGTTATATTTTCATCATCAAGTATGGTTTGCATTGCCGGTACGACCTCACTGTGGGAAAGGGTTCTCAGAGAAAAAAAACATTCCAAACGTTGACGACAATGCCCACAGAACTCATGGTTCGTTACTTCCCATGCCACTTGACAACGGCGATGCACGAACCGACGACAACACGACAAATATACCGTACACTTAGCAAAAGCCCTGGTTGGTAGGAGACAAAAGAAACATTTCTCGTTGGTCTGATTCTCGGACTCTGGAGCAACACCCTGCAAGCGCCGGCTTCGGCGCCGAGTAGTCATGTTCGCTCGGCAAAGCCATGGCGAACAGACAGATTTATGCCACAGGTTCGATCTTAGATGAAATAAGAAAATTTCAAATTTTGAAGAGTGTTATGGCTCCTCGTTCGCTAGACGGCTGTAAAAGATACACAACCGTTTTAGATACCCCAGCTGCGTCCATCGTTGGTAGTTACCCAAAAAGACCTCAAATCCACTCAAATTTCCTACGCTCCCGTGTTAAGTGTCCGCTCTGGCAAAGGAGATCGAGACGGCCGAAGAAAAACTGGCATCTCTGCAAGGCACGTCCCTTGGGGACACCTTCTCGGATAGGGCTGCGAGAACCCTCATTTCGTGCAATCCTCCTTAACTGGAGGTCGGTAAGACACGATCAAATGAGCGGGCTAGTCTGGATGGCGTCTTGCACTTTTGCCCATGAGCATCGATCGTTTCTCTTAGGTGTTGGGTGGGAAGGGATAGAACAAGATAATCGCTTAGGGCTAAGACCTTCTTGTCCGTTTTTCAATCTCCGCTTTGGCAAAGGAGAACGAGGCGGCCGAAGAAAGACTGGCATCTCTGCAAGGCAAGTCCCTTGGGGACACCTTCTCGGATAGGGCTGCGAGAACCCTCATTTCGTGCAGTCCTCCTTAACTGGAGTTCGGTAAGACACGATCAAATGAGCGGGCTAGTCTGGATGGCGTCTTGCCTTTGGCCTATGAGCATCGATAGTTTCTCTTAGGTGTTGGGTGGGAAGGGATAAGATAAGATTTTCTCTAAGAGGTAGAACCTTCTTGTCCCTTTTTTGCTTTTTTTAGGTGTTTTGGTGGGAAGGGATAGAACACGATCATCTCTAAGAGCTTAGACAGTGTTTTTTCTCCGCTCTGGCAAAGTAGAATGAGGCGGCCGAAGAAAGACTGGCATCTCGCACCGATACCGTCTGCTGAGAACCCTCATTTCGCGCAGTCCTCCTTAAATGGAGGTCGGTAAGACACGATCAAATGAGCGGGCTAGTCTGGATGGCGTCTTGCACTTTCGCCAATGAGCATCGACAATTTTTGTGAACTGGTAAGGAGGGATGGGCTCAAAAAATCGTTTAAGGCTTAGATCAAGTCTCTCGCTCTTTTTTTAAATCTCCGCTATGGCAAAGAAAACCGAGGCGACCGAAAAGAGACCAGCATCTCGCACTTACACGGTCAACTGTCTGCTTCTCTTGACCATTGAAAAAACGTATCCCCTCGAGCAAGCACGACCCACTTTTTGCTATCTCCGTTTAGTCAAAGTGTTGTGTCTGTTTCTCTTAACCCTCGAGCAAGCACGATCCAATCGGTGCCATGTCGGTTCAGTGTGTTCATCCCGTCTCGGTGGTACCACGCATCTCGTGGACAAACGCGAAGCCCTCGAGCAAGCATGACCCACTTTTTGCCATCTACGTTTAGTCAAAGTTTTGTGTGCGTTTCTCTTAACCATCGAGCAAGTACGATCCAATCTGTGCCATGTCGGTTCGGTGTCTTCATCCCATCCCGGTGGTACCACGCATCTCGTGGACAAACGTGGTACCCTCGAGTAAGAACGGATCACTCTATTCCCTTCCTGCTCAGTCAAAGTCAGTCACCTCAAGCAAGGAAAAACCGATCTGTGCCCAGCCTGCTCAGTCAGAGCTGGCCACCTCGAACAAATGTGATCCGTCTGTGCCCTGCCTGCACAGTCAAAGCGGACAGTGAGATTGTCTAGTCTAATCGAACAAACTTTATTGCTCCCCATCAAAGGTTCGGACCGCAGGATTGAAGTTTAAAATTGCGACTAATTTTATATGGCGGGTTGGGCATGGAGTTCATCATCGAGACTCCACTCTCCCCCCATATGGCTGGTCGATCCACGGGGTTAATAGCGAGAGACTCTTTACTCCCTTATATGGCGAGTCGAGCATCGAGGTGTAAAGCGAGACGACAAAGTCCAAGTCTTGTTCCCTCGAGCTGGCACGATCCAATCTGTGCCATGTCGGTTCAGTGTGTTCATCCCATCTCGGTGGCATCACGCATCTTGTGGACAAATGCGGAGCCGTCGAGCAAGCACGGCAAAATCTGTGCCATGTCCGTTCAGTGTGTTCATCCCATCTCGGTGGCACCACGCATCTCGTGGACAAACGCGGAGCCCTCGAGCAAGCAAAACCCACTTTTTGCCATCTACGTTGAGTCAAAGTGTTGTGTGTGTTTCTCTTCACCCTCGAACAAGCACGATCCAATCTGTGCCATGTCGGTTCAGTGTGTTCGTCCCATCTCGGTGGTACCACGCATCTCGTGGACAAACGCGGAGCCCTCGAGCAAGCACGGCACAATCTGTGCCATGTCTTTTCAGTCAAAGTCTTCGGTGTGTTTCTCTTCACCCTCGAGCAAGCACGATCCAATCTGTGCCGTGTCGGTTCAGTGTGTTCATCCCATCTCGGTGGTACCACGCATCTCGTGGACAAACGCGGAGCCCTCGAGCAAGCATGACCCACTTTTTGCCATCTACGTTTAGTCAAAGTGTTGTGTGTGTTTCTCTTAACCCTCGAACAAGCACGATCCAATCTGTGCCATGTCGGTTCAGTGTGTTCGTCCCATCTCGGTGGTACCACTCATCTCGTGGACAAACGCGGAGCCCTCGCGCAAGCACGGCACAATCTGTGCCATCTCTTTTCAGTCAAAGTCTTCGGTGTGTTTCTCTTAACCATCGAGCAAGCACGATCCAATCTGTGCCATGTCGGTTCAGTGTGTTCGTCCCATCTCGGTGGTACCACGCATCTCGTGGACAAACGCGGAGCCCTCGAGCAAGCACGGCACAATCTGTGCCATGTCTTTTCAGTCAAAATCCTCTCTGTGTTTCTCTTAGCCCTCGAGCAAGCACGACCCAATCTGTGCCATGTCGGTTCAGTGTGTTCATCCCATCTCGGTGGTACCACGCATCTCGTGGACAAACGTGGCACCCGCGAGCAAGCATGACCCACTTTTTGCCATCTACGTTTAGTCAAAGTGTTGTGTGTGTTTCTCTTAACCATCGAGCAAGCACGATCCAATCTGTGCCATGTCGGTTCAGTGTGTTCATCCCATCTCGGTGGTACCACGCATCTCGTGGACAACGTGGCACCCTCGAGCAAGCACGACCCAATCTGTGCCATGTCTTTTTAGTCAAAGTCTTGTATGTGTTTCTCTTCACCCTCGAGCAAGCACGATCCAATCTGTGCCATGTCGGTTCAGTGTGTTCATCCCATCTCGGTTGTACCACGCATCTCGTGGACAAACGTGGCACCCTCGAGCAAGCATGACCCACTTTTTGCCATCTACGTTTAGTCAAAGTCTTTGGTGTGTTTCTCTTAACCCTCGAGCAAGTACGATCCAATCTGTGCCATGTCGTTTCGGTGTGTTCATCCCATCTCGGTGGTACCACGCATCTCGTGGACAAACGTGGCACCCTCGAGCAAGAACGGATCACTCTGTTCCCTTCCTGCTCAATCAAAGTCAGCCACCTCAAGCAAGGAAAAACCGATCTGTGCCCAGCCTGCTCAGTCAGAGCTGGCCACCTCGAACAAGTGTGATCCGTCTGTGCCCTGCCTGCACAGTCAAAGTGGACAGTGTGATTGTCTAGTCCAATCGAACAAACTTTATTGCTCCCCATCAAAGGTTCGGACCGCAGGATTGAAGTTTAAAATTGCGACTAATTTTATATGGCGGGTTGGGCATGGAGTTCATCATCGAGACTCCACTCTCCCCCCATATGGCTGGTCGATCCACGGGGTTAGTAGCGAGAGACTCTTTACTCCCTTATATGGCGAGTCGAGCATCGAGGTGTAAAGCGAGACGACAAAGTCCAAGTCTTGTTCCCTCGAGCTAGCACGATCCAATCTGTGCCATGTCGGTTCAGTGTGTTCATCCCATCTTGGTGGCACCACGCATCTCGTGGACAAACGTGGCACCCTCGAGCAAGCATGACCCACTTTTTGCCATCTACGTTTAGTCAAAGTGTTGTGTGTGTTTCTCTTAACCATCGAGCAAGCACGGTCCCATCTGTGCCATGTCGGTTCAGTGTGTTTATCCCATCTCGGTGGCACCACACATCTCGTGGACAAACGCGGAGCCCTCGAGCAAGCATGACCCACTTTTTGCCATCTACGTTTAGTCAAAGTGTTGTGTGTGTTTCTCTTAACCATCTTGCAAGCACGATCCCATCTGTACCATGTCAGTTCAGTGTGTTCATCCCATCTCGGTGGCAACACGCATCTCGTGGACAAACGCGGAGCCCTCGAGCAAGCACGGCACAATCTGTGCCATGTCTTTTCAGTCAAAGTCTTCGGTGTTTTTCTCTTAATCATCGAGCAAGCACGATCCAATCGGTGCCATGTCGGTTCAGTGTGTTCATCCCATCTCGGTGGTACCACGCATCTCGTGGACAAACGCGGAGCCCTCGAGCAAGCATGACCCACTTTTTGTCATCTACGCCTAGTCAAAGTGTTGTGTGTGTTTCTCTTAACCATCCAGCAAGCACGATCCAATCGGTGCCATGTCGGTTCAGTGTGTTCATCCCATCTCGGTGGTACCACGCATCTCGTGGACAAACGCGGAGCCCTCGAGCAAGCATGACCCACTTTTTGCCATCTACGCCTAGTCAAAGTGTTGTGTGTGTTTCTCTTAACCATCCAGCAAGCACGATCCAATCGGTGCCGTGTCGGTTCAGTGTGTTCATCCCATCTCGGTGGTACCACGCATCTCGTGGACAAACGCGGAGCCCTCGAGCAAGCATGACCCACTTTTTGTCATCTACGCCTAGTCAAAGTGTTGTGTGTGTTTCTCTTAACCATCCAGCAAGCACGATCCAATCGGTGCCATGTCGGTTCAGTGTGTTCATCCCATCTCGGTGGTACCACGCATCTCGTGGACAAACGCGGAGCCCTCGAGCAAGCATGACCCACTTTTTGCCATCTACGCCTAGTCAAAGTGTTGTGTGTGTTTCTCTTAACCTTCCAGCAAGCACGATCCAATCGGTGCCATGTCGGTTCAGTGTGTTCATCCCATCTCGGTGGTACCACGCATCTCGTGGACAAACGCGGAGCCCTCGAGCAAACACGGCACAATCTGTGCCATGTCTTTTCAGTCAAAGTGTTGTGTGTGTTTCTCTTAACCATCCAGCAAGCACGATCCAATCGGTGCCATGTCGGTTCAGTGTGTTCATCCCATCTCGGTGGTACCACGCATCTCGTGGACAAACGCGGAGCCCTCGAGCAAGCATGACCCACTTTTTGCCATCTACGCCTAGTCAAAGTGTTGTGTGTGTTTCTCTTAACCATCCAGCAAGCACGATCCAATCGGTGCCATGTCGGTTCAGTGTGTTCATCCCATCTCGGTGGTACCACGCATCTCGTGGACAAACGTGGCACCCGCGAGCAAGCATGACCCACTTTTTGCCATCTACGTTTAGTCAAAGTGTTGTGTGTGTTTCTCTTAACCATCGAGCAAGCACGATCCCATTTGTGCCACTATAGTTCAGTCAAAGTGTTGTGTGTTTCTCTAAACTCTCCAGCATGCACGATCCGATCTGTGCCATGTTGGTCCACTCTGTTCCTCTTAGCGTCCGAAAAAAGCGTGTCGCCCTCGAGCTAGCACGATCCAATCTTTGCTATGTCTGCTCAGTGTACTTTTCTTGACCGAGGGTGTATGGTGACCTTGGATGATCTGTCGTGGGCGGGTGATGCAATATCTCATTCTTCTTTAAATAATTTTATTGGTTCATTGGGATCACGCGATCAGAAAAAGAGGTATATCAATAAGCAGCTTCGTTCATGCGTTCTGTTTTTACTGGAAAGCCATGAGGTAAAGAGGTACATCAAGGCAAATGATGGAAGATGAATAGAAGTCTTAAGGTACGATTTTCTTTTACTCAGTAGTGTTGACAATGACAACGCGCGTTTTCATGAAATGAGACTAGAATAAAACCACCTCTATGGGCTAGGAGCTTCTTGTCCCTTTTTGATTTCTTTTAAATCTCCGCTCTGGCAAAGGAGAACGAGGCGGCCGACGAAAGACTGGCATCTCTGCAAGGCACGTCCCTTGGGGACACCTTCTCGGATAGGGCTGCGAGTACCCTCATTTCGTGCAGTCCTCCTTAAGTGGAGGTCGGTAAGACACGATCAAATGAGCGGGCTAGTCTGGATGGCGTCTTGCCTTTGGCCCATGAGCATCGATAGTTTCTCTTAGGTGTTGGGTGGGAAGGGATAGAACAAGATAATCGCTTAGGGCTAAGACCTTCTTGTCCGTTTTTCAATCTCCGCTCTGGCAAAGGGGAACGAGGCGGCCGAAGAAAGACTGGCATCTCTGCAAGGCACGTCCCTTGGGGACACCTTCTCGGATAGGGCTGCGAGAACCCTCATTTCGTGCAGTCCTCTTTTACTGGAGGTCGGTAAGACACGATCAAATGAGCGGGCTAGTCTGGATGGCGTCTTGCCTTTGGCCCTTGAGCGTTTTTTTTTTTCTGGGTGGTTTGGAATGATTGTTGATTAGGGGCGGTTGCCATGAGAATTTAGGCCACTGGACAGTCCAAGACAGCACCTTCAATGGATCCCTGGCAAGACGATTAAGCTTTAGCTGATGATGACCTCAAGGTAGGATTTTATTAAGTTGAACCTTTTTAGGAGTATTTGATAGAAACTATTCCAGACTTCTAGATGATGTTGTAGATATGTGGAGAATTGCATCATTGACACTGTCCATATGATGCCTACTTTTGTAGCGTTCAATGTAGGGCTCCCGTTGAACGTTCTTTTCCACCGCTGTTAGTTATCTCATGACCTTAAGCTGTTATGACCGGGATCGACGGTTACCGCATAACTAAAATACTGAGTCTTGTATGTAACCTTGACGAGTCGTCCAGGTTCGTAACCTGTGCCGTGTGAGCCTGCCCTTTCGATGTCGATAACACAATGACCTAGGTGCACTTGGAGTTCGCGTATTAGCTCTTGATCGTCCACCAGCTCCCCGGCACCAATTATCGTAGCCGTTTGAGAATCAACACCCGCATTGTCGAGGAGATGAGAGGCCGTTCTGAGCCGCTCGAGAGATAGCACGGTCATGGGCTGGAGTGCGCTGACTCGTTGTCGACAATATCCGCAGTAATAATGATCTGCGACCCAGTGCTCGTGACATTTCTTGTGAAATATGTTCCCGCAACAAGGCATTTTAGCGGTTTCGTCACCGCCTTTGTCAAGACAATAAAAACAATCGTGGTCTGTTCGGTCCATGGTATCGCCGACCTTTGAAGAAAAGGTCGCTCGATATATTGTTCCACTTGCAAATAAAACTATTTGAAATTGTTAGTTTTTATTTATTGTTTTTTGAAACGGTAAGGTACTAAATCGTAGAGAGACTGATTGGAAACGTTTCACCGTTTTTATTCGTGGCTAAATTAGGTAAATGACAGGCTCGAGTACATGTAATGTCTTTATTGGCACTTGTCTGGTTTCTGTTATTCTTGATCCTCATCTTCGTCTGCGTCCTGGTCTTCGGAGGCTTCGGAGGCATCCTCTTCGTCCGGTGAGATGGGCGAATTTTCGCCCATCAGATATTTAATCGCACGATTGAAGGGGTGACAATCGCCTGAACTGAAAACGATCAACATATCATTTTCAGAATCTAGTAGGTTTTTCTTCAAGAGCTTGTTTCTTTCCAACGCAAGCCTTACGAATTCGAGCTGCTCGTATTCATGCAAAATCAGGGGCTTGAAACGTCTCATATACTGAGCTTGAAGCCTTTTTCCGTTGACGATGGCATTACAAGCTTCCACCGTTTTTTGGACAAAATCTTCCCAATCTTGCCTTTGCGAAATACCTTTCCAGCCGCGCAAAATTACGATGAATGCACGTACGTTAATCCAACACGACCCAAGCGGGATGGTAGCGCTCGTAAGCTCTCTGAAAATATTTTGTTCTAACCAGAGCTCGATTGCCTCGGTCCATGACTTGTCGCGAATCGTCTGCGAAATTACGACTGTCCTCGATCCCACTTGTAAGTTTTGGAAGCCATTGGCCCTTAAAGTTTTCTTCCGCAAAAATATGGGGCTCACCAGGATGGTATTGGCTTTCTTCGGGATAGGTCGATGAGATCCTCGAATAAGCCGCTCAAGGTACTTTCTCTTTCTGGGGTTTCCAAGCACTGCCTCTTCCTCGTTTAGAAGGATCTGCTGGTTGGCCATGGTGTCTGCCCCACTCTTATTCCATCGAGTGGTTTAATGATATCAAGAGAATACACGCATCTGCTCTGATATCAATTTTCCCCTTTAACTGTCTGTCTGACGCGACCACTGACGGTCACTCTCAGCGGGGTATAGCTCGTGGTACGTTCCACCGAATCCCAAATTTTCGCTCTTTCAGTGCACCAATAAAGTTAGCAAGCAAGGGTTAAGTGGTCATCGATGTCGACGGTATCGCAACACCATGGAGGGGATGACGAAGAATACTCCCTTTGCGGTAATGACCGCCGCAGTCATGTCTTCACCGAGAGGAACGCCCATATATCGAGAGATTGCCTACTCTCGTCACCCCTACTCAAAGATCAAGGAAAAGAGAGTTCGCGTGTGGCGAATCAACACACCTCACTCGTTTTTGGAGCTAAGCAATGATGATAGGGATAAGGAACAAGACGCTCGCAGGACCGTGCACGGATTGAAGTATTTGCCCAACATAAGCGAGAAAAGAAAGAACATCGAACAATACGAGACTTACTCAGTGGTGAAGGAAGCTTGGAAAGAACATTGCCAGAAGACTGGGAAGCGGGTGACGGTGTTTCACGTTCAAGAAGAATTGAGGGAGCTCTTAAAGTTGTTAGAGATTCCGTCCATCCCTATAAAGACCGCATTCAAGGGCAAAGACTTCGACCCCTACGGCAAACATTTGACAGAGATTGCCCCCGAGTTCACATGTCAGTTACCGCACGATTATGATCGCCCCTGTCAGGCAACGCTGGCCATGCGATGGGCACTATTTGTCCACGACGCTCTGAAAGAGGTACCGCAAAAACCCAAGACTGATTCCTGGGCAGATAGGGTCGAAGAGGATGAAAAAAAAGAGGCTAACCTCAAGGAAGGTGACAAACCCGCCAAGAAGTGCAATGGAGTATCCAAGGCCAACAGCAAAAAGGAGACAAAATAACAAGTGACACAAGATCGTTTAATCGTTAAAAAACAATAAACATGTACAACAGTAAACGTTTGTTTTTTATTCTGTACGTTTTCTCTCCTTGTATGTAATGCGCTTCGCTAACGGTCGTCCGTCGAAAGGCATATTGAACCCGCATAAAGATATGACGCAATTCCACACCCCCAAATCCTGTACCAACGGAAACAAGTCAAAAGGTTTATCGGGATCACTTCCCGCTATGTAGTGACGGGTCCACTGGCGACAACTGAAGACGATGGTAAATTCCACGATTTGATCGAGGTCATCGCCCAAACGTCTCCGTGTCCATCGCTCCAGGCTGTCAAAAACCCGAGATTCCACGTCCTGGGCTTTCTTTAGAGCATCTTTCAAGCCTTTCAGACACCAATCATGCCTTCCATTTAGTAAGGTGATACCAACACTCAGATTAGTCACTTCGATTTGCTCGGTCCAATCCTTGGCCGCTTCTTGTATTTCCCGAGTAATCATAGTCTGCCATATGCCCAAGATTTCTGCCGTTTTCGGGACCGGGAATTGTTCTTCATCGACTTGTCCGCATGAAAAGCCATTGGGCAACATCGCTTGACGCAGGACACACGGTTTCACAGTTGCGTCCAAAGGCTGTAGTGTACACGGTTCCAATTTATTCAATAAACCTTCCATCGGATCCTTGTCGCAACCAGGACAACGTTGAAGGTGACTATCCTCGATACAGGCCAGATGCACAATTCCCCTCTCACAGCAACGGCGGCGCATTGCATCATTTGACTGGCACGGCTCGAGGCACACTCTGCATATCCACTCCATTTTCGGGGTCCTGATCGGAAGAATGGTAGACTTTTTTTATATCCTCTCAAAGAGACATCATTGGCTATGACGCGGATGACGTTTGTTTTTACGTCATAATACGTTGTATTGACCCGAGTAGGCTGATATTGATGACGTCTAAGGTTTGGCTCTACGTCATAGGGCGCGGTATTTACAAAGTTGAGAGGTTCTCGTACGTCATTGGGTGTGGTGTTAACGTCATTAAAAGGCCTGGTTGCACCTTTCCGCACTGGCCTACAAAAGCGAGCGATCGGTTAGTTTGGGTAGAATTTTTTGTTGAAAGAATGGAAGACCGCCGATGCTTCAGTTGTCGCAGTATTTTGTCTGCTGGCGATCGATTCGACCAGCGCGCCTACCGACGAAATTTTTGCTCTATTTTCATGCATCACGATTGTATTCTGAACAGAGACCTGACCAATTGTCCATCCTGTGGTAGCGAAACCGATGGTTTGATCTGGGAACCCTTGCCAGTTGTCAAAGAGCCGTGTGAAGTTATACTAATCATTGACAGTTCAGACGAAGAGGACAACGACGAGGACCCGATTCCGTGTAAAAGGTTCAAACAGGAAGAGCAAAAGATTGAGTCAACTTGTGTCTTTTGCTTAGAGGAGGAAAAGGATAAACAGGATCCGTTGCTTCAGGCTGAATGTTGTCGCCAATTTGGTCACCTTTCTTGCCTTCGATTGTATTATCGTGTGCCTGCCGAGTGCAAGAATATGGAAAAACGAAACGAGGCCGCGAAAGACCTCGAGGCTCTTAAATGTTTTGTCTGTAGGAAAGAACGTTCTAACGAGGTCGTGGGACTCAGAAAAGTTATCCCAACCTTGCTACCGAGGGTGACGGGTCGCGACAGTGTTTTGACGGCAAGGGATGCCAATAAAGTCCTAGATGTGTGGTATGCTATGTTTGAGAAGCATATCAACACTCAGACCAAGCTTTGCAAACATTGGATGAGAATCGATGGTGGCACTGGTTGGGCCATGCGTCGAGATGGCAATATAGAAATGTTTGAATTTCCATGTTCTACCCAGGCAAAAAGAATAGGGGCTTTTAGAGAAGAACTCATGAAAAGCATTAAAAAGATGGTTCGCGTTTGGGCGGGATTGACTAGTGACACTAAGTTTAAAATGGAAACATTTAGACGATTCTGTTTGGACAACATTGTGGAAGTAACTTTATCGTTTCAGTTGAGCCAGTCTTGTACTTTAAGGCGCCGACCGCAAGGCCAGGAGGTGCCACCATTCTGTACTGAGTCATATTTGGCTAGGCTTTGCACGTGGGAAATGACTGGGCATTTTTTTGATTTCGATGAGATCGTAGACTCAATAAATAGCAAGTGTTTTGTTTGGGACAATAAGCGCCTTCGATAAGCACAGCCCCGATAGATAGGGGGAGACTTTGACTGTTGAAGTTTACCTAGGTTGTATTCGTTGTTGTTTTAAGACTGAAGAAATGATTATCTGACCATTTGAGTATGTAATTTGTAGTGTTGATACAGTAAAGGTTCAGTAATGCGTGCTAGCAACTAGTAATGTTTGAGCCTGTACACGTTTACCATCTAGTATTAAATTTTTGCTGGGACTTTTATCAGTTATGATCTTGTGAGATCGTGTGAAACATCGTGGAATGACCACGACAACAATGTTTTAATGCTATGATAGATATACTCAGTCTCCAACGGCCACGGGAAAACCGTCTGGTTCGCCGATATATAGTTTAAATGATGAAATTGCAACTCTGTGCCTTAAATCAGTGCCCATTTTACGCGAGGCGCATCGTCAGAACAATAATGATCACCAAACTACTTTGGGAACGTGACTGAATAAAACGCTGACCCCATTCCTAGCCATTCGAGGACACTGGTTGTCATACAAAGGCAAAATTTGCCAATGATAGAGTGGCTTTTTGAGCGTCTCCCCCCTTGCCTAAAAAAAAAAAAAAGAAAACCTGTCAACAGACCACATCTCATAAATTCAAAAACTTTATTTATAGATAGATATTCATTCCCAAATTGAACAATGTTTTCACGCATCTGAGAATCTTCGATCCTTGGCCTTTATTCGATTCACGATCCTTTGGATTTGAACCATCGCCATCGTTCCGCATTCAAGCTGCACCCATTGAAATTCTCTCACCCATTTGCGCACCCATTGCCACCAAGCATTTTCATTTTCGTCTTGCCTCTCTTGGCCCGCTGTCTTTGTTTGCGACCGAGGCTCTTCCACAAGGTAGATTAATTGATGGGGATCATTCTCGAGGTCGTATTCGACTTGACGCAAAGTTATAGCTTCAACATCTAGAACGCAACAATGACGTTCAAAGGCATCGAGGTCACCGATATTTTCTTCAAAAAACTGCGTCACAATATCGAGTCCGTCCCATTTCCCTATCTTGTAAAATAAATAGAACAAATGCATCAAGCTAAGGCACCTATTCATTTCCATCGCGTTATTACGGCGCTCTATATTCACTTTGTGGTACCGCTCGGTCCTCCCGGGAGTTTTTCTCGTTATGGTTTGATCTAGTGAGGTAATGACCAGTGTTATGTCTTGCGAAAGCGTCTGATCTAGGCATTCACTCACTCCGTCCAAAAATTCCAGGATTTTGACAACATGGAGATTGGCTTGTGCGGCTAGGCTCTGTCGGCATTGGCCCCACGCTGTAGGTCCTAGCGCTCTAACGTTGCTATTAAATCGCACCCAAGCCTGCTGAATGTCTTTAAAGCTATTGGGCGGAAAACTGTAATTCATCAAAAGGGGGCAATGGAAGTTCACCATGCTATTCAAGTCACCATAAACGTATTCTCCGTCTTGAGCTTCCTTTGCGATCAAAGAGGCCATTGCTTGGTCATCCGAAGGCAAATGTGGAGGTTCTTTGATTGACCATGCTTTACTGAGATTGAAAGCAGTCTCTTCCGTCTTGTTATCTGAATCATACAGAGACGAATAGATCAGGTCTGAGATGAGACGCAAGGCAGTTGTTCGATTTTTGTGAATGTCGGGCGAGGGCCGAAGACCTGGGAGATCGTTTGGTCTTTTTTTCATATAAGACATGATGAACGAAAAGGTTATGATCTTGGATGAAGCGTGTCTGGCTTTTATAGAAACGAGACGTGATAAAATCGTCTTGTTACGTTAAAATTTGCACAATTCTCTTACGAAAGCGATGTCGTGGCACCGCTCACATGACATCACTTATGTTACAATGACGTGAAAATGAAGCAACCACCCATGAATGTCATAAATGCTATATGCATTTTAATTATACAATTTAATGATTTAAAGGTAGATCTTAACGGTAAATACAAAATAAGCGAATCATTGTTTTTGCGAGAGAGCAGTGCTCTGTAGATTCGCCACACGTATCGTCCTCATTTGACTCGTCCAGTTCTACCACGTGAGACGGGACCCAATCCTCTGGTAAAGGCATCACCTCTATGGATTTCCAGTCAACATTGCATCCTAGCACTCTAAGGCAAGTCGCACGCATTGCGTTTATGGTGGTGGTAGCAGAAGGGAGTTCATCCTCGTAAACGCGTCCTTGGTCACAGCATGAGTTGGGTACCGAAGGAAATCGTTGTCTCTCTCTCCTGACAATCGGTACAGGCTGGTACACTTGTCCAGTTTTGTACACAAATTCTAATACACTTTGGTCACTTAGTACGTACGTCAGAGTCTGTACAAGAGATCGCATTAGTTCGACCAATCTTTCGGTCTCGACATCCACAACAGTGGCGGTCTTGGCCAGGGCAAGAACGCCCTGAATCCATAGAAGCGATTCCCTACTTTCTAGGTTGTATCGATGGTCAACGAATAAGTCGAATGAGGTAGCATAATAGCGCATGGGATTGAAGGGATGTAGTACCAACGCAGTAGATGGGGACTTTCGAATGGCATCCTGCATCTGCTCGATCTCTGGTCCCAATGCTACTATGCGATCGTATTTGGTATCCGACAGCAACAGTTCTCCTACTCGTTTCTCCATCTCTTGAAAACGAATCTCGAGTACCAACATGCTCAGCAATGCATACACGGCTCCCCCGTTATACGCGGGCCTAGACGCCGGGAAGAACGGAATTACGTTACAGCTCCCGTATATCTCCGTCCACGATGGTAAAGATTCTTTAGAAATTGGTTGCGTCAGGTCCACGTGCCAAGCGAACCCGACACCCAAGAGACCGTGAAAGGCCACATCAAAGGCTCGAGAGAGTCGTTGTAGTTCCAGCTGCATTTCCTCGAGACATGGATTCCTTTTGTACTGAATTAAGTCGTTGAACACTCTTACTGCTCTGGTCCAGCTTCGAAAGAACAGGTCGCAATAAGGCGAGTCAAACCGTTGTCCGTCGTATTCAAAGCGACGATTTCCCAAGGAAATGTAACTATTCGCGTCTGCAACCGAGAAACGACCCAAGACCTCGGTGAGAGGTATAACCTGTTGCGGGTCGTTTAGTTCTGCGTACGTAAGCACAGGATACTCGGTGCCCGCCAACTTGATCGTTGAATCGTTATACAGTTCGCAAAGATTCTTTCGGGTTGGCACGGGCAGTTCGAACTCGGGGTGGTAAAACAACGATCGCCCTCGATCTTCACCAGAAGGCAGCGTATCTCCATTGATGACTTCGACATTGTCGTGCGGCCGATAGTCCAGGGATGACTGCATCGACAAAACCTCGCTGAATCGGCACGGGTTTCGCGTCTCGATGGCTGGTAATATAATCGTGCCCCAAGGGAACGTAACCTCCCGTTTCACCTCGTGCCCGTCGGTTGGATACGATCTCTGCGATACGGTTAATGGCATTTTCACAAAATCGAGGGATCAGTCGGCGTGGAGTGGTTGCGAGTATCGCTGGAAGGAAGACATCTGAGCATCGACCCTTATCACAAAGGTAGACATGAGGAGGTGTCGCAAGGGAAGGAGAATGAAGCGTCCAAGTTTCCGAATGACTGGATACGTGTGTACGTTTCCACAGGGAACGCCATCGAGTACAAATCTCCAGTCTAGTTCTGTCCTCGCCCATCGGCATTCTCCACGCAACAGACAAGATTTCCGAAGATCGCCGATCGGAAAGGACCACGACTTTCCAGGGCAGTATCACGAGCCCTGCCTCTAGAAAACGTCTCCCCGACACTAAAGTGATTATGATTGCTGGATGGCATCCTGGGAGGTCAAGACGTCTAAGCACTGCTATGCGTCCTCCAACCTTGTCGACAACAGTGCGATGGATGGAATCGGTGCCATCTGGGAATGTCATTCGCGTATAGTCGTCATCGTCTGCTAGGGATGGCACCTCGATAGCGCTCATGTTACCGGAAGCGTACTCGCAGGTTACGAACAACTTGTCGTGTTCGGAGGAACAAGTGGTATCGAGCAAAATGCTTGCCAAATACTTTCCTCTGTTCACGTCTTGTATCGTTTGTTGGGCTGCCTGCGATGTGTTCTCGTCAGTGTCAAAAAGAATCGCCTGCACGGGCAAGCGAAACGCGCCCGCCAGTAGTAACTTGCCTGGGTCTTCGGGGGCGATGGCCGAAGCCCATGCAAGACATTCGATGTCCACGTCACTCGACATCAAACGCATCGATGGGTGCAAACTCGAAGCAGGATCAAGAGGTAGACCGTAGAGGTCGCCATGATCAAGAAAGTGGACCAGACGAAAAGTGGTTCTCTCGTTTTTTGCCAATTCTTTGAAGGTCACCTTGTGGTGCATGTCGTCTTGGTCCGTTTCATATTCCGGCAGTGGCGCTGGTTCCGCCGGGTACCACTCAGTGAAGCCAACGTGACGCAACGTTCTGGCCTCGTCGTACGTGACGTGAACCCGAGCAACGACTCGGTCGAGTACGTCTCGTAGGGTCACGAAGAGTACTTGGTCGTGCGAATTGATGGGAACCGGAACGGCCGCCTTGACCTGGAATATATTGTCACCTTCTTTGATGGGCACGGCCGGCCAAATCATCTCTTGAGGGAATGTCAAAGTTCCACCATCACGTCGAGGGGGCGACTCTACTCGTTCTACCCGTACCCCAGCCGAAAAGGGCCATTGCAGATGGGGCGATTGAACCAATCGGAACCAGAACGTCAAGCACCTACTCGGATCGTACGGCAGATCTTCCATCTTATTTACTGTCAGATAACCGTAACACAGCGACGTCGGAAATGGCTCACAATCAATTGGAGAAACGATACAAGCAATGGTGCCGAGAGGCTTCTCGCGGAAACATCCAACGCGAGCCATTGGACGATAACGTGGTCGCGATATGTCCACTGGATCGCAACGTTTCTACCACGGCCTTGGTGTTGCGAAACGAACACGGCAGAATGTTACAGATGCAGCCCTTGTCATCCATACTTAGAGAAACGGCGCGGAGGATCGACGCGAATGCCAAATCTCTGGCAAAACCCTCAACACCAAAGAATACAGAACTGGTGGTTGTGGAGTTGAAAACGCTTACAGCGTGTCTCGCCAACCTGTGCTCGTACGAGGATGAGACGAAAGGGCATCACGGCCTGGGGTTACACCTCTTGCCTTTCACTATCGGTAATTGGATAGCGGAAATTCGCTTGCAGGATGTCACAAAGGGCTGGAAAACGACCGAAGAGAAGCTGATGGGTATATTTCAACAATTCTCCGCAAGCGAGCGGTTCCGTTACGTGGCAGTGCACCAAAGCTATGCTGGACTCTCTCGGATGGACACCCAACGTAAAAAGTCCGCTCAACTGATGCTACTATTCAAGGAAAAGAATGATCCCATCATGAACGTACTGGGGGAAGGCCTGGATGCAATAGACGTTGCGAAAACGAGCGATCCCAACATCTTGGGATTGTACCTGTGCCGTAAGAGCATGATACAATGGCTCGAGGGAAGTGTTCATAAAGCACTGAAAAATTTCGGGGTATTTTCGCCCAAGACCCCCCTCGGCCACATACTGGCGACTAGATTACATGAAGCCAGTCGGGTGTATGGCGTCAAGAACTTGCACCCAATCCAGAGATTTGCTGGCAGGAGTGACGGAGGGTCCATCATAAGAGAGATACCCAAGCTCGTCAGACAAGCGCAGATCTTGGTTCGGCAAAACCACGGGATGATTCAGGTCACGCAATTGCTGGAACGCTTGACGAGGGTTTTGTTGCAGGTCGACGGACAACGCGACGGTAGCAAGGAACGCGGCATGTTGTACAACCTAAGACATGCGACCGCTGTAAGACCATCGAACTGTCTCGTGTTCTTTCTCAATACCACGCGAGCCGGTGGACGAGATGAGCAACAGACCTTTGCCCCTCCTGTACTGAGCGACTTCGACTTGCAAGAAGACTCGAGTGGCGAATCCAAACCGTCATGGGCCAAGTCTCTATCAGAGTTGGAGCGACTGACGGGTCACGACACCAGCGACGACATGAAAGGAAGCACGACGGTAACAATGGCCGGCTTCCCTTTCCAGTGCACTTTTGTCCTGGCACATAAGGAAGGGGAGAGATTTTACTACTGCCCCCATCGGTTCTGTGATCAACAAGACGCCACCGATCACGTAAAAACGGTGCATCAGGGCGATGGGATTCCAAGCGATACGTACGCCAAGATCGCTCAGTTAGACTCGATGTTAGAGGAGACGGCATTTGGCAAAAGAATGCGTCCCGTCAACGAATTTGAGCTGCTGCGCAAGCTGAGGTTGGACGAGAAAGACCCTGAAAAGTTGCGGCTTCGTCCAACACTGCACGAAGATTTGCTTAAGATGTCCGAGGCTCTCACGCAAAATACCAGACTCTTAGGTCGACTCGAAAAGGATCGCGACGAGGCCATTCAGCATATGGAGTCGTTGAACCGTTTGGCAGAGAATACGAAGACAAAGGTTGAGAAATTGAGGAAGCAGCAGTTGTTCAATGCTCTGAATCGCGAAATCACCGAAGTGATGAAATTTATAATATCTCCAGCTGTTCTAATGAAATTTCAGGATGCATGGCACCGAGCCAGAATCCGCAAGGAGTACATCACAAACAACATGTACAAAGAATTTGTCACAGCCAACGATCAGCTGTCGTGGTTGAACAGGACAGTGGGCGAAGGTGCCAGGAAGTACAACGAACAAGTCAAACAGCTGGGCGGGGTCGATCCGGGTGCGACTCCGGCCGGAGTTCCCGGTGGTGGTATCCGCGTCGGTAAGTCCAACATCATCGGCATGCTGACACAGAACCTGATCGAACGGAGTCGTCTTGCGGAATCTATTCAAGACGCAAACGGAGCTTTGATCGCAACTAATCGCAAAGCGTCGTTTCAGCGCGTCGTTTCTAAACACGATCAAGACTTTGGTGCAAGCAACGTGATACCAGCGGCCACACCGCTGATTGCAGCAAAAGGATGGGACGATGATGACGGAGACGGAGACGGAGACTCCGAAATGGTCGAGGAGACGGAAGATATCAAAAAAGAGGAAAACGATCCAGAAGAAACCGAACATCGATCATCTGGTCCGCAAAAGGACGAGAAAGCGAAGAAAGAAGCTACAACGACTACAGTAACAACATACGTTAGCAATCCCCTAAAGAGACCAAGGTCAAAGGAACAAGGAGTTACAAGTGAAAGGGCCCTGGTTCTAAGGGCTGGTGACGCTTCCATGCTTGAGAAGAAACGGTTCATCGAACCCGTCGTCCCCAGATGTTTAGAAAGCATACTTAAAATTGAGCTAAAACGCATCTTTAAGGTTTGTCAACTCGATAAATCAGAGACAATTGGAGCCCAAGATGTATGCAAGCGAATCTTGAATCTTGCATTTGATTCTCGACTCCGAGAGCAAGTGACAAGGATGAAAATGAAAGATGCACTTAAGCCTGGACAGATTCGAACTCTCAGGGATCCTTTTCGCGAAAGAGTATCGGTACTCGTCCTGACGGACCCGCGAGTCATCATGTATCCTACCGGCGTACTCATGCCCATTCTAAGTTCGTGCATCTCGCTGATCGATCGCATGCACGAGAAAATAAAGAATGATGACAAGCTGCTTTGTCTATTGTTAGCAACGGGTATTTGTCATCTGCTACAGCCACGTTTCAGGCTCTCGAAGGCTGGATTGCAAATTGTCTGTGATGCCCTGAAGATAGTCCTGATGGAAAAAGTCGAGAGAGGTCGAAATGGCCACTGGAAAGTGGTCTCATCCCTTGTAGCAACGCTCAACGCCAACCTCGCAGGCTTTTGGAATGCTGCCCTATTGCGTCGATATCACAAGATCGAAGATCCGTGTTACACGACCAAACACATAGACACGGCCCCAGAAAAGACGTATGCCCCACTGGATCAGCTACCCACGGTCGAAGAGGTGGTCGCTCGCATTCGAAAACCCAGGATTTGCGAGACATCCGCGATATCTGTGTTGCCCGAAGATTCCAACTCGCAGTTTTCCAGACTGCGAGTGGAAGAAACCAAAGCCTTGATCGAACAAGTCTCATCGGCAGTACTCAAGCGCGATACGACTCTTGTACGCATCAAGGACTCGGATGAGATGAACGCAAAAGATTGGGTGCGCCGTCTTCTTGAAGGGAATGCCAACGCCGTGACCGACCCGCACAGTATGTGCACGTGGTTTCGGGAACGCAAGGTCACGTTTGCAGAATACAAGGATGAAGAGAAACATCAGTGGCTGCGTTTGGCAAGGTGCTGTATATGCACTGAGCTACTAGGTACCATTCCGTCTCAAGGGTGGTGTTGCCTTTCCGGTGTAACGTCGCTGGACACACTGGTCGATCAAGCGTTAAGGGACGTGACCGACCCGACCGAACGCGAGACGCGCCGAGAGCAATTGCGCCAAGAGATAGTCAACAAGATCATTTCCCAACCCAACTATCCGTCGTTTCACTTTTGGCATCAACACTGCAAGCAAATGCAGGACAAGCGGCGGTTCATTCGGGCTCATGCCAAAGCGACAAAGACAAACCAAAAAGTGGAAGTCCCAAACTTTGACGAGTGCCCGTTGTGTTGCACCAAATATCCGCGCGACAAGGCATTCTTTCCTTCCATGGAGAGCATCTCGAAGTGCATCGTGCGCATGGAACAGTCGATCGGCGGATTGGTGCCGATAGATTCTGCACCGCAATCCCCGAGACTGATGCTGACCGATATTTCACAGTCTCAGCCGACAATTGAGTCTGAAGACCCCACCTTGGAAGACTACAAGAAAGGACAAGAGAGTGTCGAGGATAGCAGAGAAACTATGCCGAGAGCCGTGGATGTTACGCGCACGGGAGTAGCTTATCTCGGAGCGCTGTTCCAGGCAGAGTCTGGATGTGAGGCATCGCCTATCGCCATGATCCCACCCTCGCCCGTCATGCCAGATCCCGAACACGGTCTCACTCTGTATGATACCATGATGCATGCATCGGACTATTCGTATCATGCAACAGAAGAGGTCGAACGAGTGCTGGAAGAAACTCCAACGATTGGTGTTGCAATGACGTCCGTCGCACCGAGCCCCGTGGACATCGGTGACGTCAACGAACTACTCAGTGAAATTTTTCAGGGGGCAGATATCAACGCCACGGAGGACCAAGACTCAGAGTTTAACTTGGAACAGTTTTTTAGTCAATTAAGCAATGTTTCGAACTCCACGTTGGCTCACAACATCGAAGGGACAGATGTTGGCTTCGGTGAAGGTCATGCAACTTCAGACCAAGCGCGACCGTTGGAGCCATCTGCAGCCATCGTGGACGAATCGCCAATCACGACTTTAACGGGTGAAATGGCAGTCGGTGGATCGTGGCCATGCCTCAGAGACAAGTGTATCGCTTGTCCTTTCATGTCGCCCGGGACCAACCAGATTGGTGTGTATCGACTCACCGCTAAAATAAATTGCCTCAGCCGCGATGTGATCTACGTGAGCATGTGCCCAGTCTGTGCCAAGGTGAACGGTCTGGGGCACTCGATAGGTTCCATGCTCTCGGAAGTAGTGCAGCTACAGGCGCAAAGTAGGGTCCATACAACCCTGTTATCCAAGTGTAGCCTCAACCACGATACAATCCTCATCGGCTTGGAGCAGTACACTACCGACGATGACCTCATGGAAAAAGGTGCTATGTGGAAATCGAGGTTGGAAGCGTTATCTTCAGGCGAAGCATCGGTTATATAAACGTTATGAACAAATTACAAGTGCATGTCAACCATGGCGGCTAGAACGCTACTCGAATTAGACGGGTACGAACCTGACGAGATGAAGTCTCTCTCAAGGAAGATCTTGAGATGTGCAGCAACTGTAAAAGAGGAAGCCAGGCGATTCTACTGGTTGGACAGAGTTAAGATTTTGGTAACGAAAAACCCGCGTCTTCTCGTCGAGAGTCTCTTGGAAGATCATGCAACGGCACCAAATTCCGTGTTAAATCGCGTCGTCGAGTTTGTGGAGCAGGGCAAGTGGAATCGCGACCAGTACGTGGCAGTGCAGGTGATGGAGTTGATAGGCAATGTTGAGGTGGATCGAAATTTATTGCGACTTAAGGAGTTGTCACTGCGAAATTACGCAATGGAAACAATTGAGAACAAGATAGATTGGGAAAACAGGCAACAGACAGAGTCCGAAAAAGAAGCTATCGCCCTTGAAGAAATTCGGAAAATTCTCCAGGAAGCCAACAGTGCTCTGACGGAAGAAGAAGTAAGACTTGTGGCCAAACATGTACTTTTTGTGGACCAAAAGAAGAGTCCAGATGTCAAGGAGGGATTGGAGCTAGTGTGGCAAGAGCTAGTGAAGTACGCAGCCCAGCGAGACGACGATGGAACCCTATCACGGAGACTCTGCCTCATTGACAGATTGCGGAAATGTACCACGCTCAACTGGAAGGAGAAAGAGGTGTCGATGGTACTCTGGGGAGTTTACTCTCTGATGAACTACTGGAAGATGATCCAGGAGCCAAGTCCCATCGTTCTAGAAAATGTGATATCAAAGACCCTGAAGTCGAAAGAGATAGCGACACGACTACCCATGGAACCTTTTGCAGTGGACGTGACCACCTATCGCGGACGAAATTGCAGCGACTCTGGAGACAGGCTTTTTCATGAAGATGTCCTATGCTTGCTTGGCTCGGAAAGCAAAGTGTACGAAAAGTACGACCCTATTGAAGCCAGTCACGGTCCAAGTCCTCATGAGACCAAGCAGGCAACAGCAGAGCAAAAAGCAATGATCAAGTCATGCGAGGAGATGCAGTCCTCGGACCATGTACCCCGACTCTTTGAAATGCCTAAAAGAAGAGAGGGAGAAGAAGGAGAAGAAGAAAGCGAAGAAAGAGACGAACGAGTGATAAAGCGCCTAAAAACTGCCCCATGGCACACGTTGATGCAAGTGGTGCAGCCTGAGGCGTTTGATGAGAAGCTCATGACAGTTTTGCCAGCAACAGCCAACAATCGATCCTGCGTCTTGGATTTAAAGAAAGGTGTGAGCTACGAGGGACCGATGAACGCTTCTGCTGCATTGAGCGTATTGGCGGTGAGTCGTTTGGGAAGCAAGGTGGCTGATCTAGAGGCGGTACCAAAGGTGCAATTGTTTCTCAATGCCACCAAAGATAAGATCTACGTAGAAAAGACGTTGATTGGGATACCGGAAGACACCGAGATACAACACCCGTTGACCCCGCAGGAGCGATCGTTGTTTCCTGTCACAAAATTGGAGATACTAGAGCCCGAGTGGAAGACGTTGAGGGCGTCCATAATCAAAACCTTCATATTTCGAAGGATAATGGGGATGGAATGCAACCCAGCAAAATGCCTCCTGAATCCAGAAACCAAGAAGATTTACATGCCCGATCTCAACACATCACGAAAGGATTACAAGCGATGTCGCACCACGGTCAAGAGGGAGTCAGCCGATTGGCTCTTCGATAATTCCACCCATCGAGAAATCATCCACTTGGTGTCTAGAGCATTGACAGAAGATAAAGATTGCATGAACGAAGTGGAGACGTGGCTACTCCGTTTGATAAGTAAGACCGCCTTTGAGGAAGCGACAGCTTCTATACTCTGTCGTTACACCATCCCATTCGAAGACTTCGAGAAAAACGCCCTGGCCGTGAGAGATGCCTATGGTATTGTACCCGAGACAGATGATGAATGTGATGAACAGGAGGAAGATGGTGAAGATGAGACAGCCTGACTTGAAGCAAGCATCTATAGACAAAGCTGACAACAAGTCTTTATTTTTTGCTTTTCATTATTATTCGCTTCAAGCTTATATCAGTTTACTAGTCTATGTACCACATAACAGATAAAGCGTTCCCCCTGTATTTATCCCAAGAAATCAATAAAAAAAGCATATCATACCACACAGTTTCTGTGAAATATGAAAGAATAAGTAATGTATGTAATAACATAATATAATACACATATTATATATAATATATATATTATATATAACATGTATATATATATATATATATACATATATATATATATATATATATATATATATATATATATATATATAGATAGATATATATATATATATATATATATATATATATATATATATACATATGGTAAAATAAAATTTTAGAGCCATTTTACCTATTAAAGTGGAAGGCTGTCGTTCCTTCAGAAACTTTTGTTGTTAACAGCTTGGAATAAATGAGGTTGAACCCATGGAAACGAAGTGCGCGATGACGGACAAACCACCAAAGAAAAACATTACGGTTGCTGTGGAAGGAAACATTGGAAGTGGAAAAACAACTTTACTGAACCATTTTCGGGAAAATCCCATGGTTGAGGTATTGGAAGAACCAGTTGCCGAGTGGCAAAATGTTGGGGGTGAAAACCTTTTGGAGTTATTTTACACAAACTGCCAAAGATGGGGCTATTTGTTTCAGTCTTATGCTGCTCTTAGCCTCCTCAAAATTTACCAACAGCCACATGTGACGCCTGTGAAAATGATTGAAAGAAGTATTTACAGTGGATTCTATTGCTTTGGGCACAACCTTTTCAAAAGTGGAATGATGTCTTCCGTCGAACATTCAGTGTACCATGAGTGGTTTGACTGGATTACAAAAATGCAGCAACCTCAACTGGATTTGATAATTTACCTGAGGACATCACCAGAAACATGCATGCAGAGGGTTAAGAAAAGATCTCGAGCCGAAGAAAAAAGTCTCCCCATGGAACTTCTTTACGCCTTACACGAAAGACACGAGGAGTGGCTAATTCAAGGAAAATTTCCTGTATCTGCTCCGGTTATAGTCGTGGATGGCAACAGAAATCTTGAAGAGATGATACAGTTTTACCGGGTCAATGACCAATATCTGCTAGGAATGAAAAAATGGCCTCATTACCACTCTTTACAACAAGTTGATTGCTTAAACTGAAACGTCTGGAACTGATCCTGAAAGAAGGAGTTTCATTTTTATTTTTTGGTTCTTATCTTATTTATTAGTAATAAAATGTCCAGTTAAGTCTGACGGTGAATTATCCGTCCGGTTATAATCAAGCTCTAGTTTTACTATTGACCACTATAGATAATATATATATATATATATATCACATATCTTATGTTTATCTATTTCACAAACTGTTCCAAACAATAAAATTATAAGGTCATTTCTTTATTTCATCTCAAAGGCTTGCTATAGCTAATCCAGCCGTTCTGTTTATCTGATGGATTTTCCAGAAAGCGAAGTGAATCTCGAACCTTGATCCAAGCAAAGACGGTGACCTCAAATAAGACCAGAAGACCCCATTCGATCAAAGGCCAACCTTCGATCAGAATGAGCCATAACAACCTATCCAACCCAAAAGTCTCGGAAGACCATCGAAGAGAAACAGCATCACTTGTATGGCTCTCGATACCTTGTTTTCGCACAAACCCGGCAACAAGGCATCGACCAAACCGTTGATGATCCATCTCGAAAGGGATATAGTCCGAAAGTACGCAAGACTAGGACATACGCGTACGCGCGCAAGCAGTCGGATCAGTTCGGCCAAAGCTTGCCCGACCGGTGATTCCTTTGTATCGTCGATGTGGTCCTTGAGACTAGCCAGTTGAGACAGGATCGGGGGTACTGTCAGGTGAGTTCGAGCAGCGTAGTCTCCTTCGTGTGAGAGTCGTTTAAAGTGGCCGGTAAAAAAATCCTTGAAACCGTGTCCTACCTTTGACGCCTCGTTGGCGACGGCGTTAACAACCTCAAACACAACAGCCACGATTTCGTTGATGAAATCTGCCACATCACCAATGACCAATCCAAAGTGCAACAGAAGAGTTTTTAATAAATTCGTGACCACGATGACGACTGCTATGGCTATCCACAAACGAGCAGAGAATAGATTATACAAGATCTTTCCAAGGGCGATCACGAATCTTGCACACAAATGCGAGCCGTCGAGAGGTCGATGTACGGTTTTGTGGCGGCCTTTAAACGCTTGGTCTTGCATTTGTCGTTGTGACAGTGAATCCACGCGCGCGCTCGATTGTCGATCACGAAATACATCGTAGCATGGCCATGTGTGTTTCCTTTAATGACACACCAGTTTCCCTCCTTACGCCTTCGTACAGCGACGAAAGGCGGCCGCGAGGCCGGTGCTAATTCCACCGAAACAGTTTCCCTTGTACTAGACAAAGCGAGACGAATGGCTTCTATAGCTTCGTTGAAGTTCACGTCGCATTCGTTAGCAACAGTTTTTATGTTGTATCCCGTAATCCCAGGAGCTTGTTTAGATAAAGTTGACCTGAAGACTGCCATGTCGATACCTTCCCATGGTGGCACGTCGTGTCTGGCATGCACGAGTGCACCAAAGACATCGGCAGGAGTACCGCGCCAAGGAACCAGGCGATGGACATAGGAACCGTCTTGTCGCCTCTTAAAACAAGCCGGAAGACGAAGTTTGGTGATCGATTTGTCGAGATACCAAGAGGAGTGCGCACCGTCTTGGCGTTCCATTTCTTCGTACACCACTCGTAGATCCTTGTAGTTCCAAATGATGACGTTGCGGGGAAGAAGGAGATTTGCGTGGACGCTAACTTTGTCCAGTCCCTGGACTCGGACTACTCCTTCCGGTGTCACCTTCGCCATCATCTCTTCCGATATCCACATGCGGGTCTGCGCGACTCGTCGTTTGTGAGAGCCAAAATCGAGACTCGGTATCAAGTGACGCAAAGCAGCATCTGCAGCACGTTCGATGCGCTCGAGCCAGGTCATCGGGTTCCACGTAGAGCCAATGACTTTGTCGACAGGCATATCCCAGTCGACGGGAATCGCAGTGAGGACCAGATCGTCACGATAGACTTCACTGAATGCGGGTGACTTGGTTCCGGATATCAACTTTTCCAATCCGGCCGAATCGCAAGCCGCGAAAGAATAACCCATCCCATTGTCGTTCGGGTACTGCAACAAAACCATCCGCTCGTCCATGGATGGTGCCGGTGTCTCGATCCCCAAAACTGTCCATTCTTCAACAAAAGCCCGGTCCCACGGAGGTAGCCCATCTACGTACCGAGCCACCGTCTTAAGGTAACCGGGATGGTTTCCCCGACTGGCATAAAATCGTTCCAAATTGGGCACAAAGGTACGACAGGCAAATGGAGCGACGACAGCCTTCGTTTTGACTTGCTCGAAGAAGTAAGTCTTCGCATTCTTCAATCTGAAAAATTCAGAAACCCGTGCCATTTGTTCCTCCTGTTGTTCGGCGCTGTTCTTCTTTTTCTTTCTTCTTTTCCTCTTCTCAGTAACGTCTGATCTCGTGATGGAGTCCTCGTCTGTTCTTAGAAGACGAGACACGATTCGGCGCACCACAGCCAAACTAACGTTGCTTCCCTGCACGGTCCTTCGTAAGCACTCACTGCGAGCTGCGGCCATGAGTTCCCCCAGTCGCACAAGTGGTAAAGCGGTGGACGCGTCACCGAGTGCTTCTCTAATAGCGTCGTCTTGCTCGTCGAGGTAGTCGATGCGTCTCACGTCCGGTAAAGGCGCTAACCGCAAAAAACCTCCCTCTCGAAGGTGTGCTGCAGAAATGCTAACAAAGCTAGACACGTTTTGGGCGAGATGATCATTTTCGCATAGCGCCACCGGAACGGCATCTTTCTTGGCTTGGTCAAACAGACACACAGCAATGTTCCACTTCCAGAAATTACGAGACGCCTGTCTGAAAGAGTCATCCCATCTCAGAGAAATCTCGTCGTTTTTCAGGACGCCCAAGATGCGTGCCCATTGTCCCTTGGTGGATCCAAAGGGGTTGCGATCGACCACTACCACGATCCGGTTGAAGTCTGGCATTGGCTTAGTGCTGCAAATATGGCGTTTGTGATGATGAAAATAGCCTCTTGGTTTGTGGAATAGGATGCTGATTTATCTTTTCTCCACTGAAGGAAAACGACATCGATCCACCAGTTAAGATGGCTCAACCGCCACGCTTGCCACAGGAGGTCGACCACGGAACGATGTAAGATCAAACTGTTTGTCCAAGGCCCCACCAGGAAGCCGTCGAAATCATCGTCGTCGGCATCTTGGCAGTTATTGGAGACCTGAATAACCGTCCTGCGCCCGCGATGCCGGCTATTGATTTCGGGTGCCCCAGAAACCGACGATGTGGAAGAAAGAGAAGATAATCGTCTACGGCGCGAGCCGTTTCGAGGATTACTGCGGAATGGAAGCCGCTGAGTAGCCACCTGCCACCAGCGTTGTTGTCCTCGAGTGTACCGAGACGTGAACCAGTTGATGTGATCTCTAAATGACTTAACGGTGCAATCCCACTCCAAAACGGGACATCTCACAACAGTGACCCGGAGAAGGTCCTTTCTTTTTCCAGTAAGTACGCACTCCGCGCCCTCCTCTTCCTCGTCTTGTTTGCAGGGTCGAACAACCGGCAAATGTTGTAAGGCCGTCATACAGAAGTTCGACCAATCGCCAGCATGAAATCGCTGACGGGCATTTTCTAAGGCGGGGTCCACAAACTGCGTCTTCACGAGTTGATAGAATGCTGCGTGCAATCTGTCCACTTGTGCATACGAATCAGTAGGAAACCTGGCGTCTCGTCCCAGAAACGCAGATACCTGTCGCGTGACGACCATGGCCCCTATGAGTTCTTGGACCGGATCGAAAGGAGAACGCGTCGAGTCTTCTTGATCGGGAACTGTCCATGGCGTGCTTTGAAGCAGTTCTTCCGGGTGAAATGTCAGCAGATTGGAAAACCAAAGCGGTTGCCTGTCCTTGGGAATTCGTAGGGCGTCGGGTACGTGGCAACGAGACAGGGTACCTTCGTCCTGTTCGATTGACCCCGTGGTGTCTCCAGAAGAGAATAAGGACGGATGGAGCCGGACGGCGAGGGTGGGCAGTTTCTGGGGAAAGAACCATTTCTTTGAGACTGGGCAGACAACGGCCAGGACCTGTGCGTTGCTTATGTAACGCAAATCAGCCAGGCCATATCGGCGATACTCGAGCAGAGCGTTCTTGATAAGAGGGTCGCTGGACAAAATAGATGATAGAGGGTCCCCGGACTCCTCCGCGTACTGGATATCTACAAGTTCCTGCTCCTTTTGAGCCAAGGTCTCGCAGTGCTTTCGGAACAATGCGCGTTGTCTGTCTTCCTCCGAAGCGAGTGAATCTTCGAATTGCACGGCAAGCGCTTTTAGCCTATGAGACGCGTGGAGACTCGTCCACGCCTCGGGCTGATCCTCACCTTCGCACAGACCAAACACTCGTTCGGTGCTCATTCGAGTTTTGTACCGAACGGAAAATGGGTCTTGATTGTATTCACCTTCGGCTTGCTCGTAATAGTCGACTTGAAGCGCGACGATTCCTTCTGCAAAGTCTGCAAACGATGTCATCTGCCCTGGTGGAAGAAAGCAAGGGGATGATTGTTAGTGTCATCGATGGGGAGGGTCGACCATACGATATTCCTCTCGAACAGGTGCGTAGGTCCAGCGCCGCATTTTGGAACAAGTACACGCTCTGCAAAGAAAGATGGGTGCACTTGCTCGTGGGGTTTGCTCGTGGTTGCCGCTATACCGCCATGTCCCTTGTTTTACAAACACCCGCTATTTTGTTGATTCGCGAAGACTGGGTAGGACTCTTGCGTTTTCCTCGCCAAGAAGTACTGTCGATGGTGAAACTTGGCGATGCGTTGATCCCGCGACCACCGAATACCTTTGGTTACGAGATAGACTCGGCCTTGAAACACATGGCCATGTGTTTTGGACGCGGGGTTGCTCTCTCGGGAGACATCATTGGACTGTACCTCACGAACCCCACCCCGGATGTACGGCGTTGGTTCAGGCGTGTTTTTGTCGAGACGGCCCCTGATGATCGTTTGGTACAAGAAGCGTGGCAACCGGGGGTTCATCCGGTCGTCAACAGGGGACTCGCCTTGCTTCATCGCCTAACCGGCGGTGGCTCGTCCAGCGTGTTGGATCGACTATTGTCGGTCGAAGTACGTTGCACCACCTCGGAGCAAAGTGCCTTGGTGGCACAGTGTAGACGCGCAGCCGGGATCGTGGACATAGAGCGCCCCATGAAACGAAGAGACGTGAAAGTGCAAAGCCATGCGGGGCAGTGGGAATTTCAATGGCACAACGTCCCCGTCTGCTATGGCAATGAAAAAGTGTACGAAAGACCAGACGAGAGATTGCGCTGGGTGGCGATATGGATGGCATGCACGTTTTCCAACCGGCCAGGGTTTGTTACGGTTTTGCAACGCACACCCGATGCTTTAATGACGGCGCTGTTGCCGGCCATTAAACAAACCTTAAAAAAGCAAAGTGATAACGATGGGAAAAAAGCGAAAACGACCAAGCGACGAACACGACGACAACGACGACGACCTCGAGAACGCGCAGGAACTTGATCGTCGCGTTGTCAAGCGTCGGAGACACCGTGATGACCAAACGAATCGAATATTGTGGCCGCCCGAGAAGTTCGACCTCACCTTTGTTGCTTGGGCTCGTCAACAATTTCCTGATACGGGATTTTGTCTCGATTTTCGAGCGCGATGGCTAAAGAGCCGGCAAGCGTGTCCATTGTGCGACAAATACGCCATCCGAAAGATTGCCGACCTCGATAGCACGTGCAAGGACGGAAAGACGCGCAAGGCGGTATCAGAGGAATTCCCAACAAGATTGGACATCGAAACGCTAGAAAGAATGGAGTACATCATGTGCGGCAGGCCCCACGGAGCGCAGTCGTTCAATTACGTGCGGACCGAAAGTGATAAGGCCGAGGTAGAAGTGACATTCGAGGGCGTCGTTCATCTTGGTTGGCCGGAGTTGTGCGCTCTCTTGGAAACGTGCGAGTTTTCGGATCTCATCGTAGATTTGAACGAGCAACGCGTCTCTTTGAAGTTAACTCCAAGAGTAAAGGAACCTCTAGATGCCGAAGAAGTGGGTATGGCCCTGGTGGGTTATTATCTTCGTTTAGTTGACACTACGCACGTGCCGATCAGACGCGATGCTCTGCAAGACTTGCCATAGCCAGTTCGATCCAGAGACGGTACTGAAGGAGACCCTAGCCAAGACCCATGACGAGATTTTTTGGGTCTGTATCTTTGCCAACGATATCGGAGCTCCGCCGAAGCTTGGCAGTGATAAAAAGTATCACTTGACTGTAGGCGACATCCACAAAATGGACGTCAAAGGTATCCCCGTTCGATACTTCCACTGTAGCGATCCCGTGGGGCGCGTGTTATTTGGATGGCATATTCACTGGGTAGGTAGAACTACTTTTGCGTGCGCTTGTGTTGCCACCATCAACGAGGCGTCGTTCAAAGCGGGAGCACCGGTCCTCCTCACTGTTGCATGTCAATCTAGTCTGGGAACTGTTAATTGTGTGCCGGACGAGATTTCCATCACTCAACTTGGGGCGCGTGATGACACCGTGGGTGTGTTTTGTCATAGGGAGTCGCTGCGTGACGTGTTGACTCGCTTTAGGTTTTTTACTCAAAGTGGCACCAAACCTATTAAACGCCACTGCCATCGAGCTAGTGGATTTCTGGGTTCATCCATGAACTCATCAACAACCACGATGACTTCTGTTGCACCGGCCAGAGTATCGGAAACGGGAAATTGTGCACCAGAGGTAGTCGGTGCAGAGCAGGTACCAAAAACGGAAGAGTCTTCCATTGTCCCTGAAGGAAATGACGCCATCGGAAAGATGTCAGAAATCGAGGATATAGCCCAGCAAGTGACACAGATTCGAAAGACGTTAGAGGATCAGGCCGCCGCTCTGAACATGACCCGGGGACTTCTCGAAGAGGCAGCACTGAAGTCACTGGCAGAACTCAAGGCATCGGAGGCCTCGGGTGAGCGCAAGGTCCGTAAAGATATAGAACACATGCTAAGAGAGGGAGTTATTCGCGACATCGACAACCCTGACCAACCGAATGTTCCGCACGCAGATGCCGTGCACACTCTAGTAAAGTATAACATAGAAAGTTTTCCAAATGTGCTCGCCAAGTCGTTCCGCGATGCCGTGGAAGTTGCACTGGGAGAGACGACACCTTCATCGGCTTCTTCAAAGTCAAACGAAACTGGGGACGAGGAGATCGGACCTAGCATTGGAACAAGTCTGGTCTCTGTGAGAGCCACGGCATTACGAGCGAGAGCCTTGAATGAAGAGCGCGGCAATATTAGCCCCGTTCAAGAACATCAATCGCCACGACTATCTACTTTGCAACAAACTCCACAAGCTCAAGTTTCAAGAAAGAGACAATCTCCCTCGTTGCAGATGATTCACGAAGCCCTATCGCGAAGATTGGTGCAAGGCCGTAAGCGAGATCGCGATTCGAGTCAGCATCTGCCTGCCTATACAATGGGTCTTAAACAGCGAGAGGAGAACGCGATTGAATCCAAGATACGCAAAGTCATCCAGGATACTATTCATGATGAAATACAGCACTGGAAACAGTCGCAGCCGCCTTCTCGGGAAGAGGATAAGGAGCAACGCGTTCTGATGGACGAGTTTCGAAGATTTCTGGAGCAACGCCCAATGCAGCGGGGCAACGAACTACCAGCGCAACCTCCTTCGTCTTCCACGCCCACTCCCACACCACCTGCAACACTCAATCAGGCTCAAGTTCAAGTTCCCCCCCAGACACAACCAGCGCAAAATGCACACGCTCTCGTTCGGGCGAGTGGAATGTCGCTGCACGGCACGTCGCCAGAAGAGGACACTAACGTCACTCTAAAGGATCTGGGTATATTCTACTGACCGCATAGTGCATACGTTTTCGGTCAGTCAGCCAGTTCTTCGTAGACAATGGCCATATCAACTACGTCTTTCAACGTGCATCTTCATCCCGGTTACTACCAACTTCAGGAAAATGTGTACCAGAACAAAGGACAAGAGGGTTATGCACCGATGTCGCTTAGAGGCCGGGAGGTCTTAGAGGGTCAAGTCGTTGCCTTGAAGCTCGACATACCGAGCGATGACATTCCTTGGATCGCTTATCCAGATGCAGCAGGGATGCCAAAGGACCCTGTGTATCATGCAGCATGGATGGATGACGTGATTTGGGCAGTGAATCAACGCAAAAGCTTTCTAGATCAGACCAATCAGTTGATGGATGTCACTATCGTACCAGCAACGCGCGAGACAGTGCTTCACACTGGAAGCGATCCGGTCAGTATAGGGGATCTCTTGTATTTGCGATTTCCGACGGACGCGGACGTACAAGCACAACAATCGACCTTCAGAGATTCCTTTAGCGGATATGGTGGTCGTAACCAAATGTGCCCACCGATGTTTGCAACTTATGGTATTCAGCCTCAGACCGTGGACCATAGAGGACGGATGTTTAGCTGCATGGATAGATACAGACGTTTCCTGACCACCGATCAGATGGATTTCGATGTGACTAGGGACGGAGGGGAAGGAACAATCGCACAGATAGAGTCTTCCAAGGTGACCCGCATCACCCGTCTGTTGTCTTTCATAAACCAATATTTTAATCAAGACGGGATCGGCCAAGAGATAAAGACCCTAGCAGCCTCGATCAAGACCGAGGCTGCTGGGGAGGAAACTATGATGAAGAAATGTCGAGAGTCCAACGTGTTTAAAACAACCGCAGGAGTACAATTCACTTCAGAATTGTTAGCAATGCTGTGCGAGAACGATACTGCCATGTACGAACCGAATCCATTCGGAGAAGTCCTGCAGTCACTTGAACCAACAGGTTCTCAACGCATCTTCCCTGGAGATAAGATGGTCGTAAAACTGTTTAAACAATAAATAAAAATAACAAACTAAACACCTCGTGCGTACGTTATCAAGAGATCTTTTCTAAGCGAAACAAACGGGGTGACAAAGGGTACTTCAAAATTTTTAATCTTTGTCTGAAACATGTATTTTTTATTATACACTCATTTGTATGAAATGAATATATATAATATTTATATTGTATATGTTATATGTTATATATATATATATGTATATATATATATATATATATATATATATATATATATATATATATATATATATATATATAATAAGCAGATTAAAGGAGCTGGATTAAATCTTAAACATCTATTGCACTTCGGGATTTTATCAGACTTTCTTTCTTCCTCTCCATTTATTTTACATCTTTCACATTGTTTTTCGCAAAGTCCACAAACATTCTGTGGCATTGTCCGTTTCTTTGAACAGACGAGCTAGACTATCTGCGCGTCCAAACACTACATCAAGAATGAAATTAGCCGTTTCTTTCCCGTGTACATGCTGATAAAATATGGCATCACCGAGAATCGTACCCGAACGTGAGAACAGCTCTATCAGTTCTAGGTAATAACTCAAGAAAGATTGAAGTGTCATTTGAGAGTCCTTCGATTTATCTATGGCCACTATCCGCTTGGATTGTAATTTACACTGTAATGGGAACTTGTGGTTCAGCGACCGTCCACCGTTCTCGAGGAAATCTGCGGCGGCAGCACCAATTTCGAGATGATGATTTGCTAACCAGTCGCCAGTGCTAGTGATCTCGGTGGGAAAGTAATCTAACTCTCTTCTATGCTGGTTGTATGCCATTGATTTCAAATGGTTGATGTTACGTTTGACAATGCAGCTGACAACGGAAGGAATGTCGAGCGCCTTTGGTTGAGCCAAAAGCCTCTGATAGTGATCAGCGTCGTCTGAACGAAAAACGAATACAACGTACCCGCTTCGTCTGCGAGGGATTCCCAATCCGGTCATGGATTCCTTTCTGATCTTTTGTTCTTCTCGAGAAACGACATAGGGCTGACCACCTGGTCTCCAGGCGTGAATTGTTTTTCCTTCTTTAATCATAGACGGTATGGTGCAGACGGGACGCCTCTTTACAATTACCCTCTCTGTCTCTATTTCATCATCCAGGGGAATGTCCAGGGGAACGTCTGTGCTATTCATGGAGCCTGTCATGGCCACGTAGACATCTGAAGATTTTTTGTTGGTCGAGGTATGAAGACGCATCACGAGGTTGATTGCCTGTCTAATATTGGAGGCCCCAAATACCTCGAAGGTTTCTTGCCCTTTATCTTCAAGTTTTATCAAAGTTACGACGCATGGATAACTGTTACACATTTTATCTTCATTACCCCGGGAAATGCGTATGCCATTTTGACCGGATTGATATGGTCAATGAATGGTTGACGTTTCTTATACGCGAGCACGCCATCTAGGACACAGTTATGTTGGTATTCGTACCATCTATTTTTCCATTGATGTGAACTCGAGGGAAGCGGCAAGGTTTCCTGTGAGACTGTGGTACATTGCAGAAACGGGGAAGCACTATCGGCTGGAGCAAATTCTGGAGGACAAGTTGTGGTTTCGTTGATAGGCAAAGGCGTGTGAATGCCATCGTCAAGTAAGAATAACGACTCTTGTTCGTCACCATCTTGTAATTCTTCTTCATCGTCTTCTTCTTCATCATCATCTTCTTCTTCTACACGTTCCCCTTGTCCTTCGTTTTTATCGTCTTTTTGTTGTTTTTGTTCTTGTTCGTTCTTATCCGCGGGCTTGTTCTCATTTTTCTCGAAACAGATAAGGGTCTCGACGGCGGAGACGAAAGGAAGTGAAGGAGCAATGTCCAACAGGACGGGTGTCACAAGCGGTGATGGCCGACACGATGACTGTTCTGGAGTATGACTAGCATTCGATACCGTCTCCACAGAGGTAACTGTCGGGAGTGATTTCGAAGACGATTGCAAAAGAGAATCCGAACGAGACGGTGTTGTCTCGAGGGAAGCCGTGACCGGTTGCAGTCCGTCCGGTGACTGAGCTTTACACCACAAGGAAACGGGAGTAGCAGGAACAAAAATATCTTGGACGCCTTTAGGCGGTATGCCCATAGGTGTTGGTGGAGGAGGTGACCAATCCGCAAACACGTCGTCTTGTGCGACATGTTTTATATGCCGAGCTGTAGTCATCAGTGGACTTTCATCTCGATGATCCATCTCAACGGCTTGACTTGACGGCGTCCTCGGAAGAGGCAATGGAGATCCTTTCGATGGTTCTTTTCCCAGAGATATCCTGTTCTCTTGTGAACCAAGATACTCCAACGAGGTTTGGGTGGCGTCGACAATCGACGTACTCGTTCCCTCGAGACTCCTGCTCGGCTGTGCCTCATCATGACGCATCTCTGTAGAACTAACAGGGAAAGGTGTCGTCGTGGCCAAAGTTTCGTTCTCTCGGTCTTTTCTCCTAAACTTGTTCGGTTGCATTAGAGTGAGAGATTCATATTCGCTTCTTCCCCGTTGTCGCTTTTTGTGAGATCTCCTGGCGCACACAGCAACAAGAAAGATAGCATTCGACAACAATATAGGCCTTGGATGCCTGGTAGCCGAAGGACATGCCAATGACATCTGGAATCGTTTGGCCTCTTCCGGGTTCAATCGAACGCGCTTACGAGCGAGGGCCAATTGTTCCGCGACGTTTGGACAGAGTCCCTGGAGGAGGCATTGCAGGCGCGTGGCACAGTCCAGGTCGTAATCGTTGATTGCCAAATGAAACGAGATACACCAACCATCTCCTACTTCGACGGGATACCCTCGAACGGTAACAAAGACAATACCACACGATGGTTCTTGGGATGGAGGTCTCACCACCACATCTTTAATTGAAATGGCACTGGATTTATTTTTCGGAACGTATAGGGCCAACGCGCCCTTCACTGGCCGACCGTCGTGAAGGGAATATGGATCGAGTGTTTGGAGTACCCTGGAGCCAGAAAATAACATCTCTTGTGCATATCGTTCGATCCAAGCCACCGCATCCGACTGAAACTGGACCTTTCCCATGGATCCCGTTCCATATTCTCCTGGAGCATTGCTCGGCAAGTTTGACCCAATGATCGGCAACGACACAAAAGCAAAACTTTGCCGGATCATTGTTTTTGAAAACTCCTGGTACGTACGCGCTTGTTCCCGACAAAAGTTCATCGCGATCTCGTGACAAGTGAAGACTTTTGCAAAAGCCATGCAAGAGAAAGGCCACGTGGAGCTCATCATCAAATTCTAATCACAGGGGTTTTCATTTCAATGCTAAAATTTGCTCTTTTCTGAACAACACTACGTAGCTCGTCAGACAGTCAGGGAGGTCAAGGAAGGATGGAGACTGCAATAAACAAGACGCCTACTTCGAACAAAGGAAAAATCCAAACCCATTGTTTTATTTGTGACATGGCTCTCAACGAGAACAGACCTTCAGAGATATGCACCGACTGCGAATATCCTCTCTGCCTAGGGTGTCTTTACATTTGCGACGATTGCCGCCTTTACGTCTGCTTAGAGTGCGAGCCAGAACATGATTGCGTCGAGTCTAGCCACACGGAAGATGACTGGACGGACGAGGATACCGACGAGAAACCCTGAGGGGATGCGAATTCCAAGGAAGTAGTCTGCCATTCAAAAATGGAACGAGGATCATTAGGCGAGCTATGAATTGTCAATAAAATATTTTATTTGAATCAAGGAAGAAGTAAACGTTCTTTGGGAACACAAGGAAACCCTTTGAATAGCTCGAAAGGAATCCCAGTGGCACGGTGTACTCTGGCCGGTGGCAGGGCATCGTGATGGAACTCCAACTGTTTATCTGAAGCGACGAGGATCCCCTTCGTAAAAGGTATCCTAGCTCTGTCAATGCTTTCCCACGGATCCGTAGAGATGAACAAAGATCTCAAATCGTTTGCACTGAGTACCAGATTGGGATGACCATCAACCCACAAGCCCACGAAACCGTTCTCTGGACACAGGTCGGTAATTCGTGCGGCTATCATCTCGTCCAGGCACGTTTCTCGTGTCTCACCATCCTTCTGCTTCCACAAGCATCGCGTTCTGTTTGGTCTGTATCGACCTTGGTAGCTTGCCTTGAGCCAATCTTCGTCACCCTGTTCCTTCATCTCCACTGTCTTCCATTTGCATCGGCTCGTCATTTCGCAGGCGCGTCTAAGCATCTCGTTGACTTCTTCGGTGTCGCGATCGACTTTCCAAACCGACGAGGGTGGCGATACGTTTGGCCAAAAAAAGGCCAAAAGAGTGCAAAGCAACGATTTCAACCACAACCAAGCCATGCGCGTTTCATCGTCGTGCCCGCACATGACGGCCATATCCGCAGGTTCGTCTAGTAAGGCCTTGAGGTTGGAAGGTGATGTGGCACACAATGGCGTCAAGACCAACAAGAGAGTCAAAGACCGGTGAGTTGAAACTCGACCCTGAATGACTTCTGTGAGAAGCTTAAACCCTACCTCTATATTGGACGGTATCGTCGTAATACGGGGCCTGACAGTGGCCCACAAATGTTGAACGATCTTCTCCATGGTATTGTTTTCGATGAAATCCCGATGTCGAAGAGGACTCAGAAAGATACCGAGACCAGACAGCATATCCTCCATTTCCTTGCGCGTTGCATTGGAATCAAATAGCTTCCACCACTGTCCATCATTTTGTAGGCAAAGTCTGAGCCTTCCAGCAACCGTCGGGTCCAAATGCCCGATGCTTCTAGGTCTCGGAGAGTCTGAATCCATTTACTTTCATCGACAATGTTATCGATTGGTTGCTTTTTTAATGGATCCCTGGTTCGAGGCCTGTGTTTCTTTAAATGGCGATCGTCGTGCGACCTTTACACGTACGACTCAATGCTTAACTGCGTGGATGGCCCGAACAGAGATACGTTGCCGGGGATGTCAGCGATGTGTCGGACGCGTCCCTGCCACTGATCCTCGCCAGATGGCATCCCTGCGAGCCAGAGACCGTCTTCTATTTTCACCAAAGGAAACGATCGCACCAAACCCGAAGCCCTGACAATGACGGCTTCATCCCATCGACCATCGTCCAGCCTTAAAAAGGCGATGCCTAAGGTAGTGCGGGAACCTCTACAGCGGAAACCAAGATGTTCGAAACGACGAAACGTCTCGTTGAATGCAGAGTCGATGATCAACCGATCCCCTATCCAGGCCAGAGCACGCACTGGTGTTGCTTTGGCAAGGACGTCGATACCAGTCACTTTGTCGTAAGGGTAGCGATGAAATCGAAACACGACGCGAGACCAGCCGGCGGTTTGCCAAGCGCGAGGAAAGAGAACCAACACAGTATCTTTATCTTGCAGTCCCAAACGGGTCACATTGGACAAAGGCAGGGGAACTGGTGTCGCACCGGATCCGCTCTGCGCAAGATGGCGAATGTGCGTCACGGTTGTGTACCGATTCGGGACAGTCAATGGCGAGTATGTACACCATAGCCCAAAGATACACAACATGATCGCAACGCTGACGCAGGCATCACCCAGCAGGTTTTCTCGTTGACAGTTTTTTGTCCTGCCCGTCGAGGCATCCACTCCTGCATGTTCAGTTGTCATGGCTGCCACATGCATCAATTGCTCGGCCAATAACCACACATAACACGATCGACCGATTGAGTTAACAAGCAGCGCTAAAAATGTGAAAGAAGGCGGCGAGGGAATAAAAAAAGTACACACGATCGAAAGGCACGGATTGATTATCGCGGGAATCTGCGTCGACATCGAAGACAGCTCTTGTACACGGACACGATCCACTTGAGGTACGTCAAGGTAGAGGAGCCGACAGCAGCCAAGATCAGTAAATGACACTTGTGAACGTTTGTCGCGTTGGCTATTGCGTTGGTCGTTCCCAAAGCGCACGCTGCCTCAAACATGCCAGCGATCAAAGACGCGTAGTCGTATCGTGGAACGAACGGATCGGTCATCTGCGATTTGAAGCGGTGATCTCCGATGGTAAGATGTTTGCGAAGTTCCACAAACGTGATGTGGTGGTCAAGGTATTCAAACAGCATGAGGAAGCGAAAGACAGCCGCGCGGATGGACTTGACGATTACCCATAACTTTGGCGGATTGGGCTCGCCCTTGCACGAGACGAATGCCAGTGCTAGGAAGGTTATGTCTGCGACGGTGCAGATCGTGTACGAAGTCCAGCGACCCACTGTGGTTCTTGGCCCAGATAAGCGATTTAGAGCTTGGTAGGAGACTTTCCTTGTATCGATTCTCATGGTCATTTTCTTTGACACTGAAAACACAAACACAACCTAATATGAGCTGGCAGAAAACACTTCCCTGTTGGATGCTACAGATCTGCACATGTAATATATGGAGTAATTGTCTCTGTTCCTTTTATCACTTTTACGACACGATGGAACTAATGAAGCGGGCAACGAGTCTCTACGAAACCCGGCTGAAATCGATCGACGCATTTTCTTTGGCAGCCGCCTGTTTGCTCGTTTCCTTCAGGCGTCTTCACGGAGGAGAACTAGGTGTTCAAACGTTGCAGCACTTACTCGTGAGCTGTTTGGAAAGAAAGAAGCACGGTATTGGCCGGAAAGTAACGTTCGAGATGATTTCTCAGAAGCTGCAGGAAATGGACGAGACCTTACTCGTTCGCAATTGGCAGACCCCTGTTCGCTTTGACCGCCTGAGCGACGATCGAAAAGATGAGCAATTGTACCTCGACATGTTACATTACATAGATGGGGTGCCCGACGTGGTTCCACCAAAGATCCCTGGCCGCCACGCGCACTGCATATCGCCCTGCCTTGATCTTGCGGGAAATAAGATCAACTGGGAACAACTGGAGAGAAGGAGCACGACCATAGCCTCTCGCATCATGAAAGACTGTTGGACCGTCTACGATAAGCAAATCTGCCATGAGGCACACATGTTGTATTCGGGTAAAAGCATCCTCATTCCAGGTGTTCAAATAGTGGACGACGACCAAATGACAACAATCCTCAGTTTGCTGAAAGAAGTGCTGGTGTTCCGAGAGCTTTTGCCCATTCTTCCTCAACTCTCGTGGCTCGTTCCACACGGGCCAAAGTGGGTGGACTCTTGCCAAGGGTTTTGACGGATACTGCGGATTTGAAAGAAGTCTAGTTGCATCGTTTGGTATTAACTTTTTTTGTATGTTAGATGAAGATAAAATAAAGCATGGACCTGGACAATGATCGTCTGGTAGTACAGTCTCGAAAACGGGCCTGGGAATGCTACCGAGATGAGACCGAGGCATTTTCGGCGCCGAAGAGGCCGATGTCTAATTTCGGCGTGGCTCCATATTCGGGTATTTTGGGCGCGTACCTGCAAGATAGAGAATACTCCAAGTATGATCATGTGCGCGAATTTGCCTTGAACCACGGTCCTTACGACGTCGATCCCTTCATTCCCGCTGACGAGGAAGAAAACCCGGTCACTCAAGACGTGTGGTTCAATAACTTCGGGCCGCTGGGTCAATCGACGATAATCGGAGATGGAAGATTAGTCTTCAAGTACAGGGGTATCGACGTGCTTCGACGCATTTCTAAGGACGACCCTTTTCACACGGTGGAACGCGTGAAAGAGGACAAAGTGTTCTTGAAAGGATATACGATGAAGTCGAGCGATCACGCTTACCGACAAGAGCTCTTGAGGAACTTGACTCAGGATTACCAAGTAGCCCCTACCGACGAGCCTCCTTATGGAGGGCTGACGACTGGCCTCACCTTTGCCGATCTCAAGTCGCACATCCGGGCATACGTGTCGAGAGTGAAACAGCTGAGGCGAACGGTGATGGCTTCAAAAGCCGAAGCGTTTGAGCTGGCCGATCACCAAAAAACCATCTATGGATGGAGTCGCCCCATTACAGTGAGCGGTGGAAGTCAGGCTGCGGCCGGCGTGGAAGCGTTGCTGTCATTGTGCATGGGTCCTCAAGACTTGTACGACCTCTTTCGGCCAATGGGTATCTGTTCCACGGGAAAGCGAAAAATCGACGTGGAAACTGACCTGCTAACGATCTTGAGCGGGGGAAATGGGAAAATGGGGATAACGTCTTTGGACACTTCGACATGCGACCGAGGAGAAACGGCACCCTTTTGCCTGTGGCTTGTGTACCAGCAAAAGTATTCGAACGTCGTCCAAAGCGCAAACCGCCACTTGGATAATTACCCCGACGTGGACTTGGTGATGACCAACAAACCACAACGTGCGTTTCTCCAAGGCTCTATGTCAAACGTGGGAAATGCGTCGTATTCGAGTAGAAATAATCCACGCGAGATCACGCCTTTTATTTTTGTGCATGTGGCCATAATCAGGTGCAGCCAGTATCCAGATCTCGATGACGAGACAGATGTGTATATGACTCTGGCCGAACAACATTGGCCGATTGTTCTCTTTCCTTTTCGTCTGAAGACTTGATGAAAGAAATAAAGTAAATTCCCAAAATTGATCAACAGTCTTTGCATAGGTTAACACTAACTTGGTCCTTTTAGAGGGAAACAAAGTTGCCGACTAGAAACAATAATGGGATTGGGATCGAAAGTGGCTACTACCCTTTGCGAACATGCCGTACTGACTCGCACTGTGCAGTTGGCGTGGCCAAACGATACGCCGAAGCAAACGTGGGGAAATCGTCACATCAACGCCGAACCCCATGATCTTTTAGACGTCAAGAAGCGAAGTGACCTTGCCAGGATCAAGACAGTCATATTCGACCTGACGCAACTAGTTTACGGCTTTCCTAAGGCAGGTCGGGAATGGATACGTTCTCATTGCGACACGCAATTTGTGAGCTTCGAAGAGAACACTTTGGAAGAGGTGCTGACAAAATGCATTGACGGCGGCTATCATATCGGAACGGTCGAGCAGCTTCCCGACAAACGTTATGCAGTGCACGTCGATACGTTCAACGACGAGATGTTGACGGGGTTTCTCTTTGATCGTTTACTAAGCTTACGTCGAGGCTAACGGCTTTGCTGCCGGATCTCGTGGCGGCCTACTACTTGGTGGACGGCGACCGTCCGGCTGCCAAGAGCATCACGAGTAAAAAGAGGTCTCTAGCCAAGTCCAGGTCCGAAGAACACAAACTGCGTCAACGCGTCGAGGAGTTTCTGGGTCCCGATCGCGTCGGCTTACTCGAACCCACCCCCATTCAGATAGGTGGGCAAGAAATGTTGCAAGGATCGTTGTTTGATTATCTTCGTAGTGGAGACAACCTCTGGAGACTTATCGACTGCCTGTGTCAAATGGTGGAACGCGTGGGGGGGCAAAACGAAGCTGACGTGGATGTGTTCGTGGCAAGAGGATGGAACTCCAGTACCGATTCAAGTAACCGCTGGTTTCGTATCGCCGGCAATAGACCCGAGAGCGCACGTCCTTTGAGAGATTATTTCAGTGGAAACGTGGACCTGGAAGCGGACGCCATGATGATCCGTTTGGGTCGGTTTGCCACCAACCGCCTAAACGGTCCTTCACTGTTGTCGACGACCGACTCTGACGTGTTGGTATCAATGATCGCCATAGGCTCGCCAGAGTTGTTCTGGGCCAAGCAACTCGGCTTCAGAGATAAGAAAAACGTGGTGGTACGCACGGTTCCCGCGGATTCAAAGAGCAGGTCATTGTTCGTCCCTCATCGCATAGATCTGCGGAGTATCGATCCTTTAGAGGAACCAGAAATATGCAACGATCACCTCCTGCCTAAAGTGGAGAAAAGTTTCCTATTCTCTTCGTGTCAACTGGGTGAGACGTCCAAGTGGTCCAATGCGGAAGCCGAACGTCGATTGTGCGCAATCTTTATTGTGTTGTTGAACGGCTGCGACTTTTGCGAGGATCTGTCCTCGTTTGGACCTCGAGGGATGGTACGCTTGTTGAGTCAAAAGCCCAAACTACGCAAGGTGCACTTCAGTCGCATCACTTCCATTCACAACATAAACAAGGAATTGGAGCATGGTATGCGACGCGAATGCCTGACGAGGTCGGACGAATCGGTTCGTTTCCCATGGAGATGCGGGGAATTTGTGTGCCTCGTAGAGGTCGATTTCGAAACCATGAAAATGTTGATACGAGCGGCCCTTACTCCCAAACCGATAGAGGGTCGCGATTGGAGACCCTTCATTCGTCGCCTGTGTTATTCCGCCATGACATTAGCGGCTACTGGCATTGGATTGGAGAAAGAGATTAAGGTCAACGCGCAGTTAGCCGAAAACTTTGGGTACGACTCGACGAGGGACTTTGAATACATACAGTTCGAAGATGAAGAATATAGCTCCATCGAAAAGAACAAATAAAACAACAAACACGTCTCACGCGTGTCCTCAAAGGATTCGTTGTATGTTTAATTCAAACAAAGCAAACAATTTTGATACACGATAAGATATGACTATGGCTTGATTTCTTGGCCTTTAAAACAATACCGAAGGAATTTGGGTATGCGTTGCTGCTCAAAACCGATGTAAACGTACACGGCGCCTTTGACCAAGAACCTGTTGGCAGGTCCTCCTTTACAATCAATGACAACAGTAAAGGGTGTATTGAAATCCGTCTCTGGTCGCGTGAGAAATGGGTCTGCAGGGACCAATAGAAGAGGATGGACCTGCACCTTAAAGACCATGGATCTCATACATACGTATATGATATACAAATAGATATAAAAGATATATAGTATAAGTATATATATATACTTATATATATATATATATATATATATATATATATATATATATATATATATATATATAAGTATATATATATATAGTTCACCGTAGTGAAAGTAAGGAAGAATCGTTTATTATTGGCACAAAGTGTAAATACGTGAAAGGCACGTTCGATTCAATTTGGGGAAATCCGTTCTCAGTACAACGGTGCGGGCGAGAAAAATGCATCAAGAGATACGAAACGTACGTCAGATCTAATGAGTTTTTAATGAGAGAGATTCCCTCGCTAAAGGGCAAGACTCTGGAGTGTTGGTGTAAGCAACAAAAATGTCGCGGGGATGTCTCAGCAAGACTCGCAGACGAAAGCAAGCAGATTGATGGTTTTTTTTTAAAAATAAATATCATATCATTCTACCCGTCCATTTCCTGATTTGGATCTGTTTTATTGGCCCTTACAATTGCGGGATATACAAACATTATTCACGTCGTAGCCTTCTTCAGTCACTTGCAGAGCCTCTGTGAACGTTAAAACCGCAAGCGTTGTGGTTTGCACGTCGGCTCCGGATTCAACATTGCGACAGGGGCGAGGTATCCGCGTCAAATACTTGGGAAGGACATCCACAAATTCGAGGTCGTGATACATAGAGAAGTCGTCAGTTTTGATCTCACAACCTTTCCTCGTCAAGAGAGGAAAGTGGATAGACTGGATCCGGCATACGACACACATGGGCTGACCCCAGTGCCATCGTACCTCGTGCTTATGGTAATCGTTATTGTCGAGATAATCGGTCAAGGTGCGATAGGGTGGCATTTCGAAAGGTCGCTTTCCGTGAATTTGGACGGCAAGGCAATCTCCGTGCCAACCGAGGCATGGTCTTAAATGCATGGGATTGTACACCCCGCGTCGCTTAAAACACAAGGCGAGTTCGAGGTGCTCGCGAGTCATTGGACGCCCGACGACAGATAAAGAAGTGGGAACATGCCATCCATCGGCTGTAGCTTCATCTCGGAATAGGGGTGCCATGGCTTCTAGATGACAATGCACTGAGACATTGTTTAGAAGATGCCTGACGTCGCGAACCGTTTCGTCGTCGCATTCTCCGTCACCACCGACAAACCGCTTGATCGTCGCGGTCTTGTATCTCTGAAACCACTCGGCATAGTCTAAACACTTGTCGGCATCCTTAACCAATTCTTCTAGGAACGCCGCGTCCTCGATACTGGTCGGTTGAATTGTCAGCGTTGCACAGGCCGTATGCAGGATGCGTCTCCTTCGCATTTTATTTGCATCATCAGTGGCATGAAGTCTGTTGCTCTCTGGAATTGTCGATGGAGGAGCTCGTTGTTCCGTCTTGCGAAGCTTACGGGGTCTCCGTTTGAATTGAAGGTCGCCTGGATCTTGGCAATCGAGGGAACGTGGTGAAGCCTGTACGATAGTATTGGTGATGGACAAATATCGGTCGAATTGATCCCTCGTCGACGGGCAGAGATAATCGGAACGGTCTGGCGGAAGAATATTCATTCTGTATCTTCTTTGCCCTGATACGCCGAAAACGGACCGACGTGAATCGTCTCTAAAGGGTCTGATTTTCCCAAGAAATTCATTGTGTGGAGTACTTCTTTGCGGACCCGCTCTACTTTGAGACGTTGTTTCTTAGCGTTTTCCAACTGCGCGCGCAAGTGGTTGCGGTTTTGAATGTAGCAGACGAGCGACGACTGTTGTTCGAGGTCATTGAAAACCATAGACTCTTCGCTGTCGATGGCGGTGGTCGACACTTTTTTCATGGCTTGAATCAAGCGTTCAGAGGAATTTTGCGTATACTCGATCAGGTCCTCGTAATATGTTCGCAACGCGGTTAACCGTGGACATTGATCCGTAGACTCGCTCTCGACGTTTGCTCTCCATTGCTCTATCCTTCCGTCGTTGGCTCGTACCAATCGACTGATGTCCGCCTCGAGTTGTGTCATGGCTTGTTTTTGATGCGACAGTCTTTCCCGTTCTGTACCTAACTCTCTTCGGATGTTACGTTCCTCGGCGATAGCGTATAAGGCTGCAGAATGACGCCTGGTCTCTGCCGCAAGGGGAAAACCGTACCCTGCACTCAACATATTAGAAAGAAGGGCGAGGAACTGGAAGAGTGGCGCGCGCGACTTGAACCACTCATTGTACCTATTATCCACGGTATTGAGCGCCTCTTCAAAATTTTCAATCTCCAAAGGAAGCTGTTTCATGTTGATGATGACTACTTCACGGGACGAGACGCTTATAGGAAACTCGGACTTCACAAACACAGTGTCACAGGCTCTGAGGCTCAAGCGAACCGTTCGCGAATTGAACGAGACACGGGCAAATGTTGAAGTGCTGAGAGAACGTCTAGATGCTGCAGACAGAGCTGCTCGAGATGCGTCCGTGCAACACGCGGCGGACATGGCTCGAGTGGAGGGCCAACGGGACGAACTTTCCGGCCTCTTGCGGGATAAGACGGAAGAGCTTGCCGCCGCAACCGAAAGGATTGAAAAGGTTGAACGGGAGTTGCAATCTGCCACCGACACCATCGAGCGATTAAGAGAAGAAGTCGCCATGAGGAACACGGATCCGCTACACGTTCAAGTGCGACACGGTAACGCTTACGACGCCCTACTGGACCAGGCTGTGAAGAACTCTGGAAATCAGAATGCATTGGTGGAGCTGTATCGCAATATCGAGACGCATACTTCAAACATGAGGTGGCAAACGTTTTTAAACGAAACGGCATTGAATGTTCGCAACCTCTTGTCCGTTTTCATGAGATGCGACCTTTCTAAGAAGCTGTCCGAAAAGGCAATGGTGGAAAAAATGTTGGCCGAGACAGAGAGGCTACAACCACCCCTGATCGGATACGCGCAACGGCACTTGGAATTCGAGGAAAACAAGAAGAAGAAACTGACAAAGGTGCAGATGCAAACCTTTCAGACACCATTACAAAAGGCCTTGGAGCTACTGGCCAGCGCTTGGGTAGAAGACATGAAAAAGAATCAGTCAAACGGAGTCGTGTTTTATTGATCAATAAAAGCCATGTCAAACCATGCAAATACAGATGCGAGGCTCGTGTCTTTAGTCCACTCTCTGGGGTCTACAGCCTCCGCCGGAGTTGTGGAAAGCCCACGATCAGTCACGTTCATGGCCATCCAACCGGCAAAACTCTTGGACATAAGGCGGTTCGTCGAAAAACACGCACAGAGTCGCACTAGCTGCCCTAGATGCCAGTGAGCAAAGTCCAAGAGTATGACAGTCTTGATACTTTGACTCTCTAGCGGAGCATTGTCGGTTTTCTTACGATAGACGATCGAAGCCACTTGTCGAATGCGTCGGGTTAAGGTGGCGGACATTTTTGTGTCTCCGGAGGCCATTTCGATCGTTGCTAAGTCGTGTGGCGTCCTTTCAATCAATCAATCAATCAATCAATCTTTATTTAAACACGGTAAAATCCATCAGGAATTTAAAAGTTAATAATAACCTAACTATCCTAAACAAAATTCAAAACCTGACTACAACTAATCTAACTAAAACCTGTTTTTCATGAATGCCGTGTATAACATTAAAAATGAACATTAACTAATCTTTTAAATTGGCTAAGAGATTCGGCTTCTCTCACATGACAGGGTAGGCTGTTCCAGAGAACTGCTCCGCTATAAGTAAAGCTGTTTTTCATGAAATTAGTTCGCGGAAATGGGACAAGTAGTTTGTTAACAGAGTCCCTCAGGGAGTAACGCGTTTCATTTCGTTTAACAAACTTAGATGATAAATATTCAGGAACAAGGCCATTTAAAGACTTGTATACCATTATGGATTTCTGTATTTGAAATTGAGTGGTCAAGTCTTTCCAATCGAGTTGTCTAATCAAACGGTTAGCATCAGCATCATAGCTAGAGAAGGTTAAAACGCGAGCGGCACGGTTCTGAAGCTTCTGTAGCCTGTCAAATAATGTTTTACCACAATTACCCCAGACAAGATTGCAATAATCGAAATGAGATTGAATTAGTGAGTTGTATATATAGTGAAGGGTAGGTGGAGGGACAAAAGGTCTAATTCTTTTTATTGCTCCAATTCCGGAAGCGACCTTTTTAGATAATTTATCAATGTGTGTTTGCCACCGTAGATTTTCATCAATAAATATTCCAAGCGATTTGACAGAGGAAACGTGTTCTATCGGAACATTATTAATCGAGAGCTCAAGTGGGTTCGACAAAGTACTCAATTTTTGTCTGGAGCCAATTAGCATGAATTCAGTTTTAGAAGTGTTCAAAGTAAGTTTATTGGAAATAAGCCATTTGTTTAGGTTATCTAAATCGTGACTCAGAGTTAACTGTATTGAATTCACATCAACGCCAGCATAAGTAATGTGGGTGTCAAAATGTGATAGCAAAACACGATGATCCGGAGAATCGGGGGTGATTGTAGAATCGTACACCATGATATATTCGTTCGCAGGACGTACCATGATGCGTGCGAGCAGATCCAAGGGTCTGTATTGCGAGGGGCCAGTGTCAATCACCGTGCGTCTAGGACGGCACATGGCCTCCAACGACGGGAGGAGAATGCGATAAGGACTGAAATAGAATCGTCTGCCGTTCATGTCATGCCATCTTGCAATGTCGAGTTCCACCAATCGTTCCCAAGCTCGTCGATCAACTTCCGTGAGGGCCTCGTGCAACAAGATTGAATCCACGTTGAAAAGAAGGTGGAAACAGCCAACAAGAGCCCGTTCCTCTTCTGTTGTAGGCCGGTCCACTTCGCACAACAATCGATACTCTTCGTCCGAACCGCCGTCAAATACTGGCATCAGAGTGCCAGGGTCGACAACTCGCGTTGCATGGAGAACGTGTCGGCGCTGGGGCGATGGGCGACGGCTTCGTCTCAAAAGGTCATCCACCCATGCCAAAACTTCCATGCGACCTAGCCTGATGTCAGCGATAGATTCCTCTTGGTCGTGCAGGGAATTGACCAGTTCCCTCTCAAGTGATTCCCAGAAATCAAGTCCGCCCGTCTCGACCCAACATTTTCCCGTTGTCGACGTTTTGCCTTTATTTTTTTCCATGGTTTTCCATAACCACGAGACGGCCTTTGTCCAGGCTGCAGGTTTACAAGTTTGAGGAACAAAGACTCGAAGGGATGATCGAAGTATATCGGGACGAAAAGAAAACGCAGGACCTATACTTCCACAACAGGATCTAAGGCCTCCATTCGTTCGCGGATGTAGGATGGACACGTAAAAGGGGTTGGGTTCGATTCCCAGAGCAGAGATCTGAGTGGCCTTAGAGGGAGTTTTGGAGTCTTTAATGGATATCACGGTCGCGTGCAAGGCAGAAGTGGTATTTTTTTTGCCTTTTCCAGACGTCGATCCGCTCAGCGTTCTCAACAGAAACAATTCGTTGCCCTCGATAATTCGTTGGAGATCATAGGCGCCATCTCTTATTTTGTCTACTGGAACAAGACTCGTACTCATCGTCGCTGTCTTCGCTGCCGTCGTGTTCAGAGTCAGTAGGTACTCCTTGGGCGGTAGCAACGGGCACCACGGGTTGAGGTACGATTACAGCTTGCCCTGTTCGATATGGATCGGTATCGCGATATTTCATGGTTATATCGACAGCTCGATGACCAGTGTTGCACATCAACCATAGTTTCATGCGCCCTTTGCGAAGAATGCGATCCATGAGATGAAAATTACTCAGTCCCATGGATTGCTGGATCGGATGCATAGGTGCCATGGGTAATTGCTCTCGAGACAACCACGTTGACAACACCTGGTGGACAATAAAACGTTGCAGAACGACGCTTTTCACAGGAACGGAATCTTCCTCCGTTGGATCTACGGCAGCCACCAAACTTCGGGCAAGACCTTGTCGCGTGCCCACGTCAGTGACGCCTTTGGAATATTGTACTCCCAATATCGTTCTCGTCACCTCTACTTGATACAGTCTTTCGAACATGTCGTAGTTCAAAGCATTGGGACGCACGTTCAAGTGAGAGCCCACGTGATTGCTGCCCTCTGGGAGTTGGTATCGCACGGGTAAGTCCACGGTTTCGCTCCCTCTCCCGCTGGCGTACATTTGCAACAACTCTTCCAGCGCCTCGTTCTTCTCTTTAAGCCTTTGCCTGTCGTGATTATATCGAGTCTTGAGGCGGTACAATTTATCGGCCATTTCCTGGTGCGTTCTCCGTACTGTGCTTGCCAAGAATCCGCTGCCACTCAATTCTTCGGCCCCTCCAAACGCACTACCCTCGGTCGTCATGACAGCCGCCAACTCTGCGAGTCACATAGCCGTAGAGGTACCCTGGTTGACCTGGTCGCGAAGCATGCGTTCTCGGAGTTTGGCCCTATTTCGTTCCATCTTCTCTTCCTCGATCACATCATCGCTTTCCTTGCGCCCCGGCATCTGTGAAGTAACAATGTATGGCCGAGAGGCGATCATCAGCGAACGGTCGTGTGCGTGGCGAAGACGTTTGAGTTTCTTGTGCAAAGGTAGAAGCATGGAGAGATCACTATTAGGACATTCCTCGTCTGTCAAATGACGAAAAAAGAACAATTCGAAGGGTCCCGTGTCCGTCTGTTGATCTATGCCTCGACAGAGATATTTGCCCGACGGTTGGAGACGCACCACGACAAATTCAAGGGGCACATACGGAACGACTCGACCACTGTCGTCGAGCGTCTTGTACCCTAGAGGCGTAAAACCGTATCTGATGAAATTGAGTGTTGCCTGGTTGATGCAGCGTTCCAGGTGCGGTAACAGTGTCGCTTCAAAATCATCCCTTAGGTTATCGATCTCTTTCAATTCGGCCTCTATCGTTTCGTCGTCGTCGTCCGTAGAGTGTTCACTAAATTGGCGAACCAGTCCTTGGAAAAACATGTCCATCGGGTTTAGACCGTTTTTAATTAAAACGTCGATACAACGCCGCACGTGATGATCTTCCTCGGAGAACTTTTTGAGTTCCTTGGTGTAATCGGTAGGAAACACGAGCACCATGCACCCTCCCTGTTGTTTTTGCAATTCATCGCGATGAAGCCGGTATAGATCCGCAACGGCTCTTTGGCGTCTGGTCTCTAACAGTGTGTTGGCATAGACCACACCGTCGACAACAAACGAACTCGGTACCTTCAATCTCGTTTGGAAGTCTGCCATTTCTGTAGATCGCTGATGCCGTCGCGAAGGTAAATGGCCATGCCGACGCCGCAAACCTTGCCCCAATAAAGGCCTCGGTTGCTACCCATGCTCTGGACGATGAAAAACTCAACGGCGACGTTGCAGAGGAGACTGACCGACATCATGGCAAACGTCGTCAACATGTGATGGACGCGACCGTGAAGGAGAATGTACACGAGGTTACAAAACGTGTATTCCGACATTGTCAAGAACGTGCACATGCAAACGAGAATGGGTGTCAGTGTGGGATTGATCGATCGTAAGCGGTCAGGCACGGAATCTCCTCCAACGTCGTCTGAGCGATGGTCAGCGGCACCGACGTGTACCACTAACGCGGTCAATAACGCAATGATGAAAAACGCGACAACTTGCTGAAAATTAGACAGACGTTTTCGATGACTGGTTTCGTTGTGCACTCCGTGCAAGGCGTGAACGAGTTCGAAACTCGTACCCAACATTTCCTCGGTGATTACCAACTCGAGAGAGATTCTTTGTCGATTAACTTTGTCGGGCACCTCCGGCAAGCCCTGGTAAATGGTATTAGTAGATTTTGGCGTTGGTGCACGAGTTTCTGGTCTCATACGTCACCCCAATACAGAGCAAAGGAAATGGATGAGGTAATGCTGGATTTATTAGAGAAAGAAGAAGCCTTGAGTTGTACCCTTGTCAAGGCCGACAAAGCCATAGAAGTCACCACCTCCTCGCTTCCTTCCAAAACATCCACGAGAACATTATGCCATCTCGACGCAATAAAGACGAGGGTTCAGGAAGGACTAGAAGAAGTGACCAAACAGCGAGTGAAGGCCTACAATAGCTTATCCCTCTCAGAGGTGATGCAAACATCCGTGTAATAGTAATGGTAATAAACAAAAATATCAGTGCACCACCAGATCCTCGATGCATTCTATGCCCATCTTGTTGTAGCATCTTCTCCAGTTTACGGGGACTCGCAGATGAGGTCGATTACAAGACAAGTGATCCACGCCGCGCTTGTCTCTAAGGCGGCAATGCATCGTCTCGACCGATAGACGATATACTTCCATAGACCACTCGACGTTGTCAAGGCACATCGCGTGAGATGGGTAGTGGTCGTTCAACTCTGAGAGCGTCCTTATGAGCGGTGCAAATTTCATCAGACGACAATGCTCAGGAGATCCGGAGATGACTGGGCCGATAGGTAACACCCGCAGTAGTGGGGTGGAAAAATGCAGCACTCTTTTGTTGGGGTAATTTAAGGCGAACGGTGCGGGTTCCGCAAAAGCTGCCATGAGTTCTCGCCTCGGACGCAGGGCTTGAAGCTTCAACAGGACTTCGTCGACGCGTTGTTTCGTATCGACGGTCATACCACGTCCAATAACCGTATCCACGAGGACGGTTATTCTGACCTCCCACAAGTGCGTGCCCCATAACTCGTGAGCAATGCATGCGGCGACAAACATAGAGGTATCGTCCACTTCCGCCTCAATCAACCGTTGGAGTTCCGGAATCTTCTCGCTCTTGGTCCATCGCCCGGTCTTTAGTCGCGTCGTCAACAACTCGATGCAAGGGTTCGACCATCCGTCGGACCGATCTCGACCATCTTTCTTTATGCGCCAGTCTTTGCCCGATTCGACTAGCTGAGCAAAGAGGATTAAGAGTTTTTCTGCAGGTAGGTCTGTCAGATCATAGAAGCCTTGCTCCTCACTCGTAGTAGCATCCACGACGGTCTCCATCGGGGGTAGATCCAGCCTTTTACAGGGGCCAGTCTTGGACGCAGTAAACTGCAAGAATCCGTCTTCCCACACTTTAAGCATAGATTCGGGACGGAATGCGGAACACGTCAAGTTTCGACTGGCCTCCAACACGAAGTCCCTGTACGATCGGGAATAAAAGTAAGCAAAGAATATCAACCTCTGCCTTTCGACCGGCATGACTTTCGTGCGTTCGGGTTTTTCGATCTTCGCCGTTTTCTGCTCTTGTCGGTTTCACGAGCTACTTGTACTGCTGCTAGTTCAATAGCTGGTTTGACTTGGGCATAAAACCAACCGTCGTTGCGTCTTATGATTTTCTTGCGGATTCCACCTGCGTAGCTTTGTAGTAGGACTCCGCGGTCGCATTTGGCCAAGGTCAAATAGGTCTTGAGTTGAATGATCTCGTGACGACCAACGGCTCGAAAACCATGCCGGCGATGCTTGATCTCCAAAATGCACGTCTTCCCCTTCAGATCGCGGAAGCTGGCATCAACTCGACCGATCAAGTGCACCCTTAAAGACTTGTGTTTCGGGTGAGTCCACGTTCGTTGGTAGCATCGCTGTCTTTCGCGAAATTTGTAGGCAAACTTTGCCTCTAATTGGTCGATCATCTCATTCTCCATCGCTTTCCCTAGTTCGGTGTCAACGAAGGAAGAAATAATACGCTTCGTGAAATTCACGTTCATGCCTCTGGCATCGGCTTCGATGGCACCCTCCGATGATGTCAGCAAATCCTCACCCTTCTTTCCATCCGTAAAAGTCTTCGGGCAGCTCTGGAGTCTTTCCACAAAACGTCTTGAAGCGGGAAGACAACGCAAAGCAGCAAACTCGTCGAACCTTCCATGCGACGAGGATTTTCCAGGGCGCCAACGGGCTCCTCCTCTACGTCGAATTCTCTCAAGCGCAGCCCGTCTAGAATCAAAAACGTTCAGTTGAAGAAGTGCAGCTACGTCGGTAACTGCCACATTTACGAACCTCATGATGTCTATTGTTGCCTTGATTTTTTTTTATTGTTAGTGTGTGATAGATTGACTACTAGGAATACTCGCGAGCTCGATCTAACCCCATATATCTCTCGAAGCATATGGGAATGTACTTTGGCCAGGCGTCAGCACCCTCTGGGTATGACGAATATTTCGATCCACCACTGGAGGGAGACCACGAATGTCCGATCTGTCTTTCGGGGCTGCGAGAACCGATGCAGACGTCGTGTGGGCACAGGTTCTGTAGAGAGTGTATATTATGGAGCTTCAGATATGTTAGCCACTCGTGCCCTGTGGATAACGAAAGGTTGGACGAGAACTCGCTCTATCCAGACAACTTTGCTAAGCGAGAAATATTGTGCCATGACGTTTTCTGCCGAATGAAAAAGGAACATGGTTGTACGTGGAAGGGACCCCTAAAGACGTTAGATGATCATATGAAAGTCTGTGTTTTTGTCGACATATGTTGTCCCAAGAATTGTGGGAAACAGTTACAGCGTAAAAACGCGAAACAACACTTGGAAAACGAGTGTCCTAACAGAACCACACGATGCGAGCACTGTGACAAAGAGGTGCACTGGAATGGCCTTGAGAAACATTTCCGAACGTGTCAAAATTTTCCGGTGCCCTGTGGACAATGTGGACGACAAAACATTGTGCGAAAATTGATGGAACATCACTTGGACAACGAGTGTCCCGAGATGGAAATCAAATGTGCTTTCAGCGTAGTGGGTTGCACATTCGAGGGAAAACGAGCCACCGTGGAAAAGCATGTCGATGATCAACTCGGACGTCACTCCATGGACTTAGCAAAGACGTTTGGTGCTTTCTTAGCAACCCAGAATTTGAGAGCTGAATCACGGTACAATTTACCAGAAAGCGTGAGTTGCGTTGCGAGGGCCAACAACGTAGCCTATTCATGCGACCCAAAGGCACCGCGTCATCAACAATTGAAAGAAAGTAACGAGCTGAAGCGTACGATCAGTGTTGTCTCTGGCGAGGTCGAAAACCGGGAATACGCCATAAACGGGCCCAATTCGAGGCGCCAAAGACCCCTGCCAGACCTCGATGCAGTTGTTTGGCAACTTGAGACAAAATTACTGGAATTCGAAGGCCGTGTCTGTAACGGAACGTACATTTGGAGGGTAGAAAATTACAGACAGCGTCGACAAGACGCAATTGCCAATACGATGTCAGCCATGCATAGCCCTCCTTTTTACACCAGTTTGTACGGCTATAAGATGTGTCTGAGGATGAACTTGAACGGCGTGGATAGTGGCTTGGGGAAACATATTACCTTATTTGTCCACATGATGCAAGGGGATTATGACAACATTTTGTAATGGCCATTCTCCGGGAAAAAAATCACCCTCTCCATCTTGGACCAGTCGGAGCTTCGTTGTCATAAAAGTGAAACTTTGTTTCGTTAAGGCCGGCCTTGTTGCTTTCCAGAGGCCCACTGATCGTCGTAACTACAAAGGGTATGGCTACGTCGACTTTGCCCCCATTGACGATATTCGTGAACCTCGGTATGTAAAAAATAATACTATGCTTGTTGGCGTTCACATTTTTGATTAAGGTTTAATTTGCATTATACATACATATATTATATATATATCTATATATATATCTATATATATATCTATCTATATATATATCTTTTATTGTCTTTTACACATCGAGGGACTAGTGAAACTCGTCATCGGATGAAGAGACCAGCGTTTTTTCCGCCATACTAGAAATCAAGTCATTTGCAAAAGAAGCCAGGGCAGGGATGACTTCGTTAATCCACCATGCCTTGTCAAAGGCGAGCGGTAAATTCATGAAGAGTTTTTCCCCTTCGAATAATTCGATAACGTACCCTTGCTGTTTCTGCGCAAGAAAGAGATAGGTTTGCAGTTGAGCAAACTCAGTGGGGCTAACATTGGGTTTTCGTCCAAAACGCGTCTTGATCTCGACGACTCTGTCTGTTTCATCCAGGCAATCAATGCGCCCCAGAATAACTACCTCGACTTGTTCGTCAGAAGATGACCATGCCAGTCTCTCGTACGTTCGTTGCGTGGAACTACATTTGCCAATGCACGGGTTGGCTTCGGCGATGTCGATGGCCAGCATTTCGCTGTTTTTGCCCATTTCGGCCCTAACAAAACCCCGCGCCATGTCGACCAACTCTGTTCGACCGTCGTCTGACAGGGACGTTTTTAAACGAGCGACTAATTCATCAAACTTCGCGTGATCCTTGATGCTGTACTTTTGCCTTCGAAATTCGCGACCACTTTTCGTTAGACCTATGGCCTTGAGAAAATCCAAAGGTGGACGACAAGTGTCTGGAATACCATCTTTATCGATGCGTTCCCACACGCGTTTGATGACGTCGAGGCGAGAACAATACGGATTCAATCCGAGGATGCTACCTATCTCGGTAACGTACAGGCGTATCTCTTGGCGAGCTTTGCTGGACGATGTGCTGTCGGCCATGAAAGCTGACGATACAGTTATGATGAATCGGTGACGGTCAGGGGAAGTCGTCCGTCGACAATTACGTTCAGAGATACAAATTGCCAGCCGATTGCCAGGATAACCGCCATCACCAAGTCGTCGCGAGTAGAAGATGTTTTCCCCGAGTAACAGTCTCGCGCCGCGTGATAAGTGAAAGAATCCATCTGTGTCACCAGTTCTTTTAGAGTAGCCCGAATAGATTCCTGGGTCGGAACGAGTTCACTGAGATCGGGCAAGACAACGTTGGCGATACCGTCGTGTTGAAGCCCCCTGGGATGATCCAAATGAGCCACGATCTCCGCCACCGATTCACCCGCAGTCTTGAGAATTGCATAGCGTTCTTTGATGATTTCGGTCATAGTGGAGAATTGGTCCACCCAGTATACGCATCTGACAAGTGCCGATAAGGTGTGTTGTACGAGGGACTTCTTTTGACGTGTTGTTATCCCTGGTAGGACACTGCCCTCTACGCTTCGTGTCTTGACCATGTTGATCGTGCGACCCGTGTTGACATACTTCATCTTAATCTCCAGTTCTAGCGCTCGGCACAGATCCTGTGTCAAATTATTTTCGATCCAGATGGTAATTTTGGCCCGCTTAAGAATCGGATATAACCGTTCGATATTTCTCAGGTTGTAGAGGATCAGGTCACGGTGAATGGCCGTCATGTACCCTCCCTCGTGGGGTTCCACGTTGTACTGATCGAGTGCCACAACCTAAACGAAAACAAAGAACAAAAAAAAAACAATCATTGCTTTGCAGACCATGCAGCAACCACCGAGAGACGCAGTAAAAGCCACAAGGATCCTTTGTAGAGATCCCGTGCAACTCTTTCATCCTACGCAATATGACCGCGACTGTGTCGCCAATCGCGTCGAAGAACTCGTGCTAGCCGTCTACGAGTTACAGCGTAGACACAAGGCTTCCGAACTCAGACACGCCGCCGAATGCCATGAGACCGCCATGTGTGTATTGGGCTACGATCATCCTCTCGCGCGTCTAATGGAAGACGACGTGGATTCCACGGTAAGACAAAAGACCATCGAATATTTGACTCCGAGTGATGCATGGTCGTCACCTCCTCCTAACGCCGCCTCTCCGTGGTTGGATGCCCTAGCGGTCATGTGTTGTGAGACTGGGAAACCCCGTAAATTCGCTATCCTCGTGGAGGCATTATGGCATTCCTCGGCAATCAAGACCGAGCGCGGTACCATCTGGATACTGTGGCTCTGTGCATTATCTTGCTTGGTTTTCCCCTTGGATGAGACCCACGTTCTAACTCGGCCGCTGATCGACAGCGTGATTTGCACTCTAGCGCGCAAAACTCCGCCAACGTCCAGTTTCTCACCAATTGAGGAATGTGTTCTGACGATATGCTTCCTGGCATCGAGGGGAGACGAATGTGGAACGCTGCGAGTTTGGTCGTCGGAAAACCTTCAAGACGATCGGGATCTCCGTCTTGAGGCTCTTGTGAAAAAACTACATAGTCAAATCGCCGTTGGAAAAGCGAACTGCCGAGAAGGCAATGAGCTACTTACGTAAAAACATTGTTGCGTCGTCTTCAGTAAAATGCATAACCCGATACCACTGGTTTTACTTGCTGCCTGGACGGGATCGATGACTACTGCCACGGTTTGCACAGTGTTGAGCACCTCGTCCGTCAAGTCCATGCGACGGTGTCGGACTACCTGGGCGATGAGGTTGGCCGGAAACACTGGTTGTTTAATTGCACCCTCGGCACAGGAGTAACCCATCACCTCTCTTTGGTAATAACCCTCGACTAACATTTCCATGACTCGCTCTACGAGCCCTTTGCGACCTGGTTTGAGATCGATGTGTCCTGGTCGTAGATAGAAACGATGAACGCACGTTTCTGTTTGACCTGCGCATGCATCGCACACCATGGATTGGTGAATGCTGTAAACGTCCGGAAACTGCATCAAACGCATCAACCAATGGCCACTCGGCATAGTGGAGCACAACACGGTCATGACCACCTGACGATTGATGAGATAGGCCATGGTCGATGCCACGGATTCTTTACGGTTGAAACCGGCCTCGTCAATCACAGCCACGTTGGGGGACTGGCCTCGCCCGCTCTGCAACAAAATAAAAAAAACGACCAATAAAAAGTCACATTATGTCTTAATTGATATATCGTTATTGTTTCTAGTTGGCAAGATCATCAATGAAAAACAATCATGACAAGCGCAAACGCAACGACAGCGACAGCGACAGCTACAGCTACAGCAGCAACATCAACGGGGATGACCCAATCGTCGTGGATCGAGGCCACGGTCGACATGAGTCAGGCTATGCGTCCATCGCCCCCTGTTAATCTGTTACAGCAAGTCAAAAACCATCGCGATTGGGTGAGCGACGAATACGTATTACGGATGGCAAGACAGAAATTTGGAGTGTTCACCAGCACGCACGTGACTGGAGCGGCAAGATCCGAACAATGTCTTGCAAAGGACTTCGTCTGCGTTCACGAACCGCTGGGAGTGTTCGCGTGTCTAAAACACATGGTCGTGCATAGATGCAACGAGTCCTGGCAGCAGGTGAAAAGATGGATTGACCTTCCCGATGGCGAGTCTTCGTTGCGATGTCGTAAGATTATGGTGGGTGCCTCAAACGAGGTCAGTTGGTGTTGTGCCGTTTCTCGTAAACTTTTACCCGATACCACTGCTCTCCAGATGACGATATCTTCCGTGACCACATTGAACGATCTAGGAGCGGTTGTATACGGAAAGGGACAGCGAGAAGACAATGCATACTCAGGAAGGCTTATTGGCGGTTCGGTGAGGCGCTCTGGGAGTCAGAAACGGTCGTTTGACGACGCCTTTGATTTGTACACAAAAAGACACGATTTATTGAAACAGACTATCAATGCCGTAATCACAGCTTTGATAGATACACAAAAACGGGCAAATTACAACAATCTCATTCGACAGCGAGCGGGCAGATGCGAACCCCTTCATTTGAAGGAATTTGTGCCTGGCATTCAACTGCTGCTGCGGAGTCGTCTTTTAACCTTTTGCGAGTGCCTAGTTCAAGAATTGGACGTGAAAGTGGACAAGAAAGAAATGAATTCTCTAGTGTTTTTTGCACTTGGTATCACGGTGCAGGGTCGCCAATTAGGTCCCGACATTGTCGCCCCTCGTCTTCCTGCCCGAAACTTAGCACCGCTACCGATCGAGACCTTGTTTGAACGAGCCTTTGGTTTGCCACTCTCACAGTATTCCAAGATGGCTACCAGGATACAACGTTTGACAGGCGATCCTCGTTTTGCTCACAAATTGGGCTGGTGTGCGTCAGCGTCACCTGTTGGTTAGAGTAGCAGGAACTTGTCGAGCAAATTGTCGCCTTCTTTTCCCTCTTCATCTTCTGTTTCCTCTTCGTTTTTCTTCTCTATCGTCTCCGCAGAGCAAGAGTAGACGGGATCTGTGACCTTTGAATGGTCCATGTCTTCGTCTTCCTTCTCTGGTTCATCGTCCAGATCGCTGTGGTCGATGGATTGTTTGGGTGAAAGCGGGGGCGTTGAGGGTATTTTAAAGTGTGCTTGGAGAAAGTGTAACATAAACTCGCACACCACTTTTGGAAGCTCGTAGCGAAAGAGAGACGGAAGACTTTCCATCGAATGTGGTCTGGTAAGGAAGACCTCGTATCGCTGTGAAACATAACTGAATAAGTGATGAGCATCGCTCGAACCACTTAGGTTGGTGTTCCTTCCTAGCAATTCAAGGTGTCGACCGAACGTCTCTAAGATTGGCTCAATAGAACAAGAATCATCCATGATTGATTTCTACGACAAATAAAACAAACACGTATTAGTAAGGTACGTCTGAGTCTTATAGTAGTCAATTTCGTGCGATCCCATTATGGCGCGTCAGGCGTCACGCTCATCCGCATCGTCAACGATTGTTGATCACAGTAACTCCACACTTCGAGAGTCCTTCATTCTGCGTGGTCTTCGTTTTGCATCAACAGTCATTGGACCAAGTTTAGTCGAGGGCCGAATCGGACTCGTGGACAGAGTAAACGAGATACAGGAACGATCCATCACCAGTGCATGTGAATTCATCAACGACGCTAATCGCCTGGTCCTGAGACTCGAATCCGGTGATGAAGAAGGGCTCCAAGAAGCCTTCAGGTCTTACGTGAGAGGTTCGACGTTCATCACCTCAGCCTTGTTTGGCCATAGGACAGATCCAGTGACATTGCCTGTCAATTTCTTTGGACACTGGGCTCATGTGCAGAGCTATGATGAGGGACCAGCCACCGTTCCCTGGTTCATCGTGGCCGTTGCGTTGGCCTGGTGTCGACTCGTAGGAGAAATGTGGACGTCTCATTCCGAGAACCCTCACCTGGCGAACGAGACGAGGTGCACTTTGAGGGAACTGGGTGTTCACACCAACAACGAATCGCTTGTGAGGATGCTGGAGAATGTATCAGATGACGAGCTTCGTCTGTCTATCGACCATCTCTTGAACGGGGAAGATACTCGCAATGCCCTTGATCGATCCATCCAGACAACTCTCACTTTAGTCAAACAACAAGTGGAACCCATGTTGCAAATTGATGCGGGATCAGAGATTCAGGCAATCGGTAGATCCTTCGTCCACACAATGGAAACCGTAACGACCCAGAGTGCAGGGACATCCAATGAATTTGGTGAATATGTTGGACTAGAATTGATCGGACCCTTTCGATTGATGGCGCGCATGTCTCTGAGACCTGATCTTGGAACGGAAGAAACACACGTTGAGGCTTTGGAGCAACTCCACCATCGAATCATGCAGGAAATGAAACGTTCGGTAGACGCGTCGCGCGCTGCTGGAGAAACAAACAAGCTAGTGGCACGTCATCGCGAATATGTTTGGGGAGGAAATGTCAACATGCATCCGGCGGTAGCTGACCGAGTGAATGTGCCATCGAATGATGGAGCATCAACCTACCACCCCTCTACACTGGGTGGATCATTGAACGCTGATCGAGATTTAGACTTTGGTGATTACGAAGAAAATGAGCAAGAGGAAGAAGAAGAAGAAGAGGAAGAGGAAGAAGCAAGTAAAATGGAGGAAGAGGAGAGTGACCGAGACAACGATCAGGCAATCGATAGAGCAATCCAAGAAAGGCAGCGAATGAATATCACTGAACGGGTGTTCGGGCTGGTACCAGTCTCAGGAGAGCAGACACCACTGACATTTGACGAAGATTCTACATCCACGTATGCACCGTCCTCCCTGGGAGGGCTCTCAAAACCTTGGTCCCGAGGAGCACCATCGATTGCCAGTGACCGGTCACTCTTGGTACCTGTTGCCGACGCCATCACAGAGCGCTCAAGAGAATCGGGACCCGTCATGATTCCCGCAGAACGAACGCTCAATTTGATGGACGAGAAAGAATCAGAATATGCGCCTTCAGTTTTGAGTGGTTTCAGCATGGCACAAAGAACCAGGTCGGCCGTAGGTAGGTTGGATCGTGCTCCATCGGTCAGGTCCGATGTGTTACCCGGCGCACCTCTTTTGCCGCTCTCAGGCGAGGAAAGAATGGAAGACCCCATGGATTCGGTGATATTGCAACTTTCTGCAGAGATGACGGAACAGTGGGCAGCCATTGCATCGGCATCGACGACCGAAGACGAAATGATCATTCGGGAAGGATCAACGGTCGCTTCATTGATGAATGACAATGAAACTTTAAGCCAGCAAATGTCCTCTCATCGCGCCGGTGAAGAGGATCTGGTCTTGAAACTGACTCAGGCTCATTCCGAACTGGGACAAGCCACTGCAGCGCTAGTTGCGAAAAACAGAGACATAGCTAGGCTAAATGAGACGATCGAGACCGAAAGAGAAAAGCACGACCGCGATGTAGAGCAGCTTCAAAGGGACTTGGAATCACAATCAAAAGTTGCAAAAGAGTTGAAATTGCAACTCAACGCCTTGTATGCTCGTGCCGCGGAGACCACACAGTACGTGGATACGATACAAAGAGAGAGCGCCGAAGCCATGAAACATCTGAATCAGGAACTGAATGCAAAGTCGCAAGATTGCCAAACTATGCGACAAGAAGCAAGAGAACTCACTGAGGCCGTGGACAGAACGAGAACCGAATTGGACTCCGTGGTACACGAGCTGCATGCGACCCGCCAACAGAATCAAGCGGCGGTGGCCGAACGAGATCGATTGCAGGCTAGAGTGATGCAAATGACAGAAGAAGAATCCAGTCGCGATGCAACGATCACCGAGATGGGCGCCACTGTTGGTCAACTCGTGGAAAACAAACAAGCGCTGGAGTTGCAAGTCAAGGTTTCCAATGAAGAGAAAAACCGACTACAGGCTCGTCTGGAAGAACTCCAACAGACAAGAGAAATGGAGATGGAAAGAGCTAGGAGCACGTTGGAAGAACTGTCGAGGCGTAACAACGATCTAGAGGACAGTCTTCGGAATACGCTGAGTCGAACGGCTGCCCTGGAACGCACCGTTGCTGCGGATAGAGAAGGCCAACAGGTTCAAGCGCAAGAGAAGGACAGAGAACTTTTGAGGGCAGAAGAAGCTCGTCAACAACTCGAGACGGCCTTGGAAGAGGCGCGGATAGAAGCGAATGAAACCCAACGAGTCTACGAACAATTGCAGTCGACAATTCTGGAGTTACGTCAGGTAGTCGGACTGACCGACGAAAATGCCCCGGCCACTTCGTCGATGCTTTCCGATCAAATAAAACAAGTGTCTACAACCGTAAAACAGCAAAGAGGCCAGAGAGATGAAGCAATCGGTGCAATCCGTAGACTTGCCGACCGGTTAAGCGTGAAAAATGGGGATACCACTCTTATCAGTGAAGTAGTTAGACAAGTGATATCAAAGATCGACGACCAATTCCGCGAAGTAACAGAGACACATCGTGGTCTTGTGGCCCTCGTGAACAGACCAGGAGCGACTAGCGAAGAGAGCAGCGTCGCAAGCACGTCTTTGTCACAGCTGGTTCGTTTGGCCCAGGCTCGTGTTTCGGAAGTAGAAGAAAGAGCCGAGGATGCGACCCGTGCCCTTTTGGAGGTGGCCAGAATCACAGGAACGAGAGAAGAGGCTGAAGTTTCCAGCCAAGAAGTCATCGATCGTGTCACTCGAACGACTGACGAGAAAATGGCGATGCAGCGCGGATTGCAAGAAATAGCAGAAGTCACAGTGGTAACTCCGCCATTGGAATTGATCCGATTGGCGCAGGCAAAATTTAGGGCGCTTTCAAAATTAGAAAAGGCGTATTCGGAAGAAGTGCTATCATTGCGACGTCGCAGCGACCTTTTACAGGAGTCTCTTGACAAAGCACAGCTCGACTACGAGCGCGAGAAAGCCAGTAGGCAACGGGAAATCCGCCATTTGAGAGAACAGCTCAATCAGCTAGAAACACAACAGTTGGAGAGGTTACGGGAAGCAACTCGCGACCACGAAGAGCGACAGGACCTCGACAAGTGCCGCGCACTGCTAGAAAATGCAACCAGGGATCTCAATAGTATCACGGCGCAAAAACGTCTCGTAGAGCAAAAGTTGGCCCAGAGCGAGGTTGAATGGGAACGGCAATTGACCGAAGTCAATGCGGCTTCTGCGCTGGTGGAGGAACAAATCAAGGCTCTGAAGCAGCGAATACGCGAACTCGAACAGGCCTCCAGAGATCGAGATGTAACGGAGGTCACTGCAAGAACAGAGAGTGAGGCTCGAGAGACAGCGCTGCGACAGGAGGTGATACAATGTCAGGAACGTTTGGAATTGATGCAACAAAGACTCGATCGAACGACAGTGGAATACAGTCGTTTCCAAGAAGAAGTAGAACGGGAACGAGCTCAGTGGCAAGAGCAAGTAGAAACTTTTAATCGACAACTGGCTGAAGCTGCTCCTGGAGAAGCAGTAAAACTGCGCCTGGAACGCGATCAGCTAAAGCGCGAACTGCTAGATTTAAACGCTCGGTTAAACCATCTGGAACAAACCCGAACGGAGCGAGATCGACTGGAAGCTGTCAACGAACAGCTAAGGCTGCGCTTGGAGGAATGCGAACGGCATCGTAGCTTCCAGGATGATCTCGTTTTAGAATTGAAACATCAAGTCGCGACCCTAGAACAAAGAATACGCGAGGCCGATCGTGTCGCAGCGATAGTGCATCCACATTTGACGGAGCCGGAATTTCAAGAGGACGAAATTCCAGGGTTACCTTCGTCGTCACCAGAATGGCAGCCAGGAAAATCTGAGCTCGATCAGAAGTTACAACATCTGGGAGAACAGATAGCGAATCGGGAGTTGGAAGTGTTGGTTCTCGACGATAAAGTGGAACAATACAGAAGTCAGCTAGCCGATATCTTAGATCAGATCGAGAATGCCGAGGTGACCTTGGCCGAATTGAGGGATAAGATCGAGTTCATTTATCCCCAAGATTTACCTCCTTCGCTGGGCGACGACGTTTCCATTGACAGTGGAACACCACCGGTCTCGCCCGTGTCTCGTTTTCCGATAGTGAACTTGGCCGAATGGAAGGAACGCTTTCCCTCCGTGAAACCGTCGTATCTTGGTGCCAAGCGATGGGTGTTGGCACTAGGCGAGTTGGAAAGGAATAACAAAACGTGTAACCTAAGTTTACTTGACAATTTAATCGATCCTCGAAAAAGATTCGTCTACGAGGAAGACTTAAAATTGATCCTGCGAGAGACTCTAGCATTTGTAGTTCACTGGGGAGGTGCCAATCTTGAACGACGAAGACAGCGCAACAAAGCTTTGCGAGGGTTGGATAATCTACAGCGTATCGCATTGCAAGCCAAAAGGCACGGTAATGATGACGCCTTTCGATTGGCCATCGTGTGTGAGCTGGTTCTCTTAGACGGTCACGACATTGCCTACGAAGGCGCCGTCTTGCATAGATACTGCGAGCTCGTGTTGGAACTTGCAATGGCAGTGACATTCCGCTGGCGCAGTTCTGATGCACAACAAAGGCAGCGGCTGATCTTCACAGAACGCGATCTTCCCGTCAACGATTCTACGGCCATCGTCGTTCGATTCGCGGATTCAGTTTTTCAGACCTTTGACAGAACCATGCTCATTCAAACGCTATTACCGACCTTGGTGCACGCAAGGCAAGGGATACCCATCGATGTGCCAGTGGTAGCTTCCAGTCCGCGAGCGTGGGTTCCTCGAGAAAGCCTTTGGTGCGAATTTGAGGATGAGGTACCCATCTCTGCACCAACGTTCTGGGTCGAAGAGCAACTCGACAAAGCGGCAATGCTAGTGCCGGGATTGGTGCATGTTTTAAGGGATCAGACGATCGACCGGATGGAAGAAAACCGTACCTATGTGCAACTCGCGAGACTAGACCACAACCACGGCGGCCGAGAAGATTGCATACTTTTGGTCGATTCGTGGGTCGTTGTGGATCCTCTGTCAACCGAGGAAGAGGACGTTCCCCAGTCCAAAGGGTTGCTACTTATTGGGGTCATCAGAGCACCACAGGGGGTCACTTGCCATATCGACAGAGGCTTTGCACTCATGACATGGATTCGAGAGGTGTTCGTTCACGGCATGTCCCTACAAGGTGTAACTTTCCAAGGGGAATCTGATAAAATTAGATGCACCTTAGAGCATCACTTCAAGTGCATCTTTCACTAACGAAGAAAAAAAAAAGAAGGCTATGATACCTTCCTCGGCCCGTAGAGAAGGAGAAAAAGAAAGAAAAATAAACGACAAAGATAACCAACATGTAAACCAAAAAAATAACCCGTTTATTATCGGCGACGTCAACAAGCGACGAATGCGCGGTCATGATTGCCACCACATTATTGACCGTATCGTTTCTCCGAGTATACTTCCAAGGACCTACGACCCATTGGGGAATACAGTGCGTCGACTTCGATCAAACGGTGGATCGAAGACAATCAGTGTCATTTGATCAAACCTACCCACTACCAAAACTCGTCTGTGCATCATCCAATCGGCGATGTTATGCAAGCGATGCGGCCCATGCCATCGTGGTCGAGACAATAATCGTAGACGATCGTCGTATCCCATTGCGATACTGGCCTTCCGTCGACAGCATTCCCGGGGACGGACGGTGGCCATTCTGTTTCGGGAAACGTGGTGCTCGTTACGGAGGTGTTAACGTCACGGCAACGTGCGGCCGCCACTCTGAATGTCTAGACGTTTGTTTTGCAGACGACGACATCTCACCTCCAATGCTCGTGTGGTGTCATAATTCTACGGTGAAAACGCCGGTGCAATGGGAGACAGGTACCCGAGATGCAGGATGCAAGCCGTGGGCGAATGGACCCCCTCGAAACGAAAGCATGGATGTGATCGAATTAGACTCACCACTGTTGATCAATCGTGCATCTGGTACCAACGTGATTGCACGACATGCGAGTCAGTGGATCGTACGTCGGAACGAAGGGATCTGTCTCGCTCCAGTGAAGTGGTCGGATGGATCTTGCCACGTTTTAGTCCACGGGATATGTTACCAATACGATGGCGAGGCCAGTGTCCGATGCGTGGATCTCGTTCCCTTTCCACCTGGATCGGTTGTGGCATTGACCTGGCGTCCCCGGCTGGTGAGAACGTCGTTGCAGCCTCTAGAAGTTGACACGACCGACATCTACTGTCTAGAATTGAGCAATCACGATCCGGCAAGGTTCTTGGCATGCTTGGAGAAACTTGGTCCTCTCGCAAGAAGGGGAATGGTATCTCTGTCGCCCTTCGTCTTTTACGGTCGACCTTCGACGGTTTTCATTCGCGTTGCGCCTACTAGGCGACACGGCAACGAGCAAAGATGGGACTTTACAGGATGGACGGGCGTCGCCATCACCTTTGCTTTGGGACTGATTGCTTGGAAAGTGATAACCATTGCAGCTTTGCACATTTCCTCGCAGGTGTGTTTTGTCGAACGGTGTATCACAGAGGTAGTCCGAGAATTAGGGTTGAATTATTAAACGGTCGCTAGCCACCCGACTTTGTATGCGAGGACCATTGAAAGATGTCTCACTCCAGATACCAGTCGGTACCGACTCATCCCTGTAACACGGACGATTCGTGTCAAGAAGTGGACGAGGGACCCCTAAAGTGGCCCGATCGAATCTGTCGGTCATGTCCGTTGGTCACCTTTTTTGCACTGATGCTGGTAGCAGTCTCGCTGGCGATTACATTGTCATTATCTCTGTCCAAGACTCCCGGTATCTTCATCGAGAATACAATCTACAGCGCGACATGCATCGAGAATCTTTGCCTCTTTGGGTTTTCAGACTACCCTCGTGACATCCCTTGCACGGAGGACCGACATTGTGCCACCTTTTACGATCCGTGTGCGTCTAATCCTTGCAGCGCCGAGGGAACGGAAAAATGCGTTCGTGGTCCAAAGGGTGGTCATGCCTGCATCTGCAAGGAGAGATACGGGGGTCCGCTCTGTGAAAATAAAATACACCCGTGCGATTACGAAAACCCGTGCTTTGGTCAAGCGACTTGCGTGAAGCATCCAGTTGACCAAGAACGGTTTTCGTGCAGCTGTCAGTTGGGCTGGATGGGAACACGGTGCGAATACAGATCACAAGACGGTGATACTTGCACGACTAGCGGCCATTGTAACAACAGGGGTCAGTGTCTAAAACGTAGCTCGCGAAGGACGTGTCTTTGCTCGTTTGGTTATCACGGTGTCCATTGCCGACACACCGTCGACATGGACGACTGCCTAGTTCGACCTTGCAAGGAAGGCGGACAGTGTATCAACCATCAAGACGGTTACAATTGTTTCTGCAAGTTCGGACGCGCTGGGAAGCAGTGCCATAACGTGATCGATTTTGTCGATTGCAGTAATCATTGCCTCAATGGAGGAAGGTGCGACTCTGATCTCACAGGGTCACCCGTCTGTAGGTGTCAAAAAGGCTACGGGGGAGACTTTTGTACCGTTCGCGACGTCTCCAAGTACCGGCGCTACAAAGGTGGAACGATCTGTAAAAGTCAGAGCAAGGGGTGGCTGCAGTTTCGCTCTTTGCTAGGGCGATGGTTTTTGATGGCCCTCAAAAATAACACGTATAATCCACCAGATGCCTGCGTACAGTTATCGTTCGTCGACGAACCCAAAGATCTCAAAAACGTCCGACCTAGAAACGGTTCACTCGCCATCCGGTATATGGCAAAACGAAACGACACGTCCTCTCATCACAAGATAGAAAAGGTAACGATCGACGAAACACGGTCCATCGTGTATCCTCTGGTAGGAGACGTACGAGAGAATGGAATAGGAGGAGGCGGAGGAGGAGCAGGAGAAGCAGCAAATGGCACCGTCGGACTCATGATAACAGGACGTTTGGTACGACTGTACGCGTTTCCCTTAACGAAATTGGCGACTCATGACGAGCAGACGATCGATTTTGGTGTGGTTTATTCCTCTGAAAACTTCTTAGTCCTCCATTCATGCATTCAAGATAAAACGCACGGCCATTTTGATTCGCTCTTAGTTCTGGGAAGGGAAAAAGACGATACCGTAAAACTTGCCATCGTCTTGCAAGAAGTCTACAAAGAGCTGCCATATGTTGCCGGAAACATGGTTATGGTGGAAAGGGATGAGGACTGTAAGGACTAGGAGTGGTTTTTTTGTGGTACATTTTTAATGAACCAAATACCTTTGTAGATTAAATTAAAGCATCAATGATTATTGTCAAATGTTGCGTACAGTTATAACGTTGCAATGTCCAGAGATGAAGTCCCTTCAAGTTTGCTAGACATCGTTGGGCCTACTTGAATCGTACAATATTTTCAGACCCCAAGGTTCGCTCAATATGCGAGAGTTACGCCAAACAGCGAGAAAGTGGTTCAACATCTCAAATTGGCCGATTGCATCCTTCATGGGCGTTTTAGGTAATCGCCTAGAGACGAAAAATCTCGCACTACCATTTGACTCCATCATTTCCAAGTAGTCGCGATTGAGCTCCACAGTCATGTTCAGTGTTTCTTCCACCCTTCGTCGTAGCCCCCGGTATGCATTGCTTCGATTCCTGGCTGTCATTGGCACGATCCATTCAAGATAATCATAGTCGTGAAATTCGTTGGCATTATGGACACGAAAGGGTACTCCTATCCGCAGTCTCTGCACTTGACCACCCACCTCCTTCGCCCACGCCTTCAATTCATCCGCACGAGACAATATGCGTTGAACATGGATGGGCGTCGTCGTGTCTAGGGTCCACTGACACTGATACGTTATTGTAGTGTCCGTATTCCCATCGTCGCCCGTTTCTATTATTCTCGCTCTTGCGGGAGGATTGAGCCTTTGGCAAAATGTTTCGAAGTTAGCGGGGCCCAAGCCATCAACATCTACGAGTACTTGTACGGGCAACATGGTTGACACACACAACAAAAATGACAACAAGATACAGGGCTTTTGGGTATAGATAACGTTTAATACAAAAATCAATTATCGTCGCTAAGTCTTGCTTTCTTGGCGCTCGGTTCTTCTCTGTCCGAGTTCTTCTGGTTACCCTCGCATTCTCCCTCGAATTCACGCGTCTCCTCTGTGGCCTCCTGGTCTTCGAAACAGGTGATTACATCGGCCTTCTCATTTTCGGGTAGATTCAAACACTCTAGGTACTCTTTTATGTTGCTGGTCGACAGCACCTCGTTGTTCTTAAAGGCGCTGATGCGCAGTGCCTCCACGTACCCATTGATCTTGACGTCGTACTCTGGTTCTTGTTCACCCGTGTTGTCACTGACTATGCGAAAGATGCGTATGGTCTCTGCTTTTAGCAGAGTGTTGCTCGGCTGTTGTAAATCTAAGGTCATGCGGGTAACTTTGAAATCTTCCTTTGGTTTCTCCAAGGCGCCGAGGGATACGACGGCCGAGACCACCGTCCGCGGCAACGGCCCTTTGGTTCTTTCAAAACGATGGTCAAACAGCTTCTTCACTTGATTCTCTGTTAGGATGCATTTGCGGTTGTTGGTACAAAACACTCGGTCGTCTTTGGTGAATGTCAAGGACTTGGACTCCAGCACTGGCAAGAACAGGTAGTGATGAAACTGGCCGTTCTCTCGAAGAGTCTCCATGATCTTGTTCCACTTTGTTTTCGTACGCTCATCAGCTCCGGCGACGTCTAATACTTCTTCGGTGCTTTCTTCACTTGAGGAGAGAAAAGTGGCCCATCTGGAAAGAACCATCTTGGTTGTCATTTTCCACTTGTCACCAGATATGATCGTTCCATCACCCCACCATGCCGAACAGGGAAACAGCGTCTCCACCAGTCGTTGGTACACAGAAATGGTCGCGTCTCCAGGTTTCACGTCTCCCGATTCGAACCGACAACTGTGTGGGTTATTCATCTGATGGTGGATGATGCAGATCAAAGCTAGATACGTGACCAATTCGCTCTTGATCATCTCGAGGACGAGCACAAAAGGTAAAACCGCCCGATGATCCAGTTTCGTCCTCGCGAAGAGTTGAAAGTGGGCAACCTTTTTCTTGGGCGCGGCATCCTTGCTTCCTGTGTTGTACACCAGGTCAAAACTGCCAGTGGCGTACGTCTTAGATTTCTCGTAGGGTGTTAGACCGCGCATTTGCATCCTTTCAATTTGGTACTCTTGATTGTCCTTCAAGATTCGGTCGCGTTCTTCCAGCTCATCTTCATCTTGCAATGCAAGCGTGCCTCCGACACTGAGGAACGACGGACATGCCAGGCCCACGCGTCGGTAAAACTTGACAGACTTTCCCCTGCGAAATTTCGTCATGCGGCATACTCGTCCTGTCAAGATATTGCTTTCGTTGAACAGTTTTCCAAAACCGTAGTCAAAGAGAGGATAAGTCACCGACGAACCGTCTGGTCTGGGTTCATACTCCGTTTTGCGGATCTTTTGGACAAATAGGGGACTCAATGAGATATCGTCCGTCCCACTGAGGTGATTGGCATCCACGTCTAGCAATTCCCTGAGCTTTTGGTTCGACAGGTTTTCGAAACGGTCGTTGGTGCTGAGCTCGTAATACCCAATATTTTTGCGAATCGTTTGGACGATCATGTCGCTGTTCATGACCTCATTGACCACTTCATGGAGAGTAGTCCCTTTGATCGTTTCGGGCAACTGCTCCTTGGCCACTTTGGCGCTGCTCTGTCGCATGTATGCATTTGTGTAGACACTCTTGTCGTACCGGTAGTTAGTTTGAGTACCGTCCGTTGGCAGCATAATGACACAGGAAAAGTACAAGGGATGTACCCCCAATTGTGCTGCCACTCCATCGCCGAGATCCCAACAGAGACTCAAAGCTTGCCTCTGGGCCAATTCGTCGGCAAAATATCTTCCACCGTGGTTCTTGTCGGTCAGTACGTAATCGATGTTGTCAGACCCCTCGATCACGGCCAATGGATTCCCCGGGTGTTCGCGAATGACGGGCGGCGTCAGTTCATCGTTGCGTTTTCCTCCATGAGCGATTTTCCAATCGTCCATCTTCTTCACAAAGGAATGGTCTTTGCTGATAGTTATCCCAGGAAGGTAAGGTTTGACTCCTGGATTCAACGGACAGTAACGTGAAAAGAACTCGCTCCGAAAACATTGATCGGAAGAAGCAGCCATCGCGGTGATTCAATCTCGTCTCGCTGGGAATTATTACTAATTCAACAAAGTATCAACTTTTATAAGTGCGAGCTAGATTTCGTCAATACTGCGATTTAACCAAAGATGAGTGGAGACGGTGACGGCATGCCGGAACGCTGGATCGAGCAACACGCAGGTTGTGCACGCTCTCGATTTACAGATTTTAGTGTCGCTTGCGGCAAGGAACTGGTATCCAGGATCGAACACGTCGTTCGAAGAGCCTTACCAGCCTCGACTGGCGTGCCGACCGTGGTATGGATAGACAATGGTGACACCGATGGATCCGTCGCATGCGAGGCCGAGTCCGGAAGCGAAATCATCTACCTAGCCAAAGCTTCCTGTGTCACTTGGACGACCACTCTGTTGGCTTACGTACACGCGTTGTCACACGTTTTGTGTAGAATGATATGTAACTTTCTTTGCGCAGAGGACGATTCTGGTCAGCAGGAGAAGGACCCACGCCATGGTGTGGATTAGAGACGAGCCGTGGACTGGATCGAAGCCCATCTTGTCGGTAATGCAAATTATCTAGGTGGGGAACACGGTGCCTGTATTCGCGCATCGATTATGGAACTGAAAAAAATGCCAACTCGTATCGAGACGATGTTGTCTGCACCCGCATTTTTGATGGAGGCTCAAGCCAAATGTAATCGTTACGATCTGTTCCTCGTTCACACCGCGCAAATTACCACCATGGACAGACGCCAAGCGGTCAATCGAGGCGGTGTGAGGTGGAGATACCAGGATGAGTTTGAGGCGGTCGACACCTCCATGAAACCGAACGGCACCGTAGAGAAAGGATCGCTCGTGGAGTTGGCACTAGAGCTGAAACGCGATCACGATCCTGACTGCAAATGTAACAGTCATTACACGTATTCTTTATTGGAGGTCAAGTGTCTAGTCGAACGCCTTGTGAGAGAAATCTTGCCGCTCAAACTGCCGGTAGTGCTCGAGGATCCACCCAGGGTGAGATGCATCGTGTCATCCAAGCCTACCAAGAGTTACGTGGACAAGAGAGACGTCTTCTGCGTGAACGTAAACCGTATCGAGACTTTTGCAGAGGCCGTGCGTGTAGTGATTCGTGAGTGGGCACGACGGTTTGTCGTCTCGAGGTTTGACGCACGTGCCGACGTAATGTCCTCTGGTTGCTATCGAAGGGCCGTTGCTGGTTTCGCTTCTCTGCTCATCGATTCATTTCCCTGTGATGGGCTATTGAATAAGTGGTTCGCCAGTGAGGAGTGCTTGCGCTTGGCGCTCGTACCAGCACCTCTTTGGATCGACGGGATGGTGCCATTGATGAGACTGAGTCGAGAGGGAGCAGCGAAAGTCTTGATACATCGGACATTCGATGAGGTAGTGGCGCATGATCTAGATAAGTCTCGACATGACATTTTGTCTGCCAGAGAGGCTGCCATGCATTCCGACATAGAGGAAACGATGGACATGGACGAAATCACAGATTACATGTTGGCTAGAGCCACCAAGACCACCGATTCCATCGTGTCGATGAGCAAATGTCTGGGCTTTGCCATCGACTTTTTAGTATCCGGAAATGACACGGTGGCAAAAATCAAGCACGATGCAATCCTAAAGATGACCCGCACTTGTAAAGCCTTGTACAACCCTTCTCTGTACGACGTCACTTTCGATGGAAATTACTTGTACGATTCCGAGGTTGCTGCTGATATTATCAAGACGTGTCGCACGATCAAAGTGGAGCCAATTTTATTGAACAAGAAAGTGATGAAAGGGTGGTCTTCCTCGGCTTACGAACCTGTGTTCGTTACGAGTATGACAAGCGCCCGAGAACTGTTGGAAAAACTGAATGTTCCAACGCCAGAATCGGCCTGCCTCGTTGTTAATCGAACGCACAAGGTCTCCGGAGATCAGCCCTTCGATGTCACGGGAGAATTACGAGTGTTTTCGGCAGGCTATGCATTGATTGTGGCCATTCTCGAAGTCGATAACTTAGTCATCCGTGACAACATTTTCGTGGACGAACAAGACCTCCACAAACCGTTGGAAGAGCACCTAAGTCGTTGGCGACTAACGTATCGGATAGCAGGCGAGGTGGACTGCGAGGGGACTGTACTGAACGCTACCGATAGTCTAGAGGAGAGGTTCAATCAAAACCTGTCCCTGCTCGACGACGATGGCCCATTGCGCATCACCAACCGAGAAAGGATGACGAAGAATGACGTTACACTGCACAGGATAGGGGTGAAGGATTCCAAGGGAAAGCGATTGGGGACCATAAAAATCAGAGGATACCAAGCCATTGGAGGGGGGATCAAAGCATTTTGCAATTTTGTTAAGGTGTCACCGCACACTGTGCAAATGATGACGACTGATGGGCGTACCGTCTCCAACAATTCTCGAATCTATGAACTCTTTCTTGATAACGAACCCTTGGAACTAGTTTTTACCCGTAGGGAACCACCGACACGAGAAAGCCGAAAACGACTGCGACCTACCAAAGTCGACCATCATGGATCGACGAGAACACATCGCGAAGGAAAATTTGCTCACCCGAGACCAAGCGACGACGTCTTCTTCGTGTCTTCAGACTCTGAAGAGGAAGAAGATGACGCCTAACACCGAGTCTCGACATGTTCCGGCAGAATATGTCTCTCTTTTTGAAGGAAACATGGATCGGCTGAAAGAAGACAGAGACAGTCGTCTGGATCCCTACAGAACCGTCTTGATTGGAATCAACCAATTGCTAGTAGACGTGGCAGACTACATCGAGGAAAAACGCACCTCACAGACCCAACCTACCAGACAGATAGTCTTTCGACTGATGTAATGAACGACAACCACAAAGGGTCGAAATACAAATAATGTATTGAAGTTTAGATGGTGACATTCCTTTTTGTTTTCTGACATCGAGGGGTTAGTTCATTAAGACGCTAGGTCGAAGACATCTCATGGAATTACTGAAGACAAAAGCCCCGATGCAAAGGTGTCGAGAATGGGTAGATTCCATGGCCGATCAATCATTGCCATTGATGAACAGAGAAAAGTTGACTAAACGAGACAACACGCTATGCAGGGTCAACGTGATGGACTCAAAGGGAAGACCTCTCGGGACATTGAAAATCAGAGGACATCATGCCCTCGGAAAAGGGATCGCAAAAATTTGTAATTTCGTTAAGGCTTCACCACACCACGTACAGATGATGACCGTTGATGGGCGTGTCGCATCTCACTCTTCTCGCCTCTATGAACTCTTCCCTGATTGCGAACCCTTCGAACTAATTTTAATCTCAAGAAAAGCATCGAATCGAGAAAACTTAAGACGACTGCAACCATCGAAGGTCGTTAGACGGGTTGCAGGGACGACAACTCGACGCAAAAAAGCAATCTGCTCATATTATCCTTAGTAACAACCTGGTGCGAAGGACGAGAGTCTTAGGTAAATTGAAACCTTGAGGTTATAACGTCCTTGGTCAGTTAAAACGCTGTCAACATGACATCTCATGGAATCGATGCCACGAAACCTTCACAGAAAGAAGAAGCCCTGGATTTGGAACTTTTATCATTGCGGATGAGGGCACTTTGCAAGACAGCGTCCACAATGCAAAGGTGTCAAGAGTGGGTCAACGCCTTACCCGACCAGCTTCTCGATAAGGAAGAGACAAAGACCGGGGAAGGCTCGAACAGTCTAAGAGATCTTGAAACAAAGAAGTTTGGCGAAGCAATGGACGTCTCCACGCTTGAACCTTTGACGAAAACAATGGCGAGCAACAATAAACGATGCCCGAAAGAGACATGTGTATAAACACGCAAACAAAAATACTTGCTTTTTATTTAGAAAGATGTATATTCAGGACAATAATCTTGATACATAGAGTTGCAACAATAAAAAGAAAAAGATTGAGTACTTCTTGGTGCAGAGAAAGCATCGTCTGACAACTGTCCTTCTCTTGATATTAGTCGCAGACCATTCGTTGCAGACAATGGTACGTCGTGGTAACATGCCCAAGTGACCTCACGATGAATAGCATCAAAAATTGTTTTGAAGATGGTCGTGGGTGAATAAAAGAGGGAAGATCATTTATCGCTGACTTTCAGACGTTTTTTTTTTTTCGTCGTTTGATAGCGACCTGATCCTGTGTCTGCTAATTATTGCTACTAAGAAAACCCAGTCTACTGGAACATTAGTTTTCTTCTAGTGATCGTAGTTAACTTCGTTGGGTACCATTATGGCCGAAGCGACAGCTGCACATAACGGAGAAGGCATATGGCCGCCAGTCAGTGCATGTCAATTGTCGATTACTGACATAAGTATCATCGAGGAAGCGAAGTCTCTTGCTGAGGACTATATCTGGTACAGTTTATTGCGCAGATTCAAGCCAAACGAACTCATCGGTCTACCGCGAAAGTTTCTTGATCTACAGGCACCGCCCAGCATAACTTTAAATACCCTCCGAAGAATGGTAACTATAATTGAAGCGGACTATCCAGACGTGTCCCAGTTATTAAACACCACGCTAATCATTACACCAGCCACAGCTTACTCTACGTTTGTTGACACGGCAGACGTCATTTTTCAAGGCGGGACAAATTGGGGCAGAATAGTGGCTTTTTACAAGTTTGGAGGCGCAGTGGCCCATCATCTGGTAGAGAAACAGAGATCAGACATGGTCCAACACGTGGTCAATTGGACGGTCACCTATATGGTCGAGAATCTGCTACCATGGATCAGAGAACAGGGAGGCTGGGATGCTTTTGTTGTTTACTTTTCTGAGCAAACAGACACCAGAAGGAAAACTCTGTTGGCTCTGGGAAGCATTTTTGCAGCTTGTCTTGCTTTTCTGGTATTTTACAAGTAATAATAATAGTAATAATATAATAATAATAATAATAATAGTAATAATAAAAATAATATAATAATAATAATAATAATATAATAATAATAATAATAATAATAATAATATAACAATAATAATAATAATATAATAATAATAATAATAATAGAATTATGAGCAGTTGGTGTTCCGCTCGTTGGAGATAAAATAAAGAAAAGTTATCAATCTATTTTCTTCGTTAAGTAGACAGAGATGACGACACAGAAAAAGGATACACACAATCAATGCATTACACCACTTTTCTTTATTAAACAATCAATGCATGATCAACGTCTTTAACAACAATAATGATCTCCGTGTCGATATGGGCCAGATCGGGAAATTTGCTGAGCCAACCGTCTGTTCGAGTTGTACAAGTCGTCGGCAATTGGTTCCACTTTCTGCATCGATTGCTCCAGCTGCTTGACTCTCTGCTCAAGGATACTCTCTGACGTAGGGAAAAACGTCTCTTCTCCTTGTACGGCGAAACCGATGAGCAAGACGTCGTCTTCCCCATTAGGACGGGGTTTCTTGTCCACGAGGTCTGTGTCATCCATAAAATTTTGGATGGACAGAAAATGCGAACACTTGGCTTCGCGGATACCATACCTTCCAAGCTTTGGTATACTAAACGAGATAACGTAAGGTTGCTTTCCGTTGATGCGAAACATGGCCACCTTGACACCCTTGCCAGGAAACGGCCATGGGAGCCAAGCATCATAGGGACCAGGCTTCAAACGAAGACCAACACCGAGGGTTCCTCCCTGCCAAGATTCCTTGTTGGACACGTACATTTGAAGACATGCGCGGTATCCCTGATCGCCACCCAGTGATACAACTGGACTCTCCCAAGGCACATTATTTGTCGTAATATATTGCAGTGGATTAAATATGGAAAAAGTCCAATATTCACCTCGACGAGAAGGTTTCTGGAGCTCTTTGTTGCGCTGTGACAGCGTAGGTTGCAGCGTAGGCAGGCACAAGGATAGTTCCTCCATCCCTTCCTCTAATCTTCCTTCTTCTTCTTCGTTAGAGCATCTTGCTCTCTCAAGCAAATAATTAGCTCTGTTGACCAACTCTACGGCGTCTTTCGCTCATTCATGCATCGTGCGGCGTGCTTTTTCTAAGTTCATCATGCACGATTGGATGGAGGAAGGTCCATTCTCTTCTCGTTCGTTGCGATCCATGCTTCGTCTTCGAAAACTTGTCGACTATGCGTAACTGCGGATCACGGATATGTTTATATGCTGCCAGCAGCTGCTTCGTAACTAGTTTCTGGGAAAGCATAATTGGATGCATCCGTGTCGGGGAACTGTCCCGTGTTAGGAAGAGTGGGAACTGTGGAGCCTGGGATTGGAACTTGACCCATAGCAGAAGGAATGCGGGCTAGTCCTGCTGTCGGCTGCAGAGAGGCGGTCGGCACGCGAGTATTGGCATTGCCACTAAGGAGAGGCACATTTGCGCCTCCCATTCCCGAGTTAAAGATCTTTCGCCGCGTTGGTCGTTGGGTATGTTTGAATATCTGATAAAAATTGAGGACGCGATGCAGGATATTTGCAACCACCACTAAAGCCAACACACCGGTGATGCGTTCTGTGTCGAACGCCTTGCAAAGGCCTTGGTCACGATGAGCATTGTTCAAGTGGCAGTGAATGATGGAGTAAATGAATAACAGCTCGAGGCCATAGAAGATGAGCGGGAAGAGGTGATAGAACAGACGCCACAATCGATGCAGCTCATCGTATTCCAAGAGTCTTGAATCGCCTCCCTCGGCAGTGAAGGAGAAGCAGGCCCAAATGAAACTGACAAAAACAATAAAGAGGTAGACGCCGAATTGGACAAAGGTGGGCAGAAAGATCTTGTCGATGCTGGACAAGTGATCCCAGTTACGACCAACGGCTTCGAGTCCGTGTAGGAGTAGAATAATCTGCATGTAGACAAGAACTTTGGTCACCAGATGGAGAAAGTTGCTGGCAACCATGTCGTGCGTGATCCGGTTTTTCCGTGTGGGCCATACCCGGGATATGGCATCATCCATGGCACGGGGCAAGCTCAACCTAGCTGCGGCATCTCGATTGAGTTTTGTCAATACTTCGACCCCTTCATCGGCGGCGTGTTCCAACAAGCGCTCTGCTGAGTTCATATTGAATCGTTGCTGTTTCGTTCCCCGCTTTTGCTTAATACGCAAAACCGTTTGATAGAGGTATGTCGTTGATCAACCTTTCACAGCCGCGCTGATCCAGTGGCTCGATTCGTTGGTTCAAGGAACGATGATGCGTCTCTAGTGTCTGAGTCCAGTTGTGGGAACTGTTACTGTTCTCGCCCAGGATGCTGCGACTCTTCTGCCCATACTCGTGACCCTTGGGGCCAGGGTGATAGAATCGATCAAACATGCACATGCGATCGTTGGGTGTGATGTTCAAATAGTCATCTGCTGTACCAGGTGCCCATTGGGCATCGGGTTTCATACCCTCTTTGTTTACGACGGCCAGCTTCGATAAGCGCTGTAGGAGTCCGTTGTGTCCCTTTGACATGGAATGTCTCCCACTCGACCAGGGAGGCAACTGCACTTGGCCTGCAGAGGCGTTTTTAAGACGGCGGTTGAGGACCACAATTTCCGATGGAGCATTGGCCCTTGTCATCGGGTTGTAACTGTAAGCCCCTTCCATGGTGTGCAGAGGGTCCGGACGGTCACACATTGTGGTGTTCTGTAAGAAGCTCGGTCCAAAGACGCCGTCGATGGGAAAGTAAGGGACCCCAAACTCGTTATGGCCGAAGCAACTTGGTATAGGCACGGCGAACGCCTCCTCCTCAAACACTTTGGGTGGCAACGTTACTTTCTTGTCCAAGCAACCTTGTATGTTGGCCATGCGGTTTCCCATGCCTTTGATACATCCTCGACAAAAGTAGTGAGGCATCTGAATGGTAGTGGCGCTCTTATTGGGAAGAACGGGTGCCGTCTGCATGAAAACGTTCAGAGCGGTACATCCGTTGCTGCATTTCTTGTAGGTGAGCACGGGTGCCGCGACAGCAATGAAGCCATAGTACAGATCTTGAACAGGGGCCTTGGGATTATCACCGCGAATGAGTACAATGCGATGGGTCTCGAATTCTCCGTACCTCACGATCTGGGCGGCAGCGTGCGTCTGTACACGCCGCGGCACTGTCAGTGCGTTGGCCGGAGTGTGAGGACGCAACATTGCCAGGGCGGCAACGACGCGCTCGCAGAGAGGGACGCCGTACATTTGTCTCAAATCGGCAAAGTGGCGGCTAACGTGAGAATGATAAAAGTTTTTCTTTCGATCTTCGCCGAACGCGCCGTCTGGTTTGCTGGTGATAAGCGGATGACATCCCGTGAAGTCTTCAAAACCAAGGTCTGTCTTTTCGTCCTCATCGTACTGGTAAGTCGTGTAAAATCCCCCAGGAAGGAAGGGTTGGGAATAGGTCTCGCATCGCTTTTTGTTGCCGTGCACCTGAAGCTGAAAAGAGTAGTTGTAAAATTGGAGGAATTCGGGAACATACATTGTTTCGATCGCGTACAGGCGAGTTGCGAGCAAGTTCATGACCGTCTCGAGAAACATGCGCCTCATCCATAATTTGGCTTGGGGGGTTGTGGCGTCTTCTCCTTTGTTCTGGGCTACTGGTACGACGGTCGCCAACTCGTAAAAGATGTAAGCGTTGACGTTCGTGTCTTCGACTGCAAACGAGGCCATGGTATCACGACAGAATGAACCAATAGCGGAGTGAACGTCTCTCAGTTTTTCGACCGTTTGCTGGAATTTGGTAGAACTCACAAATGAGCCGATGGCAGAGAGCGATTCCAGTCCCGTGTGTAGAGAAGCCGTGAAGGCACCAACGTTTGCTGCTTCGAGGATGGCAAAAAATACCCTTGGCACATTCATCCACTTAGAGATGCCACCGCCTCTGAAAACATCCAGCAGGATGACGAGCAAAGAGGGCTCTATCGTACCAACCTCGGCTTTCTGTAGCTCGTCCAATAGAAGAGTGTCGAGGTTTGGCACTTTCGTCACCCAGTCGAGCACGGCTTTGTCTTGTATATGGAGGTCATCTTTTATGGTTTTCGGTAGTTTCTTCGTGAATGGGATACGTAGACATGCTTCGATGTACGGTTTGAACACCTTTTCGGCACCTTTGTCAATGTCGTGCATATTGGCAATGGCACTGCGTGCAGCCTGCAGATACCCCATAACCGTGCAAAGGGGTCGGTTTCCATCGATTCCAGTCGCCCTGAACTTACTATGCGGGTCGTTGCCGGAGAATACACCGCCTTTTGGAATGGTTCTGCCAAAAGACCTACCCACGTACAAGACGTGATTGGAGACGCATAGGTTGAATTCCCTGTCGCGAGCCGTTATCCCGGCTTGCGAGAACACCTTTCTGTCGTACTCTTCTTGACTTTTGAAGCATTCCCTGAAAGCAGTTGCCGCAGCCTCGCCTCCCTCTAGCGACAACATGGAGAGGTCGTACTCTTGAGGATCGAACAATGCTGGATCGTTGAGGCCACTGCGACACAAAATGTCTCGATGCCATTGTATCTCGCCGTCTTGACCGCCCTTGTCGAATACCGTCATTCGCACTGCATTGAAATCGACCTGGCGAAATTCTGCGACATCTGGAACGTGGCTCAAGGCATATCCGATGGGCGTTGCAAACATCGCGGTCACGAAGTTGACAAAGGACGACCTGTTCACACCTTTCTTGTCCGGTAGATCGGGCATCTTTAAGATGGGTATCTTTTGACCATCCACTTGAATGAAAGGCAATTGCCACTCTTCTATCTTGCCAACACCAGGAAAGGACTGCAAAGGTTTGAAGGTCTTGCGATTCGAACGGTCGTCTTCTAGGTAAAAAACGCGTTGGGACTCGGGAAACGGCATTGTCTCGTTGCTCTCCATCAAAAGTTCGGCCACGGTCGACGTGGTGGCCAAAAATAGCGTGCCTTTGTCATCTGCGGGCGAGGTGATCTTCAAGCTATTGATCAAATCACGAATCGGATGACGCTTGGATACCCTGCCGACTTGAGACGGACAGAAGGACAGCAACTGCCGCGATAGTACTTGATCGACCCACTTGGCCGGATTCGGGTGTGTTCCCTTCAGCATGTCGTCGGCTTCGTTCCACATTCGCTGCAAGTACCGACAAATAAGCGAAGGGGCTGTGGCCAAGGCATTTGTCATGTGAAAATTCATCGTCATGGCAAAGCTTAGCTCGAGTTGCAGAATGCGACGCAGTATCTCGCTCTGTACCTTCACATCATCTCCGTGAACGATAGATTCGATCGTGAGTTCGACGCCACCGCCGATTTGTTGTAGGTGAATCTCGCAAGTTTGCTCTCTGTTTCTCAAACTGGGCACTATGGACCGAACGGTGACCTGAGGCAATACCTCCTCTTTGTATTGTCTATGTTGCCACATGATTTTGCTCCTTTGACTATCCAACATGACTACCGGGAACGGGTATCGCAAGTCATTGTGTTGGCCCAGATATCCATCATACGTGTTGAGCGCTCCAAAGAAGATCCGCGAGGGCAATGCAGTAACATCGACTGGTGTCGTCTCGTCTAGGGTCACCGTGTTGCTATACTGATACTGAACATGGTCGACCCCCTGACCGAATGAACCGCCCCGTAACAACCCGATCAGGTTCCCGTGTACGCGACCGTTCCGGTGATTGTACCGGAGGGCGCTGTTTCTGGCAAAGGCCGATACTCCGTCGTTGTCAGCTCGAACGAATCCCAGGGGATCCTTTGTGGGCACCATTGCGTATGTCCGTGGGTTTGCATGAGGTCCATACGGGTGTGGAACCAACGCCGTGGCCATGATTGCACCGTGGTCACAATATTACAGTAGAGTATGACAAGCCGAGTTTGTTAATGCAATGACGGCCGATTGGTTCAAGAGCATAACGGACGTGTTGGCAGACCAGCTGTTTGTCCTGCAATTGATCAGGCTCCGTGCGGCTGAATGCAATACTTCGGTGACGGAGATTCTCGACAGCGATAGGACTTGCGATGGTATCTTCCTTGCGCTGAGCGAACTACAAGACTGTCGCCGCCAACTCGTCGACAGGTTTGATGAATGTCCCGTCAAGTTCCAGTGGAACGTCTTGTACTGCCTGTGTGCTATCGAGGTATTGGTCATGGAAGTGTTTGTCGACGACAAACATCTCGAGCGAGTCAAGCTCGTGGCCGAGACGATGAAACGGGCAGCCAATACCCGTGACCTGGACTCGCTGGTGACCGAACGTCTACTTTTTGATTTTTTTTGGCGTTCAGATGAAGATCTACTTACAACGCTAAAGACGACCATGTCCTCTGCAGGATTTTTGTGTACGCAGCGTTGCTTACCCACCGGGTCGGTCTTTGCTCCCATTCCATGCACCCAGTGTCGATTTGACCATGCCCTCTCACCCGAGGCCGAAATCGTTGGCGCCTCCTGTACGCATCTCGCTGCGTCACTGGCACCCTTGCCACCAGATACAGGACACTTGGTCCCCGACCTACCCAGTGAACCGAACAAAAAGACAGACGTTAGCTCCTCTTGCCGTTTTCCGACGTCCGATCGGCTCTTCGACCATTTGGGCACCCCCGATCACCTGGCCGATATTATGAACTTGGCACGGTCGTCTCATTCCAAGACACCCTGCACCGCACCAAGCATCGAAGCGGCACGCAGTCAACTTATGTCTTCGAGGGCTCTAAGAGACTGCCGAGAAGAACGGGCAGAATTGTCCGACATTCGATCTGCCATACAAGAGGTGGTTATCAAGCGGAGGGAAGCCACATCCTGCAAAGGGGTGAATGAGTGGCTCCTTCTTCGCCTTGTGAACATCATCGACACGTTGGCGCGGCGATGCAGTCGAAGCAGTCGAGCTGGACCGCTACCATCTATCGATCCGGCAACAGACCGAGCGGCGTGCGACCGCTTGCGCCGAAATCTGCGAGGCATGGTTTTGCAAGATACAGAGTACAGGCATTTGATTGATACTTTTAATGACCTAGTATTAGACCCTCTTACTCGCGGTCGCCAGCGGATCTTTCGGCCTTACATCGATTCCAGAAAACTCATGTACGCGATTGGCATCCCACCTGGAGATATCTTGGTATACGACCGCTCCATCTCCGAAGTCACGAACAAGACAGTGTTCGAATTGCGATCCAGTGATCCTCGCGACCGCTTCTTCAAAGTCGTGTTCGTGTCTGGACTGTTTCGCCTGTACCTGAATAGCATCGGATGTGATGCAAGGTGCTTGCCAAATCTATTTCGAGCTGACGATCGCAAAGATGTGAACGGCTTTTGTTTTGCAGTGGATGGCTGCGGGGTGGTGGCAGTCATTGATGGCCGGTACTTTGCTCGGGGTACCAGCGAGACCATTTTGCAGCTGTACATCGCATGGATTCGGGATCTACTCGCGCTACACTTTGCTGGAGATGCCACAGACTCTTTGAGTCACCTGCTGGAAGCGACAATCTGACCGATCACCACCGTCCCGTCTATCACGAGTTCCGCTTCCGGAAAGTCGTCCCGCGGAATCGCCGCAGACGAAAAAACCCATGTTGATCGTTGGGGATCACTCGCACGAGGAATCCAACGCATGGCCATTAGACGGAGATTGTTATCTTTTAGTCCCGGAAGACTCACCAGGCTCGTGGTATCAGAGGTGACGTTAAGGTACTTGCGCATGTACCACACTACCTCCTTCTCTCGAGAGAAAGACCATTCTCCGCGACATTTCATCGTATCGTCCTCTGGTGCTTCAGTGCTACAGTTGGGATTCATTTCGAAATGATAACCGTTGAGATCGCGCGTGAACAGCACTCTGCCGTAAACGTCCACTCGCTGGTAACACCATTCGCTGTGATCATGAGGACAGGGCCGATCGTAGTCGCCAAACCGGTTGACACATTGTTCCTCTTGCGATGTTCTGACTGCGATAAAAATGATCCCCATAGATGCTACAATCACAAAAAAGGCAAAGCAGAGCTGGGCTTGAACGTGTACCCTCGGAACGTCGGTCGCACCGTCTTGCAAGGCAGCAAGCACTTCATGGAAGAAACGTTTACGAGCGGAACGTAATGCCAACCTGCCACACGGCTTGGAAATGTCGGCCCGAGAAAATGCAGGGTTGACCAAGTGGTCGGTAGGTGAATCCGCGTACTCGTTTCTACTGGGACGTCGACGGAGGTCGGAAGAAGTGGCCATGACCAGTTGTGGGAACAAGCATGTAGTCGAACCGTCCCTTTATATGACGGGTGGATCTGAAAGACTAGGCAAGCGCGATACCGATGGCGTGGAGAAAACACGGGTGACCAGAAGATACACAAGCTCAAGCAGGTCACAGCACACAATAGAGCAAGGCTACTGCACACAGAGTTTGCAGTCACGAGCCATCGAGATCGCTGGACCAGGAGGGCCAAGGAAAGATTACGACGACGCGACATATTTTGTTTGCGTTCGATTTTATTTCTGTTGTTCAAATAAATACACTAAGAGAAACAAAACAAAAAAAAAGAGGCGAGTTAACCTTCGCATGCTCTGCAACTGCCAACGTGACTGGTCTTGGTGAAGCAAAAGGGAGATCCATTGCAAATGTGTAACGGGCTCCGGTCGGGGTGGGAAATGGATAGGGTAGTGGATGGGTTTAGAGGATTGAGCAGAGGTACTTGGATGACGCGCGTGGATTTGCACATCTGACAGACGACTCGGTCGGCATTGATGTCAAATGCGATAGATCGACCCGGTGGTGGATGGCAAAAGTTTGAGATAGACTTGAGTTCCAGGCAGTCTTTGCAGTACAGGGCCGCTGTTCTACACGGACAACATTCTCCCTGTTTCGCTTGATCAAGCTGTACCAGCCTCACATGACTGCTCTTGAGACGGGCGTGCCGCTGTATCACCGATGTAATGTAAAAGACGGCAGCTGGTTTGCCTTGCCAGAGCTCGCCATCCCATTTCTTGAAAACCGCGTTGGATTCTTTTCCCCGCCAGTATCCAAGGTAGTCTCTCAAAGCAGACACGACGTCCCCATCGTCGACGACGAGGGCTACAACGGCCAGAGGGAATGGGACATTGTCCTTGTCGACGATCGCTTTCAAGGCACGACGGGTTGCCCAAGTTACCCCGGGTATCTGTGTCATTTTGGGTACCGAGCCTATGGTCTTTTGAACGAGAGCATGGAACGCCAAGAGATCGTAGTGTTTCTCGCAAATAGCCAGATCGTCTAGATATGGATGATCGTCGACGTATCGAGAACAAAATGTCTTCAGTTGTTTCTTCATCTCTTTCGGTTCATGACCAAGTGGACCAAATTGTCTTGTCCAGGAATCTTGTTCTTCGGTGGTCAGACGCTGCCAAGCTTTCGTCGTCCACTGCAAAGCCCGAGTTCCCCCTTTTACTGCAGCGGCAACTAGCTGTAGTACACGCCAAGTCCGGCCGATGAGGGCCATTTCGCAATGTCCCTCGTAGGCCACGAACTGAAAGAACGCTACCAACTGATGTACCTCTGTATTCGACGACAGTCGGGTTTTTAGCACAGAGCAATCCGTCTCGACGATCGTCATCTCCGGACACGCCAGGTGGAGGGCTTGACGTTCGCTGTGTTCCAGAGCTTGCCAAGCCGCTTGGATGTCTCGACCTTTAACAACGGCGGAAAGGAGCTTGGCAAAACGCACGTGCTGATGTTCCAATCCTAACCCAGTCGCATCCACGTATCCTCGATGAACGCAGAGTACAAACGATCTTGCTTTTCCATCGTAGACCACGAAGGGAATGTAAGTTAAGACTTTTTCCAGAAGGGCATTATCAATTGCGCGTTCCATAATAACCTTGTTAACACGAAAAGGGTTATTGTACAAATGATATGCCAGGGAAACCGTCTCCAAAAAGCTCTTTGCTGGATTTCTCTTTCCCGTCTCTGTTCGTCGCAACTGGTAACCACTTCCACGTAGAAACTGTGGTCGGGCACGTTCACATTGAGAAAGCACCAAATTCCTTGAATGCGATACTTGCCCAGTCGAGTCAACTCGTCAATCCATGCGGTGAGGTCGAACATTGGATTGGAGACAGGGCACTGGCAAGTTATCGTTCCTAGGTTGCTTCCTGGAATGACGCTAAACATGAAGTTCCCTTTGGACACCTTGCGTGTCACTTCCGCCAACGTTTCCTCGTCATACAGACACATGCGTGGTTCTCCTCGCTGCCAAGAAGGAGTTGGTGGAGGATCTGTCATGTCTCGAGACGACTCATATTCGGTAAATCTTCGATCGTGAATGATCCCCAAGCACTCAACATGATTGTCGTTCGTAAAGGCAACAAGTCGAAACCGTTCCCATGACTGCAAGGATTGTATTGTATGATTCAATGCCATGATGTTCAGGGGTTGTATTACCGACAACTTAGAGAGATCTAGAAATCCCACGCAGCACTCCTGTCTCCAAGTCGTGGTGGCTCGAATAACCTCAAGTCTCGATGTCTTGGCTATTGTATCGAAAAGAGTATCACAGCTTGTACATTTCTCGGAGAGATCCATAGTCACTTGGTCCTTTGGGTGGCCGTCGATGTAATAGAAAGGTCTTATCGCGTGTTGGATCTAGTGTGCTTAATACGACTCCTTCTGGCACCAATATTGTTTTTGTAGTTGTAACCAAAATTCCCCAATTAGGCAGATTCCACGGAGGAGACACAGATTCCGTCAAGACCGGTGATCGCACTTGAACAATCAAAAATGTTCCTATGAGAAGCCAAACGATCATGACGTTCATAGGTACAGTGTATAATATGGACCACCTCGATGAATTCCCTATCGACAATCCAACTCGAGTGTATTTGGTCGATGGTAGTAATATTGGATCCTTGGTCTATGTAGGCATTCGGCGCCAAGCCCTCTCACCGTTTCCTTTAAGTACTGGTGACGTTGCGGAATCGGACAGTGGATCTAAGAGGGGCGTGATACTAGAGCCGTCTTCCCTGGAAAGACCTGGGGAGGTTCTTCAGCCTCGAAGTAAAAATCAGCGGCAACCTAAAAAGACGCCGCAGTATCGACAGAAAAATCAGCGACGATCTAGAATGGTGCTCCCGTATCGAAGAAAACGTCCCCTTGTTCTGTCTAACAGCGAGGCAAAGAGGCCAGTCGCAGAACCGAAGCCACCCGAGTCTCTGTTACCGGGGTTGCGTTTTAGCAGCGGACCAAATAGCGGACATCTCAAACCAGTCGAAATCAATGCGACATTACTAAGAGAATTGCAAAAACTTATAGGGAGGGTAATTTTCGTAATCTCACAGATTATAACAAACCAGGGATAGAAGAAAAGCCAGCATACTGTTTGCAGACCTCACAAGACGCCCGTGTGCGGTAATGGCGGAGCAAATAAAAGTAATGAAATGCCAAGTTTCTTATCTTAAGTTAACATGTTGTGTCTTATAAGGAATGAAATATAATACAATATATATATATATATATATATATATATATATATATATATATATATATATATATAATATATATATATATATTATTTTATTATTATTATTATTATTATTATTATTATTGTCCTTATTGTAATTACCATAGACTCTTTACAAAAGAAGGCAAACAGAAGAAAAAGTTGGGCAAGTTTCCCATTTTATTACAGTTGAAAATTGCATACATAGTGTGTCACTTTTTAGCTAAGTGCTTCACCGCGAGCGAGAGCTATGATGTGTCTCGTAGAAGAGTCGTAGATCAGTTCCTCTGGGCCACAGTATACGCGCCATTTAGTGGTGGGTAGTTCTTCGTACCATTCCTTTAGTGGAAACACGGATGAATGGTAGTTCATTGGTGTGTTTCGAGAAAAGTTCCACCCGTGCCATTCAACTCTGCAGATCACACAAATTTTCCATCCATAGGAACACGTTTTGCAGGCCAAGTGACCACAGGCGCCTATGTCCAGGTTAAAGGCCCCATAACATACTTGACAATGAAATGGAGTGGATGTTATGAATTTTGGGCATTCAGCAGACTCTGCCGATTTGTTCATGACTTCCTGCCACGCCGGAGAGGGGGCTGTCCCATCCGCCAACAAGATGGGTGGAGGTGCGACGCGCAGACGATGGGCAGGATAGGAATCGATCGCTTTCATGACAGCATCGTCACCAGCGTACTTTCCACGTCTAACCACGACTCGCATTACTCGGTAAAGAAGATCGAGAACGGTCTTGGAGTTTGGCAAAGTGGGTAAACAGAACCAAGAGTGCTGGCCATCGGGAATGCAGCAGAATGCCTGGCGATCATCCAGGTAGTGTTTCGAAGACTTGCCATCGGCCACGTTAGCCTTAATTTGCTCGAGTATCTGCTGGTAGGGTTCCGATGGCAACATTTCCTTGACGGAAACACTCTCTACCATCTTGCGCAAAGCGATCAAGCGGTCCACGGCTTGTAACGCCTTGTTTGAACCAGCCACAAGAATCGCGGATAGGGCAGTCTTGATGTGCGACGACAAGTGCGTAGAGGCAACTTCATCGAGTGAGAGTGCATGGGCCGGACTGCAGGATTCGTGCAACAATGCCGGGTCCTTTTCGTCTTGTCCCGAGACGTAGCGACTCTGAGCAGCATCTATCAGAGGAAGGTGACAAATATCACAATTGATATTCTCGACGCACTTCTCCATCCATCGCTTAGAGTAGTTTTCCAAATCGAGGTGTAGCCCGTTTCTTGCTGCTTCCCATAACGGGACGCACTTGGATTGACCATCGTCCAACTTGACCAATACCTGCCCCGACTTATCCGTGGCATAGGCACTAAGAGGCAATCGACCCTGACACAACTGACGATAAAACGTCTCTAAGGTCGCCACAATAGTCAAACGACGTCGATCCACACAAGACCAAACTTCATCCGGGCAAATCACGTGCGTTACCTCGACAAGTTTGTCTACGTGTGCCTCGGGAAGAAACCAATGATGACTTTCAGTGTCGTCTGCATAACGTACGATGGCATTGGTCATACCGTGTGGCTCGGATGAAGTCGTCACCTTGACGGCTTGTTTCCATCCAGTATTCGTCATGACACGGATGGGGACGAGTGCGGCCAATTTTCTAATCTCGTGCACATGCGAAGAGTTCTCATCTGCCAGAAAAAAATATCCTGCAATGCAGATGTCGACCAGGGCTTCGTAAAATAAACGGATACATTCCATCGCCGCTGACTTGAGGGACCCTTTGACCAAGATGTCCACCAGGGGATTTTCAGTGGCGCCGTCTTGAAAAATCAGGTGGCCGACAGCATAAGAGTGTGCTGCGCCGGTGAACAATGCGGCCATCGCGATTTGCTTGCAGTCGAACCGCAGAGAAGACTCCGTTCCATGTTCAACAGTCGGTGCCATGCTCTCCAATTCTTTATGGATGACAGTTTTAAACCGAGCCTGGTGTTCGGCGACGACCGAACGTGACATCCAAGAGTACAGCGGATCTTCACTGCTGGATAGGCAGGGTAGTTTCAAGAACAGAGAATCCGTATAGCCAGCTAGCGTGTCGGCGGCAACTACACGATGGCATGCCTGTAAAAGCCGTCGTCCTGGTGTTCGGCGACGACCGAACGTGACATCCAAGAGTACAGCGGATCTTCACTGCTGGATAGGCAGGGTAGTTTCAAGAACAGAGAATCCGTATAGCCAGCTAGCGTGTCGGCGGCAACTACACGATGGCATGCCTGTAAAAGCCGTCGTCCTGTGGCCGTTATGCAGCCTGCAACTCTGGTATCAGAGTAAGGGTTTTTTCTGTTTCCCGCCATACCTACCATGGCGTTGATGGTCTGTTTTAGAGAACGCGCGCGTCCCTGCATGGCCGGATCGTTTACGATGCACATTCGTTCTTCCAGTTGTGCCCTCAAAGCGTCTGCGAGACAGCCACGGCGAGCGATGGTGAATCCACCCACTGCTCCGAGGTTCCAATCCCCGCCACTTGGAGTGTACGTATCTTTACCAGCATTGATGGTCTGAGCGATGGTTGGGTACATGCTGACAAAGTCAAACTCCGCTACAGGTTGAACGACCGAACGTGACATCCAAGAGTACAGCGGATCTTCACTGCTGGATAGGCAGGGTAGTTTCAAGAACAGAGAATCCGTATAGCCAGCTAGCGTGTCGGCGGCAACTACACGATGGCATGCCTGTAAAAGTCGTCGTCCCGTGGCCGTTATGCAGCCTGCAACTCTGGTATCAGAGTAAGGGTTTTTTCTGTTTCCCGCCATACCTACCATGGCGTTGATGGTCTGTTTTAGAGAACGCGCGCGTCCCTGCATGGCCGGATCGTTTACGATGCACATTCGTTCTTCCAGTTGTGCCCTCAAAGCGTCTGCGAGACAGCCACGGCGAGCGATGGTGAATCCACCCACTGCTCCGAGGTTCCAATCCCCGCCACTTGGAGTGTACGTATCTTTACCAGCGTTGATGGTCTGAGCGATGGTTGGGTACATGCTGACAAAGTCAAACTCCGCTACAGGTTGTTCAAGCAGGTACGCTGGTCGAGGCGCTATCGTGTGCCCTCCCTCGTAAGGCGCCCGCGCTGCCTCCGTCATTTCGCACACCGTGCGAGTAGAAGCGTAGCGAAGGACCATGGCTGCCGTGAATGCCTCGTATGCACCAAGAGAGTCGTGTATAGTCGTGCGCAAAGTAACAGCTACATTCCATCGTTCCTCCAACCACCTCTGAGAGAAGTATACGTCAACCCATCGACAGAGTGGGACGTTTGGACTCAGTCCTGTTATGGACACCACGTCAAACACAAAGACCCCTAGCCCTGGACGAAATGGTCGATGGGCCCTGGGATATTCGGGTAGACAACGTGGCAACGAGGAAAATAGAGCGTAAAACAACCCTGGCGCACCTTCGCCAATTTGCTGCAAGGTGATATCTTTGTTGCGGACCAAGATAACTGTAGGCCTTATCTTCGACAGGATGTCTCTCATCTCAAGAGTCCCAACTCTCCTTTCAGTACCATCTGCAAAGCCAATCGATAAGGTGCGGTCGTCATTCCATTCCATGCCCACTACATTTCGAAAGAGGGGCATCCGTGGCGAGAGCCCGTGAACGCAGATGTCTGCAGGTTTTTCGACAAGCCAATGTGATTCGCCGACTACTTTGGCGGCTGAACGTCGAAATCGAAGGACTGCACATGCTCCCGGGATGCCGAGATCCGATGCCGATGCATCAAGACCGTTCAAGGCATCATGGGCCCCATCGATGGCCAGGGTTAGGTTATTTTCCACCAGTCGCTTGTAAACGTTCAAGTATCTCATTCGAGAGTAAACCCGTACCTCGATGAACTCCTGACCATCGGAACACGAAGAATCCAAGGTCCGAATACAGGAGCGAATTTCCGCATCCGGAACACCGCCTTTTTTTTGGATGTCTCTAAAGTCTGAAGGGGTGAGGTACAAGCGGTACGGCACTCGGGGGAATTCGATTGTCACAGTTTTGTGGTCCAGTGTTTGAGCGGCCAGGAACAACGTGTCGCCTCGAAAGAACGAATGCCGATCGGTGTAGCAAGAATACGTAAAAAGGGTGAGGATGTAATCACATTCTGATGCGGTACACCCTTGGCATACACGTCCACCTCCATCGTCGGGCAAGATAGAGCCTAAAGTCGTCATGACTCGGTACAAGGAATAAAAACCAGTACCCTCGCGTAAAATTATGACCCAAAGCTGGAGTTGTACAAAACCCACTTGGTGTCGGTTTTGATTTTGAAGGTATAAGAAAGATACTGCAATGGTCATAGACGATAAGGACCTTATCCACAGTGAAAAGTGATGAGCAGGCGTTCACAATGCACAAGACCTGTTCGTTTCTTTGGCCAGGATGTTCCGATCAATTCTGTCAACTTCGTGCCACCGACTCCTCTTACTAGACCGATCGAATTTGACGATGATCTCCGATTCCTCTTACTGGACGTCAACGCCTCCGACAGCAATTACACACATTGGATCTCGCCCGATACAACCGACAGGACAATCTTGGAACTGTATATGCTACTCTACATGATCAATCGAATCTTTTACAACGCAGAGTTAAAATGTTGTTTCTTCGTGCAGCAAAAAGAAAGGCTCGTACCGGGTAATTTACTAGTGCGCAAAGAGGTCGTTGCGGGACACGTATTGTATTTTGGCTTTGACAGGCAGGCAATTGACGAGTTATTTCCTACGTGCTTGACTTTGGCCATGATGATCAATGCCAAACATCTCGATGGCCGACGATTGTTTGTTAGCCCACTGTGTCTGGACGTCTTGAAGACCGAAGCGTCGATTTTCGATGCCGTCAAGGGACTTGCAAATTCTACGACGAGCGCGAATGGCAGAGATGCTGCCGGGGTCGTCGGGTCTTTCACCACCTTAAACGAATTGAGGAGACTTTTGATGACGTATCACAGAGTATGTCACATTCAAACAGAAGCTGAAGACCTTGATGAAGACAAGACCGATGGCAATGTGGTCGAGCCACTCGAACGATGCCATTACAACCAATTGCGACGCACCATGCTAGCGCTTTTGAACACAGACGACACGACGGAATTTGCCGAAGGATTTCTCACCCTGATGTCAGGGCCCTTTCTTTTTGAGCATTCGTTTCGCATGGCTCGCTCTTACAGAGAGATGAGAGATCTGATCGCTCTCAATGGCAAAGACATCGGACTAGACGAATCACAGATTCAACACGCCATTTCAAGTGATCAGAAACAGTTTGCTCGTGCGATCATACACGTCACGGGGGCTCCGAGGCTCACAATCAAAAATCAAGCTCTTCTCGAATGTTTGCAAAATGCGGCCCATAGGCACAACTGGCAGAGTCTGTTCGGTCCGACGTCAGAGGGAGCGTAGTTTCGATTTCGATTGGACTTCACGAGTGGCATCGCCTGGCGAGTTTTGGCCGAGCACTTACTCGGGCCTTTCGCTAGTCCCCTGTATACGATGGTGTTTCCCAAAGACGTGATCGACAAGGGCATGCAGTTCTTGCTAGAATTCATCGACCAGAAATCGCTGGACAATATGAATGAAATGCAACGTCAGCTCGAAGCATACAGCTTGATGATGAGACAGGAAGGGGTAAGAGATATAACAGATGTACAAGGTGGCGTGATTCAACGTCAAGGAATGATCGATGACGTTACTCGCAAGTATCCACTTTTTACAGACATTCGTAACCTCTTGGAAAAATTAGCCGATGCGTTCCAACCGGGCAGCAAAGTCAGGGAACTCTACCGAGGACCTTTTGCCCAGTTAACCGGCAAGTTGATCGAGGATGCTGTGCGAAACCCAAACAAGCCCATGGGTAAATCTTTGGAGTCGCTTGTTGGTTCCTACGCAACCCTTTTGGATGGGCACCGCAATTTCCACGCACTACACTTGAACAGTCTAAAGAACAAGTTCACCGGGCAATTCATACTGGCCGTCCACAATCCATTCGATGCAGAGATCGAGATGTCAGACGGATTGTTGCTCAACGATTTCGTGTCGTATTCTGCGGCAACGCATGCTACTCTAAAAGTCGAGATGACGGAGCTTCGATTGGCTGTGACGTCAAGTGTCATCATCAACGGAAAAAACATATGGGTCGGATGGCAGGGACCAGCAGGGACGGGGAAGACAACGGCTGCCAAGTCTGTCTTGCACGGCATCAGCGAGTCGGATGGATTGTGTCTTCAAGGAGTAGTTCGCGAGATGGATTCTGTTACCACTGCCTCGCTTAAGTCGACGAACGAAGATCCTCTCATGCATTGTAAAGGTGTCGGATTCGTAAACGAATTGGGTGATAGTGAAAAATCGGGCTCTCTCAAGACCGATGGCAGCGAGAAGGCGACCCTGCTAAAAAATTTTTACGATTCGGGTATGAGTGTCGTGTATAGGGGTCTGTCCAAAGACAAGAAAGAAGTCCGCCAGAATGTGCAAAACGTCATATTTGATTGTGTGTTCGTCATTTTGGCTAATCATTTGCCTCTGTGTCCGTCGTTGCGCGATCGCATGATCATTCACACAATCAACAACACGACGGCCACCGGCGATCGACTATCGGTAGGGGACATTTTTCAGCGCATGGATCAATTCAAGGTCGGACATTTTGAAATCTTCAAAATGCTCGCCATCTCGCTGGTATCCATGTTCGAGTTCGTGGAATGCACTCTCGAGGATGTCGACTATCTGAATAACATGGAACAACTCGTGTTCAAAGTAATAGACCAAGAATTTCACGCCATGCACCTGGATGCCAACTTTGGAGGACGGGGTCGGCGTCTCGATAACATCCGATTATTGGTTCGCATGCTGGCTTACCATCGAGCCGTGTTAACCGTCATGGGATGCGTGGATACTTTCCGATTGCCTTGGGAGGAACACAACGCTTCGGCGGAAACGTTGGACGAATACAACCAGCGCATGATGCAGATGGTGGTGGACGATCTCAAGAAGATGCCGTTGCACGAATTGGTGCGTCGTATCCAGGAGGTGTTTTGCCCCAGTCCCGCAGATTACAAAGCAGTTGTCACGATGGAGTGTCTGGATCAGAACCCGTTCTTTCCGGCGTATAGTGCCCTCGCGAGATCGCTGATAGATCCTGCTAATTTGGAGACGACTAGCGACGGCCGCAAAGTTTTTGTCGTACCAGACATGACGTACACGCGAATCTGCGATGTTCTCAATGATCGACGTATCCCATTCGAGGCCAAAGAGATTGAAAACATCGTGGAAGCTATGACGAAATCCATCACCCGTGACGGAATACACGTCATCACTAGCACAAATCATCAAGGAGGTCGCTCGCGAGATGCCGGACATGGCACGTCGTTCTTTCAACTGAATTTCGATGCCAAGATGGCCGCAGAGGTTGTGATGGGTTTGGACATGATGAATCTCGTGACTCAGTTAACTGACGATATTCAGAATAGAATCACGACGGTAGTGAATGAACTAGGTCCCAACTGCACGCACGACCCGAGGTTTTCGAACGAGATGATCACGCTGGATGTGAGTCATTACGGAGTCGACAAGAATCGGTTCTTTGGTTTTTTGAGTCATCTTAACCCCAACAAGTGGACATCCCGTTATGCCGACAAAGTCATCGCCAATTTTATTCCCAACGCCAAGTCCGTTCAAGTGAGCTGTGACTTTAATCATGCTCGGCTAAAGCTGATGCGCAACTGGATGCTACAGTGTTCCGAAGATCCTAGGAATGTCATGCAGGATAAGGGATATGTCAAGGTGCATAAGATGAACCAGTGTGCCGTACTAGTCGCTACAATAATAGAAGTCCTAGTGCGTCATACATTCGAAACTGTCGCGGGATCAAATGACCCGACACGAATCCTTTTGCCATTTTACAAGACTGATTCTACCGTGTATGTACACCAAGCGCTGCCGATACTCCGGCTGGGCATAACAGAAGAGACGGCGCAACGATTGCGACAAGTTTGCACTCCACCAGACTCTAGACCCAGTGCCGGCCATTCCATCGAATATTGGACGTTCAATGCAAGCCAAGAACCAAGGCTACTGAAAACGCTCGAGGATGCGCACCTGCCGGGTATCGACATAAAGTATACCACAGTGGCCGACGCACTGGTATGCGAGCAAGATCTCGACGGCACCGATTCGGGCGCGTGGCTCCATCTATCTATCCTGTCCCGACTCCAAGATTTGTTTTGCACAACCACGGCTACGTCTCCAGATTTACCCAGACAATTCGTTTCTCGCTGTATGCGCGAAAACTTGACAGACCGCAAAACGGTGCTCTGCTTCAACAAACGAGGCAAGGGATCTACTTTTGACGTGATCAAGGTGGACGAAGTCAGGTCGGAGCAAGGCGGTCACCTTGCTCGCTTTGATCTACCCCCCAAAGAAGAGCAAGATTTTATCACGGCCAGTCTGGCCATGACTCGTGAGGGCCATCCGAGCACCCTGGGTGTCAAAGGTGAGATAGCCACAACTTTTCCACCGCAACACGAGACCAGATATCTAACAAGAAAATACCTGGCCAGTTCGGGAAAGCTGCAAGATATCGAAGATCGTTGCGCTGTCATTCACGGCTGCAATTACGATGCTCGAGAAAAGGCCGTCCAAGTCAAAGTGGAAGCGCTTACGGATCAGTGGATGGATAGAGTCAAGAACAGATATCGACCTCTAAGACTAGGACCCCCCGTATCGACAGTCAAAGAGTTTCTAAGACAGGATGGTAGACAAACAAGACTAAGGAGTAGAGGTGTGAAACGAACGAGAGAAGACGGCGAATAAATTTTTGCACTAGCTCATGACAAGACAATAAAGCTTTTAATGCACAATGGACGTCATGATTGTTTTTTTTTTTTAATTTATCATACACCATTCCCTAGTCGCATCTGTTCCAAGAGGCTCGATAAACTGTCTGCAGTCTGTTTTAAAGTTGTGGGATCAACTGCGCCTGTCAGATGAAGATGAGAGGGTCTGAGGCATATCGTAGTGTTGTCATCTTGATTCAACTGGGAAGCAATGTGTGTGGCCCTGAGTCCACTCTCGGCTCTGGGAGCTTTCCTACCAAAAGACCAATAAAGCACTTTAAGGCTGATATCACGAACCGATTCTTCCTTAAGCGGAACGAATTTCCAGCAGTACTCCTGTCCAGATAGATTATCTCTCCACACTCGTCTGAGGATGGCAACGAGCTGATTCTTGGCCCAGACTTGATCCCGTCGATAACTAAATGCGACCTTTTCGACCGAAAACTCGTCTATAGGGTTACGAGAAGGATTGAGCTTTAACAAAAGAGCATCCACTTCGTCTTGAGGTTCTCGTGGATCGTTCTTTGCTCGCCTTCGATACAAAGAAGTATCCGTGTCTGAACTCGAGGCAACAATGACTGGCGAGGAAGACTTTGGCGATAAAAACGAAATGCGATACACTGTTTTAAACGGGTTGAGTATCACAAAGCGGTAGCCCCCTCGAAGCTTGTTCTGAATTGCAACGTCGTAACCGTCGCTGCGTAGACTCTTCGTGCCTTGCTTGGGATCCAAGATTACTCTAGCTTTTCCGTTGGGCCACATGCACTCCAACTGGATGACATAAACCTCGCGGTGAGCAACGTGGTCTTCGTGATTGACAGTCCTAAGAGTTCCGCTGGCATCCACCAATCGCGTCAAGCCCGCCTGTAAAGACCCAGATTGGAGAAGTGTTGTCTTGGTGTCTTCGTTTCCGTCCGGGATGCCACAGTAAAGAATAGAAGGAACATCGGGAATCGGCGACGACATTTTCTTCGCAGGATCGAATAAGGTATTCTATACAGTACATGCTGTTAATGAATTTACTGCTATGATGGAAAAGCCTCTTTGAATTGAATAGAATTATCGGTATCGGCGAGTCAGCATACGCCATGATTTGCGGCAGCAGGCTGTTGGTAGTATTTTTATAAGGACATTTTTCTACGTAACAGATTTACGTAGGTAGCGACGTCAATCGCGCAATTTATTGCGTTGATCCATTGCGTCGTAATTTTGGTATTTCAGGGACATGCGGGGAGAATCAATAGTAATTTAACACGTATTAGGTGACGTAGATTTTACCACTAGATAAAACGGGGAAGAACGAGTTATTCTAACCACCCGCAACGAGCAGTTAGTCAGCTCGCACAGCCAAAAATGAGTAAACAAGAACACCACAAGTTTCTTCACTGTCCAATTTCCGACTGCACGTATTATGGAGGGGACCTTCCTCGACACTTGAAAGCCAAGAAACACCGCGAGGAGGTTGATCCCCTAGAAGCGAACGCTATCGCGCAAATGGTCAGCAAGGGGAAGGAAACGAAGGGATCCAATCGGTTGTTGATTCGTTGGTGTCCGGTGGAAGGCTGCTCATTTCTCACGCCTTACTTGCGAAACCATCTAAAAAACAAACATAAAATCAGAAACGATATTAAGTTGGACGATGTTATGAAGATGTCGTTACCATACGAGCCTTATAAGCTACCGCATTCGGCGGCAACATCCGTTCGTATAGAATCGGACGACGACGAAGACGACGATGGCGACGAAGAGGAAGACTACCCAGGGGAAGGTGCAAAGGCATTCTATCTGTCACAACGCATCACCTCTGATCGTCATTGGTTCCTCGTAAAGTTTTACGATCATCTGGGCAGTATCGACGAGGGTCTTAAAGACGAAAAGACTCGCTGTCAACATGCCTGTCAAATGCGAAAGATTCTGGAAGACATGGACCCACGAGGCAAAGACATTGCAGTGATAACTACCGAGGAAGGAAGAGCCGTGTGGAATCTATGGGTGGCTCCGCGTCTCGAAAATCAAACGTCCATCACAGCTGGTACCCTGATGTCATACATGGGCTCTTTCAAGAAGTTTTTGAAGTTTGTCGTTCAAACCCAGAAACGTCGTTGTCTCGTCGATGGAACACCGCGGCTATCGGACGAAACCGTAGACGTCCTGCATGAGATCACTGGCAAGCTCCAGGGATGGCGATCCATCATTCTGAAACAAAGTGCGGTGCTGCGCAACGAACACTATCTCCAGGAGTGCGAGCAACGCATCACGCGAGAAGACCTTCAAGCATTTTTGAGATCACCCGTTGTGGCCGAGGCGGAGGCTCTCTTTGGCGCGGACGGCAACCGTCGAGGGATCCAGCGCTTTTCACGTGCTCGAGACTATCTCATCGCCCGCCTGGCAGTATCGTGCGGCACGCGCCCGAAAGCACTGGAAACGGCCACGTTGGAACACTTTAAACATGCCCGCCGAGATGTCAACTACCCGGATTGTTATGTCATGCTTGTACCAAAACATAAGCGGCAGATGGACGGACCGGCCATCGTCACGATGGACGAGAGGCTTCACGGGTTTATCGACACTTATATTCGAGAAATACGACCCGCGGTGGTCGCCTCTCCGGAGGAGACACACTTGTTTCTCAAGATCGACGGAGAGCCCTTTGAACAGGGTACAATAGGAAATCGCGTCCGTGAACTGTGGAGAAAGTCGGGAGTCCGAAAAGGGGCCCGCGTCACTTGCACAGACTTTCGAAAAGCAATCGTAACCATGGTGGAAGAGGCAAACAAGGAAGAGAGACGCAAGACCGGTCGCGAATGCATTGCCGATAACGACCTACGAAAGTTGCTGGCTCACTCTCAAAAGACTGCCGCTATCTGGTACATGAGAGAAGATCTGACTTCTCTGGGAGCGCGAACACACACCACCATTCAACGCATTAGAGAAGGGATACAACAAGAGGACAACGGGATGCATTCTATGACCACACCTTGTGGCACTGCAACCAGTAGCACCGAAAGGGAAAGTGCACCGTCTCGAGAGCCATCGCCACCGGTGTCACTACCAACCCCACAGCCTCCAATGCCCTTGTCGCCACAAACTTCAGAGCCTCCGACAATTGTTTTTGTTCCAGATCCACCCCATCCGTCAACCATGGCGATCGATGCAACCGAGGTCTCCGTGGCACCAGGATCAGTTCTGTCTTCGACGTCTCTACCTGGCGTTCGCCGACCTCGTCTTCGACGCAGATGGCCTCCAGAGGACACTACATTGATCGTCAAGTATGTTGAATCCTTAAATGGAAGATGCCCTGGCAAACAGGAAATATACGATGCTTTTCACAAATCGCCGGAGTTTATCAGCATTTCCAAGCGCGAAAACTTTGATCGTTTCTTCCACAAGGTCAAGACCACATTCAAAGCATTAAGGCGATCGGGACAGCTGACTTGTTAATCATGACCACTCCGAGGAGAAAACGTCGAAGAGTAGACAAGGGCAAAAAACAAGAACAGGGAAAGAATATGATCCGCGTTAAAAAGATTTATCGCAAACATTTGCTCAGGCCGCTTCGATTGATTCATCCCATGCACCACGAGGATTCTTTGTATGACATTTGCTATGACAGATTTTTTCGCAGCACGGGCATTCGCGAAACGTCTAAAGTTCTCTCTGAAGTTGCAAGGATACCGGCACTTATTTCAGACCGACCTGGATACGCGAGACTGAAACGACATAAGCAACTAGGAGAAGTCGAGCCGACCGAAGGAGACACTGACATTGAGGCACCGACTAGAGAAACGATGGATCGCATAGACAATATTCTGGGAATGTTAAGACCTAGTGACTTTGACACAGCCGGATTCGACGACCACTCTGTGGAAGTAACACAAGAGACTCTTATCCAAGACGACCGAGGAAGCGGTCATCTTGTTTCTTTGAGTTAATGACACGTTAGATTTTTCAATCCCTGGTGTAAAAAGAAAATGATGACATTCGAGTTTCGTTCGTAGCTTTTTTGTTCAGTTATTATTCGGATGTTTTATTTTGATCTCACAAAAAAATATTGTTGTAACTATTTAAGGCATTGTTCGTCTTGGTCGTTGAGTCAAACTGTTATGTTCTCGATTAGACAGACAAAGTCTTTCAATGATGTCGTTTTTATTTTTCTTTGGGTTGATTTTCTTTGTTTTTACACTGCTAATACTGCTGCATCATACTCTGGTAACCACGAAAGAACAGGCCCCTCCTGTTGTCGGTGTACCTTGACCACGTCAGGCTTTTTATTGTTAAAATGTTTCTTTGTTGGTCTGACTTTTAGTCGCTTGACTCTCTTTCGCTTCTTCAATTTCATGTTACAAGCATCCAAACTTGCCTCGAGGTTTCGTATTTGCTCGTTCTTGCCATTTTCGAGGGCAGAATAGTCTTCAAGAATCTTTTCGTTCATTTTTTCGAGTTCTTCGATTCGTCTCCTTTCCTCTTGGTTGCACATGTCGTTTAATTCAAATCTCAGATCGGCCATTCTCAACTCCATTGATAGCTCAGAGGTGCGTTCGCGTTCCTTCTCCAAGGCTTGGCGCAATCGAACAATTTCTTCCTTTGTTTCGGCATCCAACTTGCGCTTGTCGCTCCTCGCTTTCTGTTCCCGGGTGTCTGAAACGACGCCAAACTGCAAGCGCTCCGGAGGTAATAGAGGTCTGCCGGCATAATGGGCCCGAGTAAAGTTGGCAGCCAAGGCGCCGACCAGTGTGTAACCGTACTTGTCCCAGTTGGTGCGCTCTTTTATGGGCTTTACACCCTCGGGCGCGAGGATCTTGTATTGCTTAAAATTGGTGATGCTGAGCATCGTCCCTTGCGTCTGAAAGTATCTCTTTCGATTGTATTCCAGTTGGTGCTTGTATTGGTGCAGTCTCACCTTGCCATCTTCTCCCAACATTTCTATGGACAATCGTTTGGTGGTGGACTCTGGATCGTAGAGAGGAACATCTCCCATGGGCGTCTTTCCGTATGCTTGTACCGAGATGGTGTGTTTGCCGCGAAATGCCAGAGCTTCGCATCGGTACTCTACCAAACCCTCAGAACTCGAGTAAATGGGAACGATGCATTCCACGACATTGTGAAGCGTCAACAAGCTCGCTTGCGGATCTTGAACGCCTTCCTCTTTCAAGCGCTCCAAGGTGGCTTGTCGATCAAACGGGACCAACACGTACACCGTAGAGGACACGTTGTCGTACTTGCTGCGTTGGTTACCAATATCAGGGAGCACCATGGGACGGAGGCATTCGCTGATCACACAAGGGCGCTCAAAAATACACTTGGTCTCGTCCTTAGTCAAGATTCCAAATCGTCCTTGGCCTTTATCGAACTGGGGCCAGTCCTTGCCCAGAATTTTGACTCTTCGAACACAGTCGAGGCTGTATGATCGGCGAGTAGCCTTCGTCTGGGTCGTCACGAATTTACCCGCGTTGTGAACGGCAACCCCACAATGAATCATTTTAGGATCGGTAACCTCTTGAAGCAAAGAAGCGTTCGAGGTCAGATCTTGTCCACAAACAAGGCATGCCAAGTGACGGTGGTAACTGACGCAACTTTCGACCCGGCCCTTCGATTCTCGGGCAAGCCTCATGGTGTTATTGAAGTGATCATGGGTAACCATGCTACCCAGTGTCGTCACTTGATCTTGACCGAGTCCATCGCGATGTTTCTCGCTAACGGCGTGAAAGATGGAACCGGGCACGATTGGTTCTTCTTTCAGAGGATAGACGCTGCTCAAGACTGTATTGATCTGCCTCAAAAAAGTGTCGTTTAAGATACAAGGGATACTGTTCATCGTCAGCACCACCAAATTTGTAATGCTGGTGAAATCCAATCCTTGCTTTTTCGTATCGGTCACTTGAAATAGCGGGACTTCTCTGCTACGCTTCATGGGGCTGTTGATCCGCTTCTCCAACGAGTCATCCGGCTTGACGCCAATCGCGCTGCAAAATACCTCTAGTAGACTGTCCTGCAAAGGCATCTTGGCCAATCCAAAAAAGTTCCACACCTCTGCCGCATCCCCAGTAATGATGGCCGCGCTGGCACCGTCAGCTCCAAACTTGGGCGTGGCGATGTCGTAACTGAAGACGGCAGTGGCCGTCCTTTGCATGCAGTCGAACTTGGACAAACATTCTCCGCTCGATTGAGCACCGACGTAACCTCCCGGTAACGACTCAATATCATGAATGGCTTTGTTGACATAATCGTAAGGTTTGATGCCTCGCTTTCTGACGTGTTCCGCCACTCGGGTCGGGTCGAGAAAAAACTGCCCCAGTAGCTCACTTGGCGTAGACGGGTCGCGAGTTAGCAGGGTCGGATCTTGAACCACCGGGCACATGTTGGAGATACGGCGAGGCACGTCTGTATTTGTCAAGGTCATTTGCGATTTCTCGCCGTACGGTGTTACTACGGTAAAGACGAGCGCGTTCAGAGAATCGTCCCAACGAGAATCTATGGCCACGGAAAAACCCCTGTCCAAATCTCGTCGAACGCTCTTGCGAACGTTCAATTTATCCATCTCGTCCCGATAAGATGGAGGTGCTCCATGGACAACTTTCATCTCGGTTTTTATGCTTGCTCCTTTCTATTGCCGTTCAAAGCAAAAATAAAATATAAGAATACAGATTCAATCGCTTATATATTCTTTATTGACCAATCGTATTCAAGTTAGTTAAATTACGTAACGCATCTGCGAGAGACTGGCGAGAGTCAGGGATTGGATGAGCCAACTGTAATCCTATCACACCGATATCGTCAGATAAAGTCGCGCCTGCCATTCCTGAGATCGTCTCTAACACGTCGCCAGTTATCCCAAGAAAATCGTTCCAGTACGGATACAGCCTCCCCCTTCCCCAAAATTGAACAAGGCAGGATATGGCGCTCTTTTCACCTCGGTCTCTTCCGTCTTCGAACGTTAGAGGTGCCTCGCACAATCCTTGAGTTCTGCCGCGAGCGATGCATATCAAGAGGACGCCGAGAACGTGCAATTCGGCTGTGGTCTGATCGCACGGGCGTCTGCATAAAGCCTCCGGCGGAGAAAAAAAACAATTTCCGTGTACCCACAATCGTCGTTTTCCCTTGGCCGCGTCTCGGGCGTTTCCAAAGTCGATCAAAGTCAGATGATAGTTGCGTGCAACGTTAATCGCGACGTTCTTCCAACTCAAGTCACCATGCACGATATTCACGGTATCGTGAAGATGTTGAACGGCCTCTACCAATTGCAGCACAACCCTGAGGGTGGTTGACTTTGAAAGCCTGCTATAACGCGACACCCATTCGCCCAAAGTGACTCCTTCGACCAAAGGCATCACGAGTCTGGGCAAACCCGTCGTCCCTGGCGGTGGGGTGCAAAACCACCAAAGTTCCACGACGCCGGCGTTCTTATGACGATTACATCTCAACATGGCTACCAACTCCCTGTCGAATTGGTCGTAATCCATATACTTGTAGACCTTGACTGCGCACTTGAGCGTGGCACTCTTGAGAGCCGGGAAGCAGGTGGCAAAAGTTCCAGAACCCAGTGGTTGCGAGGAAGGATCGATATGTAGCTCCGATGAAGAAATGATGCCTACCGAATCATCTATTACTGCAGGTAACACGGCCGCTTCATTGAGGAGTTCAACAGTCGAAGGTGACAATGTAAGGTTCTTTTTCAACGAGTCGCGCTGCGTCGACGGCATTGTCGATGCTCACAAAGGGTGGACCAACGGACGAATCGGTAAGAAATTCACCGGTTCTAATACAAAGCACCAGACGTCTGAATTTTGGAATTAATCGAACGCAGGCGGGTGGTGCAACGATTTGACATTGCTCATCGAATGCCACTGCCTCCAAGCGGGCGTCGCATCCCAACTCGCATCTAACCAATGTCGAGATGTGCGATACGTCGACAGGCGGTGGCAAGGCACCAACCAACGTGATGAATATTGATTTGTCATGTTCCCCTCTCGTGACGAGCACTGTTCCCGGTCCCACCGTTAGATGGGTATCGTTGGGGAACGAGGGAAGCAGCCAATGTGAACTGGATGACACAGGAGTGAAATGCAATAGAGCACCATTTCGGTCCACTTCCACGAGCCCGGACTCGGTGAAATTTACGCGCGATATGAGGACAGCAACGGCACAGTTCAACAATGTCCACTGCATCTTCGCAATGATAACTCAACTCTTTTTACGCTACGTTTATTGCTGTTGTGGTTACCGGAAGACAATCATGTCTCGATGAAAAGAGATGGGAAATCTCCGAAAAATCTCCTCGAATGGCAGTCTTTCTGTTGAGGGATGGAGGTAGATTTTGTGATACTCGTCAAGTCTTCCAAACTTAGTTGAGAACTGAAAGGGAGAACAAACACACGAGATGCGCTTCCCACTCACCGTCACGGCGACTTGTAGCGGCGCTCCTGTATCTGTGTCCTCGTCGCGAATGAATGGTGGCAGGTGAATACACAGATCCATGATAGCGTGATCCGAGCGAATCTTAATCAGAGGGCATTCCAAGTATCGTCTCTTGAGACATTCCATGACGCTAGTAAACTTTATGGTGTTTTTCTGGCGAAGAATAGGAGGGACGTGTGCCTCGAAAAGCTGTTGCCATCTACGAACCTTATATGGGCTCTTATTGTCCTCTTGAGATCGCACTAACTCGGACAAAGTCATGTACCACTCGCTCGCAAAGAAACGTTCTTCGTTCAGGGCTTCCATGCCACCGGTGGTTGTCTTGCGCTCGAAACCATCCAGACCACATAAGCCGTGCACGAGCGGTGACCATTCGGCCCACTGGGGAAACCGGGGCGGTTTGGGTACGCTAGCGTTACCCACGTACGTAAGACGCTTACCTACCATTCTGCCATCCTCGTGCCTCAAAATGTAAGGATGACCACATGCTCCAGCACTGGTGACATCGCAGTGTTCGATGAGTAACAAGGTACCCAAGGGAAGACAAGGATCCTGCAACGAAATAACATTCCACCCCTCCCACTTGGGAAGGGTAAAGACAAACGTTCGCTTGTATGGATCGGCACGTTGCGTGTCTAGATCGAACGAGAAATTCTGCGGCTGCTGTTGCTGTTGCTGTGGCTGAGGAAATGCCATCCAGTCTGTTCTGATTTTTGGAAAAACACTAACTCGATAAAAGACTTAGGTATTGATACCAATAAGGAAAATAAATACAACGATTATACTCACGTCTGGTTTTCCTGCAATGATGTGGAAAGTCGATTTTCTCTTCTCTCTCGCAAATACGAGGGTAACGTCGCGATCGTTTTTGGACAATCGCACGTCACGAACGAGATCGAGGCGTATCATCAGTTCCAATAGGCGATACACCGCCTCAAGATGCAACCGAGCCGTGTCAAGGGTGATGGCCATGAGTAACACGAACATGTCTTCTCTTGCATAACACATGGTCAAGGCGATAGCCAGATCCACGGCAACAGACTTACCGCTCCGTCTCGGTAGTACTATGACAGCCATCTTTCGGCCCAGATTCTCTAAGATGTGATTCATCCTGTCAGCGACTCTGGGGTCGGGAAATCTGGGATCGTACGTTGTCATCTCGGGCGTGGCCAAATGCAATAGTTGCAAGACCTCGTGGATGTAACGGTTGGTTTCACTGCCGATGAGTCGCTTGAACATACCCAGGAGGTAACTCTGAAGGTATTGCCACTGGAACGGTTCCAGACGCCACCCCTGGGCACCTAACAAAGTCCACAGGGCAGAAATGGCATCGCGAACGAGGTTCATGTGCATCCTCCCTTCACTGTCTCCTCTGTGAACCGGGTCTAGCGTAGCCCTCGCCACGGTCACCCCTCGTTCAAAAAGGCAGTCCACGAACTCGTCGTAGGTGTGGATGACAAGCGCTTCTTTGCGCTGTCGTTCTTCTGACACCACTTGAGCAATGGAAGATTCGACCAATCGAGCAAACCGGTTGCCCAGGGCCGATAAGCGACGGATTGTGCCATTGGGTTGATCTCGGCAGCGGAACGTCCCGAGCCGGTCCGTCGTCCCATAATCGACAAAGGTTCTACGATGTCGCAAGACGCGGTCCCTATTCACGGCTGCATCGCATCGTCCAAATAAGCAATTCAAGATGGCGGCTCTCGTCGCCACTGAATCCATAACTTTCAGCAGTGGGTGGCAGGTATTTCTCGATCCTTCTTATCGTGTCTTGGTAGTGGAACGTTCACAGTGTAAATGGATCCCTTTGCGTTTCATCGACTTTCATAAGTGGGTACCTATCTGGAACGGGCAAGAAATGAGTGCCTGTCGTCTACTGGACATTGTCGAAGAACGCGAGGAGCGCAATTCGTGGCCCGTGGTGGATACGTTTGCTGTTGATGCCGCCACCACCATGGGACTCTTGCCCGATGAGAGCGTGGATCGAGTTCAGTTGTTTTATCGCTGGAGTCTACCACCGGACTTACCAGACTACGAATGCCATGCCTCCCACGATCCGACCAACCTGTTACCAATGGCATTCCAATGGAAACCGGCGATTCTTTACGGGACAATCGACGTGGCCGTTTCGATAAGTGGTTTGCATGTACTCGACATACCGGGTGTGGAAATCATGGAAGGCGTTCAAATGTCGCAGGGGGTACGAAAAGCTCTCTCTCGAGGCCCGGAAATGAGACCATGTTTTTGCTGGCGCGACGTAGCGCGTAAGGTGTTGATCAACGGCGGCGACCCACGAGGCACGTTGACCATGCGAATCGAGGTGGAAGACGACGAGATGCGATGCGAGGGAATTCAGTGCACCTCTTTTCTGGAACTTCAAGCTAGACTTTTGATGAACGCAAGGTCCTCGACCAGCAAGAGTGACAGACACGCCGTCATTGTTGGTCACTCAGACAAATACGTGATCCAGACACTTCGCAGAATACTAGCTACCATTGGAGCTCAGAGTCGCAAGACTTCGTACATCCAGAACACGGGAGAGCACTGCGGACGCGAGTTTTACAAGCTCTTTTGGTATCCCGAGCTGGAAGATTACATAGACCCTAGAAAAGATCACGGTCCGACGTTCACAGCCTTCCGTCCCGTGCGCATGCCTGCGTCGCCACCGTATTGCGTGGTACAGTTTGCCGACAAGGGTACATTTCTCGTGGATGGTGTGCGTTATTTACCGTATGCTGAAAGCCAACCCAAATTGACGGGACGCCCGTGGTCACACTCTATTGGGTTGAGAAGACGAAGGTATGTTCGATGAAGAGGTTGCCATTGCTCGTTTTCTTCTCTGTTCCAATGCGATCGTCTTCATTGTGGAGACGGCATTTGCCAACAGGATTCGACCTTATGTGTCTCACGAAACGATGTACCTGTGTATATTTTATTACCTCGTGGCGAACGTTGCCTCGTCCAGGAGACAGTTGCCTGCATCCTCCCGCTCCGTTTGGGCTTGCTTAACCAGAACGGCTCTTTGCTCCATTCCCCTGACCTCGTTACTGTCCCTGTTGTACAACTTTCGTCACTCGATCGTGGACTGTATCGTGCACGATACGCTCGGGGATGCTCAGTCCTGCAGATTTGGAGGAAATCGCTTGCGCTGCGAGTCATTTCTTTTGGCCGCAAAGAGACAGACCGTGCAAGAGGGATGTGCATCGTTCGTCTTGGGACCTTTCATGGCAACTCTGTATGCGATCCTGGTATTTGTCCTTCGGTTCGTCCCGTGCTTTTTCGGAGGCGTGTACTTTGCTTTCACTTTCACCGAAGACCGGCTTTACCCGCAAGGATCATCCCTCAAGGCTCCAACCGACCGCCATCAAGACCGCGCCTTACCTTCAACTACTTTCTATCTAGCTTTGGCGTTACTGCTTTGGGGAGTCTTTTCTTTGGAAATTTCCGCCGGGAAGCACGCGGAAATATGCACTTACACGACTCTGGTCTTCTACGGAGCTTTATTCATCATCCAAGTCTCTCGGTCGCAAGAAGGGACGTCGCAAGAAGTGAACCGGGTTCTCCAGGAGCTACAATTTGTGGGTTCGATCTTACTGGTGTTCTTCGTGTACATGGACTTTACCCGAAATACAATCGTGCTAGCCTCGACGTGCGCAGAATTGGTGGACTACAAAGTGTTGTCCGAATGCCAACCCGGAGAGAAGGTGTGTCTGGATACTCGAAACGCCTTGTCTACCACCTTTTTCAGTCAATACGACTGCCCCCAAATAAGCGCAGACTCTACCAGACAGGTGTATTTTTATTTAGGTCAGATTCTGAGATTGATAGTGTTGGCCATCGTCTACCCGATCGCCTTGATCTATCAACACGTCCAACCAGACCGCAGTAGCGGTTATGGTTCCGGGAGCGGGGGCTTTCTGAAAGAAACCATTGACAAGACACCCGCAGAAGAACTGAAACGCATTCTATATCAGGCCGTTGAATTAGACTTTGAACAACAACGACATTAACAAGATCTGGGGTAGCAGCGAACGTTTGCACACACCACGGATGGCAGTAAGGACCAAGTATCTACCAGCGAACGTTGGCGTGTATGCAGAATGTCGCCTATCAGACAATCAACGGGCAAGTGTGTTTCTCGACCTGGTCAATACTGTGTGCACCACTTCATGGCCAATGGGTAGCGAGGAAACTTGTCTTGAACGTGGGAACTCTGTACACACTGAATCGCAAGGAAGTTTCATCAAGCTTATGTTTGTCTGTTTTGATGGTCGCGACAAATGTTCGTTGTTGCCGTTCGACGTATCGTCGTCCGTCAACATCACTACAGTGACCAACGAAAACACGCGAGAGTTGCTTGCTTCGGGGTACGACGTGCTTCAACATATCGGCTTCGGTAAGAAGGGTGGACGGTGTAACGGATTTGTCAATAAAAACTGCAACTTTTCTGCTGTCTTGCACGGCGTGTTAAATCGCGAGGAATACATTGAGCGACTGTTGACCATTCGCGGACTGAGATTCTCTCGAAATGCCTACTTTCCTCCCGTCAAGTATTCGTTTACCACGGAGACGGGACAGGTCGTACAGGTACAGATCTACCCGACTTCCCTTGCTGTCAACTTGCAAAATCTCACCAAGGAAACGGTCACCCGGTACGGCTCGTTCATCCTGCAACAGATCGCATGCGAGGCCGACATCGACACCAGTCTCATGCGATTTTGCGTCGACGCCGAGTGGCGATTGGACCGCACTCTCTCACCTTACGAAAAGCTTCAACTGGTCATTGGCTACTACTCGTTCCGGTGGCTAGAGGCCACGGTTGACACGTATGACATCGTTGCGGAAATGCATGATTTTCTACTGAAGGGACTGTCGCTGTTCACTCTGGATCACGGCCGTTACTGGTATTCATTCGAAAGGAAGAAACGCAAAAATATGGAAATATACGATCTTTTTATCGAGGACACCCCCTTGCGTCACTGTCCCCACGCGGGTGGTTTCAGAGCTTTCGTGTTAACGTTTCTTTCTTCTAGGGGACACGCGTTTGCGGCGCAAAAAATTCGCGAGGCGTTTCCGGTCGACAAGGACTCGGCGACTGAGACAGACCCAAATGATCCTTGTTCTGCGCGACTCTGGTACGAGACGCACGTGGTCGATCGTCACTGTCTGTTCTCTAGACAATAAAGTGGTATCTAGTTTTACTTTTTATTTGTTCTCGGAAAAAGTGCGTCGTAAGCCTTGGCCGTTTCTATGTAGGAATGGACACGGCCCGGATGAGGAACTCTCATGCCCTTATTGCGCCCCCTTTTTAACTCCACGCACAAGGTCAAGGGAGCTTGGCGCATGACGCCCTGAAGGGTTCGTTCGACGTCCTTCATTGGGTCGCGAAACTGGTGAGCGCATTCATCGTGGTCTTCCTCGTAATGACGCCGCACCTCGTCGTCTGTCACGTCTGTCAAAAAGGCCAAATTGGGGTGGTCCCTACCCGCGGCGCGATAAAGGGCAACCAGATTGCTCGGCGTCGACATCGTCGTCGTGATCTCCAGTGAGGTCGATGGCGTCAGACACTAATTCACGCACGCTGTCCTCTGTCATAACTCTAAGACAAACAGTGCGATCTAAGTGTGGTTAATCGTAAGTCATGGATACCGCCGTCTGGGTTTTCGACATCGGGCGATTGGTGCTCATCTTTGCCATCATTACACAGGGCATCATTTTTTCAGCTCACGTTGCCAATGAACACGGGGATCCCCATTATTACGCCAGTGCACTCATCGCTCTGCCATCTTTGATTATGAGTTGGTGGTACTTCGCCAGACCACCATCGCAACGCGTCAATCGACCCACTTTGGTCTGGTTAGTCTACTCCTTGACGGTGGTGGCATTTCAAGGCCTATCATTCGGAGCAACGGATATCTCGACTCATGACTCTACGTTGTTGTACGTAGCCAACGGCGTTACGCCACTTCTATTCTTGCTTTGCATTGTCACTGGTTGCGAACGATGCATTCAAGATGCAGCGTTTGTAATGGCATCCGGGATGGCAATTTTCAACGCTTTTGATACAACGGATGCCATTTTTTCCGTATCACGGAATGAACGGAATATCCCGGGGAGCTTTCGCGGCGGTTTCGTTGCCATGGCTTGTGTATTACTGGTGTGGTCGGCATTCGAGTTCACCGTTCGGACGCAGTTGGCTGACAACGGCCTGGTGCCAAAGATTATCGTCTGTGGTCTGCACGTCATCCATATGACACTCAATGCCATCTTGATGGGAATGCGCATCTTTTTGTATACCAATGGAATGGTTGAGTTCTCAACAATGATCGCCAAGAACGCCATGGTCTTCATCGTGCGATTGGTGTACATGCTTTCGGTCATCGGATGCCGATCGCAACCGTTGCAGCAACCCGGTCATCCCGCCGAACCGTCGGCGCCGCCAATCTCGAACAACGATATAGATCCTTTTGTGAGACCGCCAACGCCGCTTCCCACGCGGTCTATATTACGCGATGAGAGAAAAACCAATCTCGGTCCAGATGGCGCCCGCCTTTATCCCTCTTTTCCTAGGCAGGTGCACTTTAAAGGTGAAGATCAATAAAGCGACACGATCTAAGACACCACTTGGGTTTTTTTATTCTCTTCATAATATATATACGTATAATTAAATATTATATATATTATATATATATATATATATATCTAGATCTATCTATCTATATATATATATATATATATATATATATATATATATATATATATATATATATTTATATATATAGAATGTTAATTGAGATAAAGGTGTGACATATTCGAATACATGAGTAAAGAGTTGATGTCTGTCCTTCAAAACCAAGGTTTAAGGAGCGAGATGTAAGCGTGGTCTCTTAAGCGTGGCTTCGTTCTATAACAAATTGTCAAAGGTTTGGCAAATGTGTATGCCCACCTCATTCTCCAGCTGAAATTACTGGTAATGACCTTCTCGGTAAGGTTTCTAGGAGAATGCGGAAATATATTTTCCTGTATGTAGTTGGAACAATGGAAGCGATCCATATGACTCAAGGTTGCTAGATTCAGTGCAAAGTTGTCTATTGTACCTACTATTGGAAAGGCAACGCACCAGTTCGGTCCATCGATATCTGGTTTCAGCGAAAGGATGTTTGCTCCAACAGCGATATCGCTCTGCGATACGTTGATGAAAATCGTGCCTGCTGGTCTAGCAGGGAGGTGCGGAAACGCCAAAAGTTTTCCGTCTTCGGAAACCATCATCCGGACGCGAAATGTAACCATTGCATAAAAGACATCGTCCGGACTGTAGGCCTGAGAATGAGCCAATAATGGCTCCAATGCTTTTGGATCGGCATCGCGAAAATCCACGGTCTGTGTTATTCTTTTGTCTGATGCGATGGGTAGATGTAGCAATGCTCTGACGTAATCGCGATAGATGGATGGAAAAAAACGTTCAAACATGTATTTCTCATCCACCTTTTCCAGTTGTAGCTTGGCAGCTTCGATCACGGTCCTCTTCCAACCCACAAAAGATGCATTCTTCGGCAGATCCGGAAAAAGGGCATGTAAAGGCACCCAGGTATAGCTCGTGGAATCTTTGGTTATGTCGAATCGACGGCGAGGCGCAGTTCGAGAAGCAACGACGACGAATGCAAAAATCGATAGGGCCTTTCTTCCGTCATAGGTGTCAAGTCGCCACGACACCTGACTGTCGTCCCACTCGCTCGAAGAGATCCATCCAAGGTCGAAAGCGATTCTCTCTATATCGTTTTCCCTAACCAGGCTGTCGACCCCACACGGTATCTCTTGACGTTTTCCACCCTTACCAAGACGAATTTCAAACCAGTAACGCTTGTTTTTGCATGCCTCCAGCTTTAACGTTTCGAGTGCGGTCAAACCCCTTACATTCCGACTGAGGTAGTCGTAGAGGGTCTCGAGTCCACCGCCGCCCGTAAGCTTACACCAAAACTGGGATAAGGGAATCCGAGACTCGTACGTTATAGACATTTTACGAAATAATGAAGACACGAATCGATAACAAGAAGAAACCAGAAAACGTTAATGTCCTTTTTTACTCGACACTGTTAAATAACGATGAACGCCTTTCCAGTCTACCCGGACGATCGTCTTGTCCGCTTGCGCCTGCTTCAGCGGTACATGTCGGCGGGAATCATGTCTCTCGTGATTTCTAGAGGGGGATTTATAGTATCCCTCTTGCTACTGGCAACGGGTGGTGCCTTCATCGTGGTCGGACGCTTCTTTTTTTGGGAGCGCCATCAGTTATACGGCTGTCGAGTCGATTATGCAACGTCCATCACGTCTCGTATCTGCTCTACCGATTGGCAGCGGCACGCTCGTGGTTCCCTCGATTCATCCACCATGACCTGTCTGGTCAGCGGAACAATTGCGTTGTTCGTGGCTGTGGCGTATCCTTACGCTCTACTCGCGATCAAGGGCAACCGCGAAGAAACCGAAGAAATACGTTCCATTGTTCATCTGCTGCATCACTCGATGGACAACGCGAGGGATCACTCTCGCGGTGTTTGGGAGCGTGACGTCCTGCTCTTAACCGGGTTGGATAGTCCTCGTAGACCGTGGATCTACTTTCATCACCCGACTCTCCACCAACGTCTCGATCGGAGGCGGCACTTTCGACGGTTTGCGGCCTGCCTCTGGACGGAAGTCTTTGCTCGGGTCACTCTTCGAGAATATCCTTTCCCCGTCATCGTTGCCTTCTTGGTCTTGGCCAGTACAGCGCTCACCCCTTCGCTGATGATGCAGGCATCGCCCCTCGTTCGCATCTGTAGCGTCTTCGTATCTCTCCTTGCTTACGTAGCAATCCTCGTCGTATCCCTCGCAGCTTTTGCCGTCATCCTAATCATAGAGCCAACCGCTTGGACGGGTTGTCTCTTCTTCTGGGTTGCATATATTCTCGTCCATCTCATCTGTTATGCCGTGCACAGATGCGCGTCTCGTGTCCCCATGATACTGAACGAACGAAGATTTCATGGTGACGTTCCATTCTCAGTAGTTCAACAAGTATTTGATCGAGTATTTTAAAGCGTGTATAAAGCAACGCAAATTATTTAGTTGCATAGGATCTTGTCTGTTGACTTCTAAAAAAAATGGCAGAGGCCCAAGCTTGTCAGAGCAATGGCGGTGGTGGAGGTGATACGGAACAACGCAATGCAAGCGAAGAAAATACATCCCTTTTTCACTTGCTGGTAGACATAGTGACGCTACGTCACGAGATGGAGCAAAAGCTCATGCTGATGTACCAGAATGAATGCGAAAGACGATCACAAAGAAGACAATGCGAGAAGAGAGGAAAGCATCATTATCTTGAGGTTACAGCCGCAATAGCTCCAGAACTCGCAGCCATCAACGAAACGATAAAGAGGACTGGTGCGGGAAGTAATCAAGTCGAACATCAATAAGACTCTGTTTGCCTTAGATAAAGGTTCACTAACGTCGTGTGTCGAAACTAGACCAACAAATAAAACCAACCTTAATCAGGTGAGATTTGCAAACAAGCTTTTTTGCACATGTCTGGTTGTCAAGACAGTCCGTGCGCGTGGCGCAGAGCGAACGGTACCCTTTGAGATATACTCAACCGACCTCATAACTAAAAGAACAACAAACAAACAGTTTCTGTTTGACTCTTTTATTTCACATTACAACCGATATCGTTACAGCTGATCTCGTTGCAACGAGTTACAGTAGCTTCGCCCTGGCAGCTTAATTTAGGCACATCCTTTGCTAGCACTATTCCCTCACCGATTCCTCGAGGAAACTCTACGGGCGTCTTACATTCCGAGAAGGTCTCGTTTGCCAGACGACACTGAAGAAAGGGCGCTCCTTCGGTACAACGATCGGTACACAGGCATTCTCCGTGCTTCAGTGGTCGTTGGACGGGCAGGGCTCGTAACCACTTGTCAGCGAGGAAATAACGATAGCCAAGGGCAAACAGAAACTGTTCCGGGGTTTCCAGGGTCTTGATCTGCTCACCGGCAGCACACGGTGTAGATCCTTTCTTGCAAACGGTGGCCTTCCATGCACTGCCAGAAACGCTTCCGGAGAGGGTACAGAGACCATGTCGCATCATCGCTACGTCGAAGTGTTTAAACACGCGAAAGCCGTGCGAGCCACAAGCGCATTGCGACGGGGTGCAAGGCCTCAGACAAACGCAAACTGGAGCCTCTGACAATGGACGAGGTGCCGTGATCTGGCAACTGTGTCCAGAGCTGTTCCAACAAGTCCAGTTCATGCCATTTACCGTGGCTATCGTGGAAGTCTTCCGATCTTCTTCCCCAACGAGGAGTATTTCTCCACGCAGATCCGCCGTTCTTTCCAAATAAGCAGAAGGGATGCATTGCACTAGTTTACGAGACCACTTGGGTAACAGACACAAGATCACAGGAAATTCGCTCAAACAATGACGTACACATACACAGCTGTTCAGTCGCAACGCCGACACTGCCAAGCCCGTGGGTTGGTAGAACATGTTGGAACTGGGACGCAGGAATCGATACCCCTGAGCCAACGCCAACGCTCCGTACCCAGAGAACTTTTTCTGTTGCCAGTTCGAGGGACACTGAACCTCATTTCCGTCTTCTCTCATTTTGCAGGGCACAACTGGAAACAGTCCGGTAAACGGATACGCGGCTCGCAAGTCGATGTTACCATTTTGCAGATCAATGGTTTTGGTCATCGCTCCTTGACGGGGGATACACGGGCAACTGGTCGCGTTGCAAGACAGGGGCGACTGGCAGAAACAATTGCTCATCGTTTCAACGTCCATTTCTTCACGGTACGACTGGCAAGCTTCGTCCACTGCCGAATTGTTCGAAGGCGGTTCGGGCGGACAAGCACACGACAAGTTCCCATTCCTGTCCAAGATGCCATAATCTTGACCGCACTGGATGCGGCAAAGCTCAGAGCCCACACGCGCCATCGGGGCATAGTGGCCATCCTTGTCCAGCCCCACGGGTACGCACCAAGGCTTATCTCCTTTGGACTTAAGGAATCGTCGAGTGCACCCACCTCCCAATAGCGAACAGCCATGGTCCAACCACGTGTCCGATCCGTTGGCGGGTCCAGAGTCGTTAGAACATTGTCTTAGGTCCACGGCAGTATGATTCACGGGACAAAGCGTCTTGCCGCATTCGACGTACAAGATGAGACCCGAATGTCCGAGACAGCCGTAAGAATTCGTGCAAGAATCGCGGTAGTAAACGCCCAACCCGGCAGTCACCACGGACAAAGCAAAAAGCATGAACATGACGGATTCAAGCAAATGTTGCAAGTTCACGAGATGCAACGTGAACGACGTCTTCTAGATCCAAGTCTTTTGGAAAAAATCCCGATTTGATGTATTTGCGGATCTGCTCTATCTTCATGCTGTCGGTTTTTGCCGCCCAACTCTCATCCATTCCCAACAAGGCCTTTGCCTCCGCCGAACGTTCGCTTGGAGACAGGTGTCTAAAACGATCGAAGAAGTGTTTGCGATGCAACGGGTGCTCTTTGTTATTAAGGGGCAATAAGGGAACATTGAGAAGGTAAATGGCGTCTTCGGGTGCCAACTTGATATCGTGCGTTTTTTGCAAATCTCGGATGGTTCTCAGTACGGCAAGTCGCCTATTCCGATTCTTGGTCTGTTGGTTGTTGGTAAGATAAGACGCTACGATATCGGTGTGCTCGCGCAACACGTGCAAAGCCTCCACGTGTGATTTCAGGCTCTTTCCAAAAGACATAGAGAACATAGAGTGTTGACATGGAAAAAATTACAGAGTTAATGAGAAGTACCAAGAGGTCCCTAGCGCGATCGGCGAGAAATCTAATGGCGACCGTGATCAGAACCTGTTCCGATACCTCGCGTATGCAGCTGGTGGTGGCTCAAGGGGACGACGTGTACGATGCGCTCTGTACCTTGGAGCAGCACGACTCCACGAGTCTAAAAAGGGCTATGCACATCCAACAGACCCTTGACTACGACGTACCCGTTCGTGTACGTGAGCTCGGAGATTATTAGGTTGCGCTGGTGGTCGTCGAATGGCCCCTGCAATCGTCGGAGAAAATTACGCCAAAGGCGACGCTTCGATCCCTGTTGGAACTGGCCGCACGAGAAGAGAGGTGGGTGGATGGCATCACTCTGGTTGCCGACGAATGGCTCATTTTCGAAGATCTCGGTTTTAACGCATGTTTCGTCGAGACTTTTCAAGAACTGCAACGGTTGGGCTACGATCCGTGTGCTATCGTTCAGCGATGCAAAGATCACGAGACTCGACGGTTGGGTCGGTTGCCCTTTAACGCGAACTATTTAACGGAACCATTTTTCACACGTCTGAATTTGCACCGACTGTTGGCAAAAAGAATCGATTCTCTGCAAAAATGAAACGAGCGTGGCACGAGGATCCGGTTTATGCGGCCGAGATCGAATCAGCCATGAAGGTGGCGGCCGTGATGTTCGATTCGGATGAAGACGTTGACGATTGGGAGAGCAATTTTCCTTCGGACATGGAGGCGGATTGCGGTCTCGAGAAAGGGTGCGATGGCGACGACGACAACGACGACGACGACGACGACGACGAAGAAGATGAGGAGAAAGAGAAAGATGATGACGAGGAATTGGACGCGGACTATGTAAAGAAGAACTTTGATCGATTGTACGTACAAAAGGTGGTTGGTTGGATAGAGGATGGAAAGAATGTGTTTATCACCGGGTCACCGGGTCGAGGCAAATCGACCTGCGTGGGTAAGGTGATAAAACAATTGTACGGAAAGGGCGTGAGGCTCGTGGCTACCGGGTCCACCGGTGTGGCAGCAGTCAACATCGGATACGATGCTCTGGAGGAACTCTTAAATGCTGTTAATCGAGAGTTGTTGTCGGGCGAGATGGAAAGGATTCTTTCTCCGACCACGGTTCACAGTGCCTTTGGTTTGAGGAAAATGGAGTGTGGCTGGCTCAACGAGCATAGGCAAAATGAACAAGGGATCGAATCGTTCATGAGGCTATACGTGAAGCACCACAGCCGTTTTCGTAGTTCGTTTCTCAAAAGCCAGCGGTCACTGTCGTGTGCAAATGTTCCGAAAATTGCACACGCCAGCCTGGTTATTTTGGACGAGGTTTCTATGACCGACGGACTGTTGGTTGAAGCGCTGGACGCGGTGGGCAGATTTTGGCATCCCGAAACCGATCGCCCATTTGGTGGTATCGGGATGGTGTTTGTCGGTGATTTTCAACAATTGCCGCCCGTGAATAGTGGTACGCGAAAGAACCCCAACTTCCTGTTCGACAAGAAGAAATGGACTACCCCGACCTCTAAAGGTGGATGGATCGATCACGTGCTACAGCTCAAGGTCAATATCCGTCAAGAGGGAGATTTGGAGTATGGAAAGCTTATAGATCGAATGGCAATGAATGCACTGTTGGATGAAGATATCGAGTTGCTCCAGGCATGCGTAATGAGAGCGAACAGTTGCAACAGGGGCCTCTCTTTGGCCATGAATCCCTACATCATGCCTTTTGTTCCACGTATCTTTACCAATAAGGACCACATAGCTCAATATACACGAAGGGTGTTAGAAGAAGTCGGCGAAGAGACCAAGATCACTCTGTCTGCGCGAGAGGAGTACGAACCCAGCAAGGATAAAATTTGTCTCGCTTACGGCAAAAATAAGGTACAAGGGAAGATTGATCAGTTCATCTCCAAATTGACAGAAGATTGCGATGCCGAATTGTTCATTGGATGTCCCGTTCGATTTTTGGAAAACAAGAGCCTAGAGGAAGGAGTGGTGAATGGTGCCATTGCTAAGTTAGTGGGGGTCGCAGAAAAGGGTGGACATCCCATCTTTGAATTGAAAAGTGGAAATCAGTACACGCTACCACGATCGAGTTCGACGATCTACCTCGATGATTACACTCCCCGACAACGTCGCGAGATTGACGTAGGGCGTATGCGACCGTTACCTGGAAGACCAGTGGCAAAGTTCGCGTATAAGCATTATAGAGTCAAGATGGCATTAGCCATGACACCGTATGCCGTCCAAGGTTGTACCCTAGACACTGCCATCGTCCACCCCAACGTGGACTTCAAAAACGAATATACGACAATCGAAGCCCTTTTGGTATCACTGAGTCGACTCCGCTCCAGTGGCATTCACAGTCCCGGTCGAAAGGAAACGATACGCGCCATCCCAAAACCGACGCTGAGTTTGAATACTTCCGACGACGGTACACCGCAACCGCGCGGATTGTATTTGACGCGATTCGTTCCTTTTGACTACTACGTGAATCCAAAAGTCAGAAGCTACTTAGACAATATCAAAGAGCGGCATTCACTACTCCGAAACCATGGAAAGGGTGAACCCGAAGGGGACGTACGGTTACGTTGAGTTCAAAGATGGCCTGGCCATCAAAAGGCCGCACAAAGACATGGACCCCTTTGCCAACAGAGAATTTATTGCTTACAAGCGCATGAAACCTATATTGGACAAACTGTCGGTCGCTCGGTTGTACGAGGTGGGTGTATTGAGATGTTCGGAACAGTTGTCTTTTGTAGACGCGTTGTTTTTCGAGAACGTCGGTACCGACCTCGAACAGTGGTTTTTGTCGCAGTGGCTTTTCGACCCAGTGGAGGTATTGCTGCGTCCTCTGCTCTCTACCTTGGAGTACCTGGAAACTATCGGTGTTTTGCACCTCGATGTTCACCCTCGTAACGTATGCGTGCGTCTCGATGGACGCGGACAACTGACGGCCAAACTGATCGATTTTGGCAGGAGCGTCGTGCTAAGTCAAGTCAAGTCAAGTCAAGTCAATCTTTATTTAAACACGGTAAAATCCATCAGGAATTTAAAAAATTAAAAATAACCTAACTATCCTAAACAAAATTCAAAACCTGACTACAACTAATCTAACTAAAACCTGTTTTTCATGAATGCCGTGTATAACATTAAAAATGAACATTAACTAATCTTTTAAATTGACTAAGAGATTCAGCTTCTCTCACATGACAGGGTAGGCTGTTCCAGAGAACTGCTCCGCTATAAGTAAAGCTGTTTTTCATGAAATTAGTTCGCGGAAATGGGACAAATAGTTTGTTAACAGAGTCCCTCAGGGAGTAACGCGTTTCATTTCGTTTAACAAACTTCATTTCGTTTAACAAACTAAGAGACGATAACGAATGGGGCTGCCATCCAAAGTATACAGGATATCTGGTAGATCCTCTGACGGGAGTGTTCTCGAATCAAGATCATTTGCCCAAACCAGCCGCGAAAGAAGCCACGATGGAAGAAGTTTACAACCTTTCTTTTTGTCGCGATCCCATGGCTCTTGTCGCTCTGGTGGTAAAAGGGCAACAAGAATTTCCATCTGGGTTGACGTTGGGTCCCGCTGACGATGTGTACGCTCTGGGCATGTGTGTCGTTCGCTCGTTGACCATCTTCCTGCACGTGCCCTGGGGAGAGTGGAAAGCGTTACAACAAGTCAAATCCGATGCAGAGTTTAGCGAAAAGTTGCACGTACTCTGTGACATCGTTCGGCGAAACCCTGCATGGGATTCTTCCTTTTTTTACGATTTACATCTGAGGATTACACCAAATTCGTCGCGGCCACAGGACGTCAGCGACTTTGAAGCAAGGGCTCGCGCAGTAGAGATACGTCTTCATAGCGTGAGCACGTAATACCCCCATTTTTTTGATCGCCTCACGGAAGTGTACGACGACGCAACGAGTCAATTGATCAGCAAATGCGTCCATCCCGATCGGCATCGTCGGTACAAGAGAGGCTGGAAGAGCGAAAAGAAACGACAAAAATTCGTTCGGCGAGGGTCGGTCGACGTCCAAGTGGTCAGAGACAAGAGGGTCATTCACGTGTCTTTGGGACGTTGCTGGATCATGACGGGAGTCGTGGAGTCGGGCACAGTGAAGTGGTGGACAGCAGCACGAGGGGCTATGATGAATGACAAAAGACGAGGAGCCATTGCTTTGAAGCTGTTTATTGAAAAGTCTATCGAGCTGGAGCCTAGTCTAAAGGACAAACGCTACCGGGAATGGCCGTTCGATTTTGAGTTGCAGAAAGAAGCATGGCTCAGGACGTTGGCCCTGTACGGTCACGAAGAGAACCAGGAGCACCCTGAACGCGATACGGAGCCAGATCCTCTGCCTCGGGCGACCGGCACGAATGAACTAGCAAAAGGATGACACACACGACCAAAATTGCAACCAACGAAAAGGCGACAGCGACTAGGGTCGTGGAATTGGGAGTGCAGGATGGTGAAGGCGAACGGCAATTTGCAGGCGTCGGGAGAGCGTCGTCGCTTGCGCGACGCAATCTCATCAGAACGCGATTATCCAGATATTGCCAGAGGTCGGTGGCGATGGCCGTAGTACCAACGCTGGGACGGTCCAAGCCGGCGACTGGATCTCGCAAGACGACAGCTGACACCTCGTGAAGGTCTTTAAGTATCAAGCGACCTGTTACCAGAAGAGCCACGAATCTCGTCCCTTTGACGTTGGCTCGCAGTCCAGTGAATGTGGGACCGTTCAGTCGTAGCGTCTCGCCCCAACTCGGCGGTGATAAAAGCACAGCGACGGAAGCGGGATTGGTTGCAAAGGTCAAGTTCTGCAAGGAGGTCTCAGTATCGAGATGCGATGATCGCGGTCTCAGTACGACGGCAGCGGTGCGATCTGCCGTAGGCACATACGTGACCGATGCCGTCGCATTGATGCATTCACCGTTGTCGAAAGTGATATCCCTGATGAGGAGCCCTTCCGCAGACGAGACGATTAGCGCGCAGTACGTGGGCCCCTGCGGGTCTACCAACACGAAGTCGCGAGTCTTTTGTAGCACGAGTCCTTCGAGGCACATGGGACGGAGCAGTACTCGACGCGTCGAAAGTCGCAGTGCGCGGGAAACGGTGGCTTTCAGATTGCTCTCGGGGCACGCGATGGGATTTCGATCGGGAACCCGTGTGACGATCTCGTCATCTGGGGCTATCCACAGAGTGACGGAGGTGCTAGGATCTAGGGTGAGCGTATCGCCGGCATGTCCGGCGCACGAGTCTACCTCGCATTTAAGCGTTTGTGGTTGCACGCCTATTGCTGCAGAAATGATTTGCAATGTAAAGAGTAGGTCGGCGACCGACATGACTTGAATTATATATGTGTGTATGTATGTATGACAATAAAATCATAGCATGTCTGAAGAGTCTTGTTTCTTAATGTGTAGCCGCTTCGAGATTTGGAATAAAAGAAATCATTGTTTTTTTTAGTACAGAGTTTTATTCATCGATACCATGTTTAGAATAGAATGACATGCAATTGCTAGTTTATTTCTTGTGACTGACTCTTTAGCTGCTACAGGCTCTCATGTGATCGTCGAGTAAATGGCTGGGAAACATCCTCTGGCAAGTAGGGCACTGCAGTTCGTTGGACGCTTGCACTCTCGGCCTCGAGGGGAGTGCTTGGACAGATTTGCGACATTCTGCTCGAGGTCTGAATGCACCTACTCCAGTCGTGGCCGACGAGTATCCTTGGTGAATCCGATGAGTCAGGTCCAGGTAGTTCTTTTGGAATCGTTCGCACTCGCCTGCCAAGCGGTGATTTTCTTTTTTCATCGCCTCGAGATCACCGGCTGCCTTGAGTTTTTCTTGGCGTTCCTTCTTAAAATCGTCCTCGTAACTCTTGAGGGCCATCTGCGCTAGTTGAAGTTCATCTTGCACTTCTTTCAACTTTGCCTGGAAGTCATCGCGCTGTCTCGTAGTTTGCAAAATGTCCCTCTGAAGTTTGGCCACTTTTTCACGTTCGCACTCGACTACCTTTTTCAGCGCCTCGGGATCACCTCCTGCCTCGCGTTCCTTCTTAACGAAACTCGTGAGGACCAAATGCGTTTGTTGGAGTTCATCTTGCACCTCTTTCAACTGTGCTTGAAAATCATCGCGCTGTCTAGTAGTTTGAAAAATATCCCCCTGAAGCGACGAGAGTTTTTTACGCAGGCTTTCCACCAGCTTTGCATTTTCTTCCGATTCAGTCTTTGCCTTTTCCAGTTCGCCTCGGAGGAGATCTTGCTCTTCTTCCATGTCTGTCAACTTGTTCCTCAGCATTTCTGTTTCGCCTTCGAGAACCGACTGCTTGTTCTCCAATTCTTTCCCCAAACGATTCGTTTCTCTTTTTGCGTCTTCTAGTTTCGTCGTCCCCTCGGCCACTTCTCCATCTTCGACTGTCTCTCGAGCATCTTCATGGCGAGCGTCACTTTCGTCCTGGCCGGCGTCGCTGGCGTCGTCCCATACACCATTCAAAATGTCTCTGACGTCTGGATGTGCCTCTGCCACGCTGCCAATCGCCTCTTTCAACCGGCCGACGTTCACCACTTTTTCGCCCTTGTCAGAGAGTAGCTTTTCTTTCATGGACTCATTCTCTGTTACGATAAGTTCGCAAAATACTTGTTTTGCTTCCAGTTGCCTTTGAAGTTTCGTCACCTCCCGAGTCAGACGAGTGTTTTGCTCCTTCAGGGCGTCCGTGTCTCTGTCTTGGATGGCCGTCAACAGACGCTTGAGTTCCTTCACTTCCCTTTCTCTGCCATTTCTTTCGCCTCTCAAAGTCATGATGATCTCGTGGAGCTCGCCATTTTCCGTGGCCAAATCCACTCCATTTCCGTATTCGTTTGAAAAGCGTCCCAATTTTAATCTAAGTTTGGTATTTTCTCGGGTGAGCGCCTCGAGGATCTTTTTCGATACTCCGGGCGTAACGATGGCTCCTTGAGACGATACTCCTTTCTTCTCTAGTATGAGACTCAACTGCGTAATTCTATTCTCGGCTCTTGACAGGGTTTCTTGCGTTCTTTCTAGTTTTTCCGTGACAGAGGTGAGCTCTTCCCTTTTTTCTTGTAGCTGTCGAGCCAGATTTTGGATCCCGACGAGTCGAGTGGACCATTGACTTTTCTCTCTGACCAGCTCCGCCAGCGTACAACGCATGCGGGTCATCTCCGTTGCCAAGGTCGTCAGCTTGCTCGTCTCTGCTTCGTTGTCCATTCTCTTCGGATCTGCTCCGTCTTCCATGCTTCTTCTCACTACACTAAGAGATCTCGAATCGTTTGCCCGTTTTATGGTGTTGCGATGAATAGACGGGACTTTCCCTTTGGTGACGTCACATCCACGTTGTTCTATAGTTCGTTTTTAGCCCATCCACGTCATAAGATGAAGTTTTCTCTCTTTTCCCTGGGACTTTTCGAGGGGAAATATACCGCGTCAAAAAAAGAAAGTAAGATAATAGTTCCTCTTTTTTTTTGGGTGGAGGGTGGATTATTTTTCGTTTCGTCATTTGACGGACGGGACTTTTCGTGAGAAATATACCGTGTCACTAGAATTTTCCCCTTCTTTTGTTTTCCTTTTGGGTGGAGGGGATTATTTTTCCTTCTCGTCATTTGAAAAAATAAGATATAAATTATAAAATAAAAAATTCGCATGTCGAATGCTTTTGAGACTTTTCGATGGACGTGAACTGGAATAAATGGTCTCCCGCAGAGTAGGTGGGTGAAGCCGATGTAATATGACACGATTACACCCACATTAGTCATGCGCGGTTGGAGGAGTCTGGAATATATACAACCATGGCAACCAAAAATATGGCTAAAAATAAAATCATATGACCCCCATGACCTCCCAAAATAACCCATTTAGGCTCCGCCCCCAGAGTGTCACGCGTGACGTAGGTGAAATTGACAAAGGGAGGAGTAGGCCGGGAAGCAATTTGTCGCGTGACCTCTTCAATTGTCATCTTTTACCATGGGAGGGGGAAGTAAAGTGACAAAACTTCATAGACCAATCAAATCGCTGCATTTGATCACGTGACACTAAGACCCCGCCCACATTAACTCTCTAACTCTCCGCTCTCGACCAATAGGATTGAGGGATAGAGAGGTTAAACATCAAGCTAAAGTAAGAAAGATTCATACAGGTACGCGTACTTTGCATACATTTTAACTGCTGTAATCCAATGTCCTTTAAATATGAATAAATCATGTCACAAAACTAGAACGTTTTCTCGACTTTTTCACAGCCATAAAAATTGCATCTGTTAGGCCTTCGGACCTTTTTACAGACCGAAATGATAGATTTCTCTACCCTTTCATATACTTGAGCTAGTAAATCCCCACTCTTTTATATACCTGAAACCTAAATAAGATATTCTTTTTGGGCGGAGCCTCCCTGTATAGGCTATTGTAGGGAGTACCCCCCGGGTGCGTTTTAAGAGTATGTCCACCATCAAACACGAATAAGCCATCAAATATTCACAAAGCGACTGAAAAAATGTTGTATCGCACACTAATTGTGCCAATAAAAGCCAACCAACTTCCAAGTTATCGTAGCTCGAAAAATGTTTTTGAATGAATAAGCCAATCAAGGAATAAACTTCATCTTAGCTTCTTTTGTATACGAACTCAAATAATGAACTTCGGTGGTACAACCCTTCTACCCATTACCACCATTTGAAATTGTTAACTGAACGGTAGGCCTGTTTTTCAGACCTACCAAAAGTGTAAACAAAATACAAATTTTCTTTTTAATTCTACCAAAACTTTCGCAAAAATTGTCTCTGAGTAAACTTGTTGTCAATATGAATTTCCTTTTTAATAACGTAAGTAAAACGAATAACAAAATCGTTTATTACAGTTTCTCAGCCTGTGCGGGGAACTAGGTAAGGGATGTGCGTCTTTCCCCTTCATCGCGATATCGATATTACTTGCGCCTAATTTTTTCACGCGACTGCCACCCCCCGGCACTCATATTTTTTTTTTTATTTCTCGTTCAAGGATTATGACCTTTTTATTGTTCTGAGGGCCTTTGAAGCAAACAAAACATATGTTTTTCAAACATGTGGTCAAAATCCTTTGGGCTGTTACTTGGTATTTTCTTACTTAATATCCGTTGCTATTTGTGTAACGTACTGAATCATAACTGAACTTTTAAGAGCTCGACGTCCTAGGTTATAATTCAGAACCTAAAAGGACGACGATGTTTTAAGTTTTAGTTACAAAAGAACGTACAAAACTGTAGCTTCTTAAAATTTTCTTTCTAAAAGCTATGGCGAATCTATGCTTCTCGTTAAAAGAAAGTTCTGTTCTGTTCACTTGGAAAAATGGTCTTATAGGTTTATCTTTGTTTTTCCATACAATAATTCCTAACGCTATATAGCCTTTACCTTTCCAAAAAATACTGAGCTGCCGGTTAGCTGTCTTGAAGGAAGAGAGCTGAGAATTTTTGCTCAAGTTAGCAAAAGAATTCAAGGGCTTCTTTGTTCAACGTAGGGATAGACGCATTGCTTCACACCGTCCTGAAACGACCGCCGTTTTAAAACACAAGGATAACAATTAACTGAAAACAGTTCAAATAAAGTTTCGCACACTCCCAATAAATGGTTTCCTTTCCTTAATTTCTCACCATTTTAATAGGAAGCGTGAACGTCACGCTTTATTTACAGTTCTGACAGTTGAAACATGGTAAAATTAGCCTTTTTAATATATTTTTCTGAGTAAATTTTAACCACCATTTAGCTGCCACCTATTAAGTGGCCGCACTATATTAAGCGGCCGGCGATCAAAGTCCCAAACTGAATTGTAGAATTATCTTCACAAGACACTTCAGACGATTTTTCGACCGGTTGAAATTCACTTGTTTAGGTTGCCTGTTCACAGGAATCCATCACCTTGACCGTACAAAGAAAATTAGCCGCCTAGCAGTTCAAAGTCCCGTACGAACAGAGCGAAAATATTGAACGGTCCTTTGTAAATGAAGTCAAACGGAAGTCCGATCAAATGTTTTAGCCGGTGAAAAATTCGCCCGTGTGACTTCCCCCGGGACAAAAAAAGAGGAGTAGCAAGCAGTCCCCACTTTCTTTTCTCCTTTTCTCCTTCTCAGTCTCCTCACGGTCAGTGTAACGAAGTTAAACGACAACAACAATTCGACAACAAAAACAACAACAACAATTCTTCAATAGAGAGCTCACCTTAACCTAATTCCTTGACACTTTTTTTAATGCTGAAATAAAACCCATGCTTTCTCCTGTGGAAAGAAAAAATCAAAAGCAGCAGTTGAGGCGAGATAAAGATGAATAGGTCTGAAAGCTGAGGGCAAAATATATGTGAATTTTTGCTGTTATTGTTGGCGCTCAGTGAACTGCAAGTCACTAAGAAGTAATTGATCACCTGGTAGAAAGTTTTTTGTCACTGGGAACTAGGGGGGAGTACTCAAGAACGGTTTATAAGGGACATAGGTCCAAGGCCTTTTCCCTTTTGTATACCATTTATGACAGAAAAGGTACCCCTATCACATACCTAGTTTGGAACTTTGCATACATTTTTATTTGCTGTTCTGATCCAATGTCCTTTAAATTCCTGTGAATAAGGAATCACAAAACTATAACGTTTTTCACTTGTTAGGCCTTCAGACCGAAATGATAGATTTCCCTACCCTTTCATATACTTCAGACTGTAAATCCCCACTCTTTTATATACATGAAGCCTAAATAAGATATTCTTTTTGGGCGGAGCCTCCCTGTATAGGCTATTGTAGGGAGTACCCCCCGGGTGCGTTTTAAGAATTTGTCCACCATTAAACACGAATAAGCCATCAAATATTCTTAAAGCGACTGAAAAAATGTTGTATCGCACACTAATTGTGCCAATAAAAGTCAATCAACTTCCAAGTTATCGTACCTGAGAATATCTTTGAATGAATATTAAAAAAAAAATGATCGAAGAAACTTCATCTAAGCTTCTTTGGTATACGAAGTCCGATAAAGAAGTTCGCTGCTACAACCCTTCTGCCCATTGCAAGGATTAACCAAGTTATTAACCGAACGGTAGGGCATAGTGCAAACAACGTACAATTTTTTATCATTTATTTTTTTTAATTTTGCCAATTAAAACCTTTTAGAAAAATTGTCGCTGAGATAACCTTGTTGTCAATATGAACTTCCTCTTTAATGACTCAAGCAGAACGAACAAAATCTTTCATTACAGCCTCTCAGCCTGTACCGGGAACTAGGTAAGGGATGTGCGCGCTTTCCTGTTCATCGCGGGTATCGCCATTATTTACGCCCTAACTGTCTCAGGCGAGTGCTACCTATGCTACCCATTCTTGCTAACAGCTTCTTTCTGTTCGCTTCCTGTAACCGTTTATAGGGTTTAAACCACAATTATTTTTTTTATGTCAGTTTCCTGTCAAAGGGTCGGGACTTTGAAGCAAACAAAACATATACTTTTTCAACATCCTTTGTTGTTTTGTTCCGTTGCAAATGTTTGGGTTGTTACTTGGTATTTTCTTACTTATCATTTGTTGAACTTTTAAACGCTCAACGATCTAATATTATTCAGAAACTAAACGATGAATATATTTTTGAAATTTATAGTTACAAAGAACACAGAAAATTAAAACCGGCTGTATATCTTCTAAAATCTTGTTTGCAAGGTATGGCGAATTTAAGCTTCTCTTTTAAAGAAAGACAAAATTCAGCGAGGTTTAACTGTGCGGAGGTGACTATTAGGGACTTTAAGATCTAACGACGCGGACGGTAACGATGTGAGGACGTCAAAAAAAACGATAGGTTTTATTAGCAAAACAACAACTTTCCACGTGCACCATGCTTTTTTGTACATTTCTCTGCCCGTTTTTGCGCGACCACGACGTGAACATGTCTAATTTCGCGTTTTATGGAGGACGTAAACAAGCAACGACGAAATTTTATTTCTCTTACTGTACTTGGATATGGTACCTAGGAATTCAACTCCAGGAGGGTTCGCCTACATTTGACAAAGTGTGTGGGTAACAATAACTGCGATAAAGACTGAAAGAACGCAAATTTATTTTTAAGCGTCGTTCTCATTGCCGTTGCATCGTTGGATCTTAAAGTCCCTAATTGTTCTAAAGGCTTACCTTATCGTTGTTTTTTTTCACAACAACCTCTGACATAGTGCTTACCAACCAACAACAAATACTGAGCTGCTTGGTTGTCTTGAAGGAAGTAGAGAGCTGAAAATTTTTTGCTCAAGTTTGCAACGGATTAATTCCCTGGAATGACGTCAAGGGTTTCTTTGTTTAACGTAAACGTTTTGAATCGTAAGGATAAACTTTCAGTGAAAACGGTCAGTTCAAATCAATTTTCGTATGTACTCCCAGTAAATGGTGTCCTTTCCTTAATTTCTCACCCTTTTAATAGCAAGAGTGAACGTGACGCTTGAGTTAATGTTCTAAACAGTTCTGACAGTTGCAGCTGTAATAGTCTATTAATTAGCCCTATATTTTTTTGAATAAAGTTTAAACTCGTGGTTAAGCGGCCACCAATTAAGCGACCAGTAATGAAAGTCCCAAAATAATTGTAGAATTATGTTCACAAGGTGCGTCGGACGAGTTTTCAACCGGTTCAAATTTACGCGTTTAGGTTTTCTGTTCACACGGAACTACCTTAACCGTACAAAGAAATCAAACGTCTAGCAGTTCAAAGTCGCGTATGAACGAAGTGTCCCGTCAAATTTTTCAGGCGGTCGAAAATTCGTCCGGTAGAGTGTGGCCTCGTCTGCAGGCATCACCTTAATGGAGAGAGAAAGGAGAGTAGCAGTCCCCCACTTTCTTTTCGCCTTTTCTCGTTCGCAGACTCCTCACGGTCTTTGTAACCGAGCAAACCTCCATAAGGTGGGTTTCCGCTGTCGCGTAAAATTGACGTAAGTACACACGAATATCTTACGCGCGTAAATAAAATGGAGGTAATATATGTATTGAAGGTCGCGCGTAAACGTAAAATTTAACGTAAAATAAAAAGTGTCGCCTCTTTTTTTATTTAGGCACGTAAATTTTACGCGAGTTCGCGACACATTGAAATTACGTGGCAGTGGAAATAAATCTTGGTTGTTCAACTGTTCTTGCGTATTAGCTTACTGTGAAACCTTGTATTTGTACGCGTTAAAAGAAAACAGTGCTAAGGTTAAAGTTAATACTCCCTCCCTTTTTGAGCGACACAAAGATTTTTTCATTTGGACTATGACATGTATTATCATATGAACTCGCGTACTGAGTACCTTTTTATTAAACTTTGCAAACTTCATTTAAATACGAAAAAGACTCATATATTATTCGGAATAATTGCTGGTTCCTTTTTTTCTTTTCCTCTAACAGAAGCAAATATAAATTATTTACTGCTCTTTATTTAACAAATACTGAGAAGTCTTGACTGTGTTCTGTTCTGTTGCAACCAACCCCGTGATCAAACGCTTTAACAAATATTAGGCTTGGTCCACCTGCTTTGGTCCGCTTAAGTTGATTGACTTGACTTTTGAGCTTGGCGTGTTATTGAAAGCCGCAATAACCTTGCCAATTGTCCGTTTCACTGACACGGTGTGTCAACGCTTGCTGCAAATTGGTTTTTAGTAATAAACAATTATAGCAAAGTTCAGATAAAACGCGCACTCTGATTGGTTGAAAAAGGGAAGGGTGCTTTATGAGTGTATTAAACACAGAGGTAAGCTCTTACGCTGTGTTTTGGAAATTAGAAAATAATTTTGGGGAATTAGACCGATTCTTTATCATAAACCAAATAAAGAAGCCTTGACTGTGATCTTTTCTGTTGTACGTAGAGCACTCAAGAAGTATGACGGTAGAAAAAGTTCTTTCTGGCATGGCTCATAGCATAAGAATCTGTATAGGAAATAAAGAGTTTGTATGGGAAATAAAACTCAGATCAGAAAAATGAACTAAAACTGGTAAAGGTTATCAATAAAATGTAAATATTGCCTCCTGGTGTCATTGCCTTTCTTTTTATGAAGTTTCAGCTCCATTTGAATACTTGTTTTTTGTTCATTTATATGAGGCTAAGTTTTATTTCACACGTCATTCACACGTACGCAATTTTCATTGGCGAATCCAGGGGAGTATCTAAGGATGAGTACAACAACAACAAGGTATTTATTTAAAGAAATATAAAATTTACAATACTTTATGTCCTGCAAAAGCTATAATTTTAATCTAGGAAGCACAAAACTTCACATAAAGACGTTATTAAATTTCATAAGAAAAAAGAAAAGAAATAAAAAAAAAACATACAGAAGAAACACCTTACATATAAATTCAAGTACAGGGGATTTTGTTATTTGAAAAAGACTAAAATTGCAACTGGAGGTATATACAACATATCAGGTTAACATTACAAAATATTCTTTTGAATAATTAACATTCAAATAATTACCTTCATCACCTTGATCATTGAGGAGTAGTGATTTAATTTTTTTAGGAAAATTAGATATGTTGAGAGTCGTAACAGAAAGTGGAATAGATTTTCAAATAGACACACCAATTCTAGTAAAAGATATTTTCATTTTTTCAGTTCTAGAGAATTTGACAGCGAAACATTCTTTTTCAGATAATCGCGTATTATAATGATGTTTTGTATTGATTTTCGCAAACTTATCAAGAAGACTTTTAGGAGCTGTCGTAGCATGAACGTCATATCTTAAATAGCTTAACTGTTGAAAGACCAAAGACTGCAAACGAAGGCAGTTTGATTCAATAAAAAAAGCGATTGCATGGTCTCTGGGTTTAGAAAAATAAATCAAATGCAGTGCACGTTTTTGCAGAACAAGTATCTTATTGAGGTAAGTCTGTGGACAGTTGCCACATGCACAGACACCATAATTTAAATAAGGAGCAATAAGTGCATGATATAAATTCAAAAGAAGACGCCGTGGAATGTAATGCCTCATTTTAGCAATCATTCCAACCGATCTACTAATTTTGTGACAGATAAAGTCAATATGATGCTTCCATGATAGTTCAGAAACAGTCCTTCACCTCTAGAATTACTCGAGTATCTAAAGTATGATTAAAAATCTTAATTTGAGGAATGAAAGGTATTCTTTTTTTCGGCGCGGACGAAAAATGACATAATTAGACATTTTGACGTTGAGCGTTAGCATTAAGCCATTCACTTACTTTCATAAGCTTATTGTTGACAGTTGACAGTTAGTTCAAGAGTGAGTAAGTTGTCACTTGCTTAAGTTAGACTTGTATCATCTGCGAATAGATAAAAAGTAAATTCCTTGGAAGATTTACGGATGTCATTAATATATAACAAAAATGACAAGGGTTCAAGTTCAGAGCCTTGAGGCACTCCACATACGATCGTTTCAGTTTCAGATATGCATTTGTCTATTTCAATCGACTTTCGGCGATCTGAAAGATATGATCTAAGCCAAGAATTTATAATTCCTCTTATTCCATAGTGTTCAAGTTTTGTCAAAAAAATATCATGGTTAACAGTATCAAATGCCTTCTTAAGATCTATAAAAGTTCCGCATGAGTACTTTCTATTGTTCATATTAGAATGTATGGTGTTTACAATATCAAGAATCACGTGCTGGGTTACTATGATTATTGCGAAAGCCATATTGTAAATCAGAAAGAATATCATTTTTGTCTATAAACTTTATCAGTCTACGATATAAAAGTTTCTCAAATAAACGATTATAAACTGATAACAAAGAAATTGGCCGATAGTTTTCAGGTAACGTCTCGTCTTCACCCGTATACACTGGAATTACTTTGGCATATTTAAGTTTTGCAGGGTAAACCCCAGTTAGTACAAACTCACAGGTAAAAAAATTTCGGTTACTGGTATGGACATGACTGAGTTAGCAGGTTTTAACAGTTTAACAGGGGTAGAATAAAGCCCCAGGGCTTTATTGTATGGCAACAAGCTAATTTCTGTTTCAATTTCTTGTGGTATAATTGAATCAAAATAAAAATTGTTCTGGAAAGGTGGATCAAGATAATCAGAAAAGTAAGTGTTAACTTCAGGGATATCGGTTGCAAGTTGATGCCCTATTGATGCATGAGAAGTATTTGTTGAGTGTGTTACCAATCGTTTTAGGATCATCTGATAAAACGCTATGCCCGTTAGAACGAATGAAGTTAATTCTTTTAGATTTTTCCCTTTTCTTCGCATCTCCTTATAATTCGTCAATACCTTTCCATGTAGATCGTGTATTTTTTATGTTAGAGTCGAAAAACCTTTGATAGTGACGTTGTTTACTCAATCGAGTAAGGGTTGTTAACTTATTTCTATATATATATTTTATATTTCGGCCAGTTTGATTCAAAGAACAATTTATTCTTCACTTTTATAGATTTCCTTAGTCCAGCAGTTAGACAAGGTTTAGTTAACATTTTTAGTTTTCTCACTGAAGCATCCCTGAGCGGTGCATGTTTATTAGCTACATGATTTATGGTTTTAGAAAGGTGAGAGAACGACTTGTTCACGTCGCAATTGCCAGAAACCTCTTCCCAATTAATTGCACTTAGGTCATTCATGAATTTATTAGCTTTAAAGCTGGAATAATCCCTTAAATTGGTCTATTTTGTATTTGGTAATTTTTGCTTGTTTACATTGACAATACAGACTTGCGAAAAATGATCGGTTGTATCGGTGACGATATTGCCACTAGAAATATTATTCGTCAGATTATTTGTGAAGATATTGTCAAGTAAAGTCGCTGAGGACTCATACACTCGTGTTGGTTTATCAGTTGCAGGAAGCATATGAAAAACTTTGCATACACTGAAGCAGTGTCTGGCTGTATTTACAGTTTTCATATTTTAGCAAGTCTATATGGAAATCTGCGATCAGAAGCATTGGCATTACAGAAAAAAAAAGAGAGAAAAGAAAACACAAATTACCTTAATCATGAACGTTATCTTTATTTACAAAATTAAATGACAATGATAAATACTGTAAAAATAATCATAATACAAACATAAAAAGCCGAGTTTCCAAGACGAGATTTTCAGACCGTGTGAAAAGTAACTGTGGGTAAACTAGTGCATACAAGGGACAAGTAGCTACAAGTCTGTTGGCTTTGATTGAGCTGAAAGTTGTCTTTATGAAAATTAAGATATTTGCAAGCACACTGGATACACTAATGAAGACGCTTTTATTATGATCTGTCTGAAGCTTTATTATTTAAGGGAACCTTTGCTCCGACTGTAAATGTGACTTTAACATTACGAGACTCGTCATGATGGACCCTCTTTCGGAGTTCCAGCTCTTTACTGTTTTCGAGGCAATATTTACGTGTATCTCATTATCTCTTTCAGCTTTTTTTTTTTGGCCGAGAACCAATTACAATGTACAATGAATTTTATATTTGTATTTGCTCTTAGAAACGGGAAAGATTCTGGGATTAGAGCAGAGTTAAAATTGGTTGGAGCTAGGTAAAGCTCCCAACACAGGTGCTTATTGTGTCGTGCATGCGCAAATATTTTCGCAGGTGCTACATTAAGGCAGTTTGCCAGATCATTTATATATAAAAGGAATAACATTTCGGCCAATTGTACTGCCTTGTGGTACTCCGCGACTTAAGACACTTGCTTCAGACACGGCTACTTTAACGCCGCAGTTTTGCATCCTATCGACAAGGTAAGAGCGGAACCAACTCATAGATTTTTGGTGGTCAACATGATATAATTTGCAAGCTTTCTCAGTAGGATCTTTGATCGATGGTGTCAGAAAACCAAAAATGATCTGTCATAAGCTGATAAGGAACCCGGGGAGGGTTGGGACCCCCATATGAAAGAGAAGGGATGGATTTCGAATGTCGTGTAATTTTCACGGGCGTACGCGCGTAAATAATATATGGATTTACCCAAGGCTGAAGGCGAAGCTCCCGTAATATAATTATGACTTACTTGAAACAATAAACTTATAACCATTGCTAAGAAATCCCCTCGGAGTTGGGCTTGCAATCAGTCAAAAAACTGGTAAATTGTCAGCGGATTACTTCAAAAAACACGTTAATTTCATGGGTCATGTGATACTGGTCAGCGGATACCCTGACAGCTGCCTATAGACCACAACATCGATGTGCAGAATCAAGTTGCAGGCTACTACATTAGCTAGAAAGTGTGAGGTTTCGGGCGGTCTTCACGCACACGCGGAGCTCCGCTAAAATAGAGGCAATAGAGGGTTTAAGCAAAAGCGTTTTTGAGTGACGCAAGTCAAGTAAGACGTTTTCCCCTTTGATATATCTTGAAGCTGCCAAGTTCGCAATGCTTAGTGTCTTTTCTCTTATAGGGGCGACTTGCTCAAACAACAAGTATTGCAAAAAGACCACTTCCGGTTCGAAGTTGCTCAAAAACATCTTTATATTATTTACGCACCAAAAGGGTAATAGTGAGGGTCTCGGTCAATAAACTTATTATAACCTCTTCTCAAAGCGTATAATGCCCGGTGTTATTGGCGTGTTCAGAAACGGCTGAGATTTGAGTTCGTGAAAGCCGTTTATCTCTTTCATGCTCTTTATCCAAGGTGACCATCGTGAGAAAAACGATAAAAACGAACCCTTTATACACCACACAACAATGAATAATATCTTTCATGACAATAATTGGCTAATATTCTTAAAAACGACATAAACAAGGCACTCTTAACAGTTACCTGACATTACTTTCTGCCGTGCTAAAGTGTAAGTGTCTTATTCCCATTTCATGGTAGTTTTCCCTTGCCCCGAGTGACCTAAGCTATTAAAAAGTCGCGGACAACTACACAGAGAAAATAATTCTCAAATAGTAAATTTATTTAAATCTCTTTATTGTTGGTTTAGTTTAATTACTAACACAGGCATTTTAGTAACAAGAGCAACAAGTTTTAGCCCTATAAAGTAGACGTTAAGGTGTAGTAAACAACATCTTGCCTTCATTTTACATACTGTTATATTTTATTAATGGCCACATACGTGACTACAAAATAGTCCTTAATTTTGCCGAGATAGACTTTTCACAGTCCCCTATTGTTAAAGCGAGACTTCTAGAACTTAGGGTTTTCTTTGTTTTTTTTGTTCGCGTCTACTTGCAATTAGTTGTAATTGTTTATAGTTTTCTTTTGTTATATTGTTTACTTTCTTTTTGGTGTTACCATCGTTGCGTAATGTTACGTAATCTGTCAAGTTTTTTGGTATAAACTTAGTCTTGTCGGTCAGTGTTTTTTACAATTTTTATCGGTCAAGAACAGCTCATTCCTTTTAACGTTAAGTCAAGAAACCGTAAAGGTAAATTTTAGTCATACGCCATTTGTACGCTTTTCCGTTTTCTTTAATGTATTTGTTATTTTGTACTGATTTCTACATTTTTCGTAATTTCGTATTCTTTGTATTTTTGGTTGTACAGTACCGTAGGAGTGTGATTTATAAAATAAAGCGGTTGGACACTAATACGCGTGACTTCGGTTACATAGTGCTTAACGATCGACTTTGGTAAAAGTTGGCCGCTCTGGTTGGCGACAGATCAAAGGAGTTCCAAGTTGAAATTACCATTAACGATGTCTTCGGTTGGTGAAAGAGACAGCTTGGGACGGACGATTATAGCCTACCGTGGACACATTACGCGGATTATAAATGAATTAGATCCGCTACTCTTGGAGCAAATTGTTTCTAAAGAAGTTGTTGAAAAGCACAGTTCGCTGGTGAGCATATTCGAGAAGCTTAAACGGGCTTGTGCGCAGTGGTATCATTTGTCTGGGGAGCAAGAGGATAGAGAGCGTACTACTCATGACTACGCCAAGGATGTTTATCGAATGCAGATGTTTGAAAACAAATACAAGGAATGGTTAAACGATGTTTACACCCCAATAAGTCGAGGAGTTTACGGTGAAGGAATTGCGAATATTTCTGGGTTTGATTTGAGCTCCAAAACGCCTGTTGTACGATTAGAGGGTGCCTTTTAAGGAACTCAGAATACAAATCCTTCAGTTTCCCGTGCGGGCGCGCGTAGTGATTTGTTGGAAACGAAAACACCTAATGCGACTCAAGATCATGCAAGTGGCGGCGATAAGACGCCAAGTCAATTACTCCCAAGGAAAAAGAGTTCTAAAAGAGGAAGTCAGTTATCGGCACGGAATGTCAAGTGTACAATGGCTCAGCTTAAAGTGAAAAGGCTTCTGGCTGAACAAGAGATAAAGGAAAGTGAAATTGCGTTACGACTACAAGAAGAAAACACGCGTTTGTCAGCCGAGAAGGAACGTTTGAACATTCGAAGCGAATTAATGTTAGCCAGGATTGACGCAGAACAGGCTGAGATTGAAGCCAAACTGGGGGAGCAGGTTGATTTTGACTCTGTTTTTTCTTCCGAAGGATCAGTTAGAGGTCACGAGAACGTGAGGAAATATTTGGAAGGATTGTCACTTTCGGCCGTTCCTGGTCAACCGGATGTTGAGAAATGCGTTTTACCGGAAACCAAACCACACGCTTTACCGGAAGTGAAAGCTGACATACCGGAAGCGAAGAATGTTACTGGAAATAGCACTGACGAAACAACGGTTAAATTTCAAAGGATTATGGAGCAACAGCAGATGTCTATCGATAAAGTTGTTCTTGGACTTGAGAAGTTGGACATGCCAAAGCGGGAATTCTTGTACTTTGATGGCGATCCTTCAAGGTACCCCAGATTTATTAAGAATTTTGAGCTAAACGTGGAATCTTCGATTACAGATGACAATGTAACGCTATGTTATCTGATCCAGTATTGCACTGGCAAAGCTAAGGAGGCAATTGAAAACTGTGTAATTCTGCCAGGGCCTGAAGGATACAAAGCTGCTCGTGAAATTCTTAGAAAGAATTTTGGACAACGTCATGTCATCATCCGATCGTTCATCGATAAAGTTGTCAAAGGACCACAGCTAAAATCTTCTGATGGAGAGAAACTCTTATAGCTCGCAAGGGACATGCGAATCTGTTTGCTGAATTCTGCGGAATTAAGCTATCAAGCCAATATAAACTCTTTGGACACTCCGAAGAAGATCGTTATGCGTCTTCCTGTGCACATGCAGGCAAAATGGGCGGATGAGTCTGGGAAGATTTTGGAAATGGGTTCTGAGCCAACCTTCTCTCATTTGGCAGACTTTTTCGAAAAAAGGGCTCTGATAGCAAACACTGAGTTCGGGAAGTTAGTTGGATTCAAGCTTGGAGAGTCAAGAGTCACAAAACAACCAAGAAAAGCAGCTGATGGTGATAGTACTGTGCTTGCTTTGACTCAAGTTGAGAAGGATGTTAGTAATCAAGCCAATACAGCCAACAGCAAACGCTCAAATCAGAGGTCAGCAACGGATGGTCAAGTCAAATGCAAGTTTTGCGATGGAAGACATGAATTGGAGAAGTGTTTTAAGTTCCGGGACAAACGATATATTCAAAGGAAGGACTTTGTTAGGAAACAAAATCTGTGTGAAAATTGTTTGAAGCCTAATCACATCGCTAGACGATGCAGGAGTCTTGATGCTTGCTTGCTGAGTGGCTGTAGAGAAAGGCACCATTCCTTGCTGCACCCACCTAATTCATTGAGCGCTCCCATAGCTTCAAATGAGACTTCAAGAACGCGAGGTGATTCTGAAGATCCTGTTACCGGGCCAACAGCGTCTCGTGAAGATCTGGCTGAAGCAAGTCCACACCACATCGAGGCCGGGGCGGATTATGCGACAAATGCCAGAAAAAACAGAATTAGTTTGAGGATTGTGCCCGTCCGAGTCTCTGCTATAGGTGGACGAGAAGTGGAGACATATGCTTTCATTGATGATGGTTCTGACACCACCTTGTGTCTACGACGCCTTCTGGATGAGTTAGGGTTAAGAGGTTCTCCAACGTCATTTTCTTTAACTACCATTAATGCCGAGAGAACCAAACGGTCTGGCGAAGAAGTTAGTCTTACTGTGAGAGCATTGTCGTCAGATAAATGCATACAACTAGATCGTGTGTGGACTGTTGACAAGTTACCTGTCTCAAAGAAAAGCATACCCAGCACCGAAGATATCCGCGATTGGCCGCATCTGCAGGGTATAAGTATACCTAAGCTCGTTAAAGAGGTATCCATCTTAATCGGCAATGATGTTCCCGAGGCGCACTGGGTCTTTGAAGAGCGCCGTGGTCGCCGTAAACAGCCTTGCGCTGCGCGGACACTTATCGGACCAGTTGGCGGTTCAAGCAACCCTGAAGCGACCGTCAGTTTCTTAAGTGGAGGTCAAGAAACGCTGTCAGCACAAATTGAGCGAACGTACAACGCGGAGTTCGGCGAATCGTCTGCGTCATCTAAAGAAATGATGTCGATTGAAGATAGAAGAGCCCTGGCAATAATGGAACGAACCGTTCAGATGGTCGATGGCCATTATCAGCTCTCCCTTCCTTGGAAGTATGATAATCCGTGCCTACCGAATAACAGACCTAAGGCCGAAAAAAGACTAAATCGTCTGAAAAGACGTTTGGAAAAGAACAAAGTTCTCCAAGAGAAGTACAAGGATGCTGTTGAAGATTACATTGCACAAGGTCACGCGAGGAAAGTATCTCTACATCAAGTGCCACGTTCTGTCTGGTATCTTCCCCACCATCCTGTGATACACCCGCAGAAACCTGAGAAGACCAGAGTTGTGTTCGATTGCGCCGCTAAATTTCGCAATACGTCACTCAACGAACAGCTGCTTCAAGGGCCAGATTTAACCAATAATCTCGTCGGAGTACTTCTTCGTTTTCGTCAAGAGCAAATAGGTCTTACGGCCGACATAGAGAAGATGTTCCATCAAGTGAGAGTGTCTCCTCAAGACACTTGCGCTCTGTCATTTTTGTAGTGGCCTGGTGGCGATCTTTCTAAAGAAGCAGAAGACCATGAGATGCTTGTTCACCTCTTTGGAGCTAAATCATCTCCTAGCTGTGCAAGTTTTGCATTAAAGAAAACCGCAGAAGACAACAAGACGGACTTCGATGTGGAAACCATCGATACGGTTAATAGGAACTGCTACGTTGATGACTGTGTTAAATCGGTCGCAACAACTGAAGAGGCGGTACGATTAGTTGAGCAGCTGCCAGAATTGTTGAGTAGGGGAGGCTTCCGCTTAACAAAGTGGATCAGTAATCGTCGAGAAATCTTGTCCTCAGTCGCTAGGGAAGACCTAGCACCGTCAGTGAAGAACCTTAACCTAGACTTGGAAGATTTACCGTTAGATCGCGCCCTTGGCATGCAGTGTGACACGGAAGAAGACACCTTTGGGTTTAGGACCATTCCGAATATTACAGCCAACACAAGGAGAGAGATTCTTTCTGTCACCTCATCTCTATATGATCCTCTTGGCCTAGCCGCTCCAGTTATACTTCCAGCTAAGCGACTGCTTCAGAAGTTATGCAAAGACGAGCTTGGTTGGGATGACATAGTCCAAGAAGACGACCTTCTGCAGTGGCAAGATTGGACAAGGGGCATCATTGGTCTTACCGAAGTAGCCATACCACGTTGTGTGAAACCGAGAGATTTTGGCGAGCTCAGTTCCGTCCAGCTGCATCATTTCTCAGATGCCTCGGAAGAGGGATATGGGGCTGTCTCATACCTGCGCTTAACTGATGCGCTTGGTAATATCGCCTGTAGCATCTTACTGGGAAAGGCAAGAGTTGCTCCACTGAAGACTGTGACAGTACCACGACTGGAGTTAACGGCTGCCACAGTCGCTGTAAAGCTTCACAAGCAGATCAAGGAAGAACTCACTTTGCCTATACATGAAGTGACGTTTTGGACTGACTCTACTATTGTCTTGCAGTATATCAACAACAATCACACAAGATTCCAGACATTCGTCTCCAACCGGCTGGCAACGATCCACGACATCTCTACCCCGTCTCAGTGGCGTCATGTTAGCTCTGATCTGAACCCAGCAGATTACGCGTCTCGTGAGCTTAATTCTCATGAACGTACCAAACTGAAGATTTGGCTCGAGGGACCAAGATTTTTGTTGAAGGACGAAAGCCAGGAGCCAAATCAGCCAACCCAGCTTCCTGAGATTGATGAAAATGACCAGAACGTCAAAAGATCGAAGAAAGTCCAGGCGCATGCTGTTATGCAAGATCAAGGGTTTGACTCGTTGGTTTATCACTACTCTTGGTGGTATGGTTTGGCTGAGCCGCTTCAAGAATTACTTGCTGTATCACACAGGGAAGATTGCAAAAGAAGACGTCAAAAGAGGAGAATTATCCGTCCGCGAAATCCAAAACGCTGAAGTGGAGGTCATTAAGTACATGCAAAGGCTGTTCTTTCCGAGGGAGTTGAATGCACTGATGACTGAAGCTCAGCAACGCCGAAGTATCTCTAGAGTGTCGGGGAAACGCCTTAGTGACGGTTCGTACGTCAGCCCACTGCGCAAACTCAATCCAATAGCTGATAATGGGTTAATCAGAGTTAGTGGTCGTCTTAATAATGCAGAGGCTATCGATTGTTTCATGAAGCATCTAATAGTTCTACCAACCAAGCATCACGTAACTGACATGATTATTCGCCATTATCATCAGATAGACTATGTAGGATCAAGTCAAGTTCTTGCTGCAATTAGAAGGAAATTTTGGATTTTGAAAGGTGGTTCAGCCGTCAGACGAGTGGTCAGCAAGTGCATCAAGTGTAGAAGATGGAACGCAAAGCCGGAAGCACAGATTATGGCCCGCTACCTATGGCTCGCGTCACGCCAGGAGATGCACCGTTCACCGCAGTTGGAATTGACTACTTCGGACTAATGCCAGTCAAGTTCAAGAGAAGTCGAGTTAAACGATATGGGTGCATTTTCACCTGCCTAACAATGCGAGCAGTGCATGTTGAGGTCTCTCAAGATTTGACGACTGACTCGTTTCTGATGGCGTTTTCAAGATTTGTCAGTAGGCGCGGTGCACCAACAGAAGTTTACAGCGATAATGGTACCAACTTTAAAGGAGAAGAATGTGAGTTGAAGAAAGCTCTTAAAATGTGGAATCAATCACGCATCACAGAGAGCTTACGCAAGCGCAATATTCAATGGTACTTCAACCCCCCACAAGCAAGTCACCAAGGAGGGGTCTGGGAGAGAATGATTATGTTAATGTTATATTCTATTAATGGCCACATACGTGACTACAAAATAGTCCTTAATTTTGCCGAGATAGACTTTTCACAGTCCCCTATTGTTAAAGCGAAACTTCTAGAACTTAGAGTTTTCTTTGTTTTTTTGTTCGCGTCTACTTGCAATTAGTTGTAATTGTTTATAGTTTTCTTTTGTTATATTGTTTACTTTCTTTTTGGTGTCACCATCGTTGCGTAATGTTACGTAATCTGTCAAGTTTTTTGGTATAAACTTAGTCTTGTCGGTCAGTGTTTTTTACAATTTTTATCGGTCAAGAACAGCTCATTCCTTTTAACGTTAAGTCAAGAAACCGTAAAGGTAAATTTTAGTCATACGCCATTTGTACGCTTTTCCGTTTTCTTTAATGTATTTGTTATTTTGTACTGATTTCTACATTTTTCGTAATTTCGTATTCTTTGTATTTTTGGTTGTACAGTACCGTAGGAGTGTGATTTATAAAATAAAGCGGTTGGACACTAATACGCGTGACTTCGGTTACACCTATTTTTGCGTAAGATCGTCGGGATCGAGCACTTTGGCCCCAGGGTGCATATGAAATCGAGATGGGCCGTCCGCACCGGTAGCGCTCGATCCTGACGATCTTACAAAAACCTAGGGGACTGTGCACGAGGAGCAGCAAGCAGTAAAATTGCTGTCCCGTAATTTAATCAGTTAAATCATCAAAGTTGACAGGTCTTTCTGATGATCAAAGCGACCGTTCGGTGTACCATTTACACCTTCAGTGCGGAGACTGTCACGAGAACATTAACACCTTCAGGATAATTGCATGCTTACCATAACAGTGGTAGGTCGCGCGAGTCTGGCCGGTTTCGAAAAACGTGATCGTGGCTGTTGTTTTCATTCAGTGGCTGTGCGCGCTGATATGCCAAAGTTTAAAGCAGACTGCAGCATTAATTTTTTTTTATAAAAGCAAAGAAGCAGCTTAGTAGAAACTAAACTGTCCCAGACTTATTCCGTTTCATTCGTGTACTTTCATTTTGATGTGGCCTTTATAATGAATTTACTTCTGCCTTCTAATCAGGCATGTAAACATTATAGAGATAAAACATTTTATTTTGCTTTTGTGGAGTAAATTCATCTTAAAAAAGTCAAACTGGTGAACCACTTTCTTCGCGTACCCGTAAAAATGAGCATCTAAATATGTAGCACCACAGTGCGAAAATCTTCTTGTCGTGTATTAGGTTTCAGTATACATATTGATAATCTCCATTTCGCGCCAGAATAAATTAGTTTGCACGCAAAGGGCTTCTAAAAAAATCATAAGGTTTGTCCCACTTCGAGTCCACCTTCTGGAGATACGCCGGCTTGTTGGCTGGAATACATTGCCGAGGCGAAGATGTGGAATTTTTTCCTCCTCGTCTTTTTTTCCCCGCGACATTTGTTTTTAACCCGGAGTTTTGCCTGTTTAAAAAAGGAATACAGTACCAAAGTGAAAGCTAATGCTTGCTCCCTTTTTAAGCGACACAACTATTAATTCATCCAGACTACAACTGTTATAATATGAGCGTGTATAATGAGTATAGTCTTATACAATTCGCAAACGTTAAACTTCATTCAAATAGGTGGTTTTCATGATCACGTTACGTCATCGCCGCCATGCTGGTGGACGGTAAACAAAAGATCGCTCATTAGCTCGCTTTGTTTGTCCACCAGCATTTGTTCATTTCACCATTGTTATTTGTGTCTCCCGAGATTGACATTATTTAAAATAATTGCAGCTTCCTCCTAGCTGTTTTTCGTTCTAGCAAAAACAAATATAAATTATTAACAGCAAACTGTTTTTTAATTAACAAAAAAGGCGTCCCTTGACTGTGTTCTGTTCTGTTGTAACTAAATCACGCCGAAAGAGGCTAGAGTACGAAAGAAGTGTAGGGGTAAACACGAGATGTAGTCGAAAAGAGCTCAGTCAAGGCTTCGTTATATATTTCTTTCATGATAAAGAATCCCTTAAATTCCCCACGCATTGCTTTCTAATTTTCAAAACAAGCTATTGGCAGATGAAGTGACAGTTGTAGCTCCGTTTTTTTATATACTCTCAAGCTCTCATACAGCACTCTTCTTCAACCAATCAGAGAGCGCGATATAGGGGGACTATGTTCTAACTGTTTATTAACAAAAACAAATTTACAGCAACTGTGGAAGCACAAGTAGTGTCAGTGAAACGGAACATTGGCAAGGTTACTGTGGCTTTCAATAACACTCCAAGATCAAAAGCCAAGACTACCGTTTGCGTCTTCTGCTGTCGTCAATCAACTCAGTTAGCAAGAGAGATCAAGAAGAAGTTTACTTCCATGAACTAAAATTGAAAAGGCCATTGTTTGTGATGAGTGATTAGTGGTTTCAATCCACTTTGTGAGTTTCTATGTTTCAAGGTTTGTCGCTTGTGATCGTAGTTGTGATTGACGGTAGCGAAAACGTGATTCGGATAAGTTGGCTTTTAAACTTCATAGTTCGCGTCTTACGAATGGTTTTAAATTGCGCTAATGGGACCAAGCCTACGACAGACGCATCAAGTCATTTAAACTTTTCGATGCCTTAGGACTATATGATTAGAAAGATCACTACTTTTGCCTCAAACGTCACAGCACTGAAGCATTTATCCATGGGATCAAGAAATTTAATTTGAAACATCCTGCTTCCTTTTTCTCCGTTCCGGAACAAAAGTGGTGATCGCTTCTTGTTTAGCCTTGTGTGCATTATTGTGCACTTATATAAGTTTGGATTATCCAACTTACCATACTGACTAAAGCAAAAAATACAGTTCCGCCCTGTGAGAGTAGATGTGATAACTATAGATGACCTGCATGTGGGACCACCTCTCGTAAGCGACCACCTATCCACAACACGAAATTTTTCCCAGTCAAAACCTTACACTTGGAACCTCTCGTATGCGGCCACCTCCTGTAAGCGATCACGCCCCGCTTTTTTGGGCTGTCGTTTTAACGACTTTCCACTGCATGCTGTTTTTAACCTCTTGTAAACGATCACCTCACGCATTGTCTGACCTCTATGTTCACTGTGTGTACTATGCTATTTAGAATATACGAAGAACTTAGGCAAACACATACAACTGCGCATATCGAAGCTTAGGAATTACATGCAAAAAAATTAATTATCTCCCGTAATAAAAGTATTGATGTATCTGGACTATCTTCTCAGGAAAGACCCGCCGTGGATATTTTCTCGCACGTGACCTCCCGCAAGTCGTCGCATTTTGGGCGGTTGCTTTACTGGAAGGTTCGACTGTTATTTGTAGTGTGTAAAGGTCAAATGGTGAAAAGAAGTATTACGTACAAGGTTAGGACGGGACGTGGTCTGTTTGGATGAACCGGTTTTGACTCAGTTTGTTTGAAATTGTCGTTCTTTTGTGGTTCGTTGCTCATTACTACGAACTGTTCAATGCCTTATATTGGGTAGCCTGTGGTTAAACTGATGCACAATTTGAACTGAGTCTTTTTAACATATTTAAAACTGTTGAAGGTGAACCCTGGAGGTGATCTTGTAGACTTTCCTCGAAACTAGCTCAGAGAAAAAAAGCACCTGAATGAAATTAAGAGAACTGTTTACAAAGAATATACATTAATCTAATTAAGGTTTTTGGGCTTCGATCAGAAGAACTGTTGACATAATTTGAGGAGAAGAATGTTCTTTCAGCGATCCGCAGTGATACGGATCGGTTGTTGTGTTGTCTAATCGTAGGGCATCTCAATTCCACATTTCCTGTTAATGTCTGATGTTGTTAAGATGATAGAAGTGTTATTTGACTATAGCCTCTTTAATTCTACGAGACAAGAGAGTACCAGAGAGGGTCTCGGTCAATAAACTTATCCTCTCCCCAAACCGGATAATGCCCGGTAATATTGCGAGCGTTTTCAGAAACGGCTGAGAGTTGAGTTCGTGATGCCGACAAATTTCCCAGCCATACTACAGTGTAGGTGTCTTATTCCCATTTCATCATAGTCTGGTCTCCTTTCCCTGTGGCCGATGCTATTAAAACTTTTCGAAAGTCATGATCACAGATAACACCACAGGTAAAATCATGTTCAGATAGTTTATTGAATACTCTAAATTGGTTTACTTTACTGACATTTTAGAAAGTCTAGCAACAGTTAACAAGCCTTATAAAGTAGATGTTCAGGTATACCAAACAACATGATCTTGGCTTCATTTTACATACTCTGTCATATTTTACCAAAGAGAACATACATATTAGATTGTAAAACAGCCCGTATTTTTGCCTTGTTTAAGAACGTGCACACGAGCGGTTAAGCGACAGGAAGAATACGTGATACTGGGCCTACGGGCGTGTGCATGAGGCTCGCGCGCTTCGCGCGAAAATCGCAGCCGGCTCTTCGAGTCTTTGTATTACCAATTACATACGTATTAGCAGCTTACCCATGTAGTATTGCTTCGCAAAGTACAAAAAGAAAAAAAAAATACACCATGAAACAGTGTATAACAACAAATTCTAAAAAAAAAATAATAATATAAATGTATAATATTAACAGGCCATCTCTGAGTTGCGCCACCTGTTTCTAAGTAAAATGATTGTGATGAAAATCGGACTTTTTTTTTCACTCCCATGCAAATGAAACTTATTATCACAAAAAAGATTTGCACTTAGTCTCGCTTGGAAAGTGAGGGTTTGTGGATTAACTCGGAAATTGCCTGTTGATAAGGTATATTTTATCTTGATTAAGAAATCAAGAAAAGATCGAATTAGCTAAACTCAGTAAAAACCGGTGACCAAGATCCTGCATTTTCACAAGTTAACCTAGACAGGTTCTTACATAAAAAGGTAATTACCATAAATTTAGGTTATCTAGGTTCTTAAATAGGTTCTTATTTTGTACAGAAAAAAAAAAAATACATTTTATCCAGTTATTCCTTTTGTAAAACTCGCATACCATTACATTGCAGTTGGAGCTATAAGGCTTCTATGTCTCCAAAGAGGACCCTGAATGTTGGCTTATCTTACTTTCCTAAGTGTACAGATTTATTTCATGGATTTTTAGCAAATAAGAACCTGTTTCAAATTTTAGGCTAAAAAGATTAACATAGAGAAGGACTAACTGGCAAATTTGGCAAATTTAAAACGAAAGTTCTTAGTCGCTGGTTTTTACTGAAGTGTACGTAATGCTTAAAACATCCCCCTAGTATTTTATTTCAATAGGATTGATAAATAATGCATCGCAAAATGGAAAACAAAAGCAGCCAAAATAACAAAGGCTGCATTGGTCAAATATTATGAAAATACATTGAACAACTGAAGTAAACAGCTCCCCGAGAAGGGGAGTTTTATGTGGGGAACCCACCCCGCGGTCCAACACCTTACCCTTTTATATACCATTTTTGACACAAAAGGTACCCCTTTCATATACCTTCTATTGGAAAATAATATTCCTTTCACATACCTAGTTAACGCTGCATCCCTGTAACTGCTGTAAATGCACTATCTTTTAAATATGAATAAATCGCTAAACTAGGATGTCTTGAAGACCACTTCTCAGCCATAAAATACGTCTGTTAGCCCTTAGTTCCTTTCCCGCCCCTTTCATATACTTCAACTAGTGAACACTGTGCCCTTTTATGTGCCTGAAGACTGAAAATGGTACCCCTTTCGGGCGGAGCCTCCCCGTATAGGGCACTGTAGGGAGTACCCACCTCAGGTTACACAGTTTGATTGGCGTCTATCTACCTCAGCAATACCGCTATCCAAATGAACGAAATTTCTATCACCTGTTTGTTAATAATCGTATAGGAGGGAAAAGAATTGCTCAAGGAAAGTGTCAATTCCATTGGACATTTCCTCAAGCGGTCATTGGACAATATGCCTACTGAATATTAACGAGTTAATATTTAATAGGTTTCTTAATTATTTAAAGGAGCTATGACACGAGAATATTGCTATTTTAGGTCAAATTTTTGCTGACCAGCTCATTACTTAGTGCCTGTAGCCATACACAAAAATGTTCCTGTAGAGTTATAAAGAAGGTATCAAACAAATTTCATCAGGGAGCCGACTAACCATAATAATTTTTATGAATGGATAGCGTTAAAACTTGAAAACGTTGGCTCAACCTTGCCAACCATTTGCAACAACAACAGGAAACGTTTTCAATGCCTAAATATGTCATATAATGTAAAAAAAAACAAAAACAAAAACAAAAACAAAAAACAAAACTGGACCATTATTTTTGGAAATCAATTGATGCGGAGAGAAAGTTTATCTCTCTAAAAAAGATAGCAAATAGCGTGACGTTGCCCCTTTAAATGAGTAACAGGTTCTGTATATGTATTTATAGTCTTTGTAGAGCGATTTTCGTATGACCTTGAAATGAAAACGCGCGAACAGAACAGAAACAATACACCAACGGAATTAGAAGGATTTGATTGGTTTATCGAACAGATACAAACGCGCCTGCCTTTTGGTTGGTTAAGCAAACACTCGGGTGAAAAACCTTCAAGCCCAAGAACTTTCCGGAAATCAATCGATACTTTGCTTTGACGTCATACTGCAACACGATTGGCCAATCGAACAATTCCTTCTCCGCATTAGGGTTTTCTTTGGCGGGAAAACGAAGAGTCCATGTTTTGATCTTTGATAAAACAAATAACGAACACTTACCGAAACCATTTTTTGAGGTCATGGAAAAATCGCTCTATCGATTTAAAGTTAGTTTTAAAACTATGCATTGAACTACTATTTTCAAGAGATTTTGTTTCATGCAGCAAAACAGAAATAGTTGACATAGTTGACTGGTCATCATTTGAACTTACCACAAAGTGTTAGACAAGGTAAATTAACGGGCTTGAAGAGGAATAGCAGCATTTTGTCTTTGTCGACGTTTAAATAATTTCAGGAGAGCTCTTCTGAACTCTGGAATTCTGATTGTGTAAACAATGGGATTAACAAGCGAGTTTGTGTGGTATAGAAGAGAAAAAAATAATTGCAAGCGTAAATGTGTCAGGGAAGAAAATCCAACTAGAACAGAACGGAGAACAGAAGTATGTACAACAAATGGTAACCACAGCAGCAAAGATACAATGGTCATTATGAATAATGTCACAGTCAGTTTTCTTTGTCTATTGGTAGCACCATGGGACGGAGGACGAGTTCCACACCCAAATTTTAAAGCAATGGAGGTGTAAGAAACACAGATAACAATAAGGCAAAGGCAGCAATATGAGAGCCATAAGAACAAAGCAAAAAACAATCGCCACTGTTGTTGCAAGTTCACATAGAGACTTATTAACGGCAAGGGAATTACTATCATCGCAGTTAAAATCCAGACGCTCGCAATTGTTACCCCGTAGGCCCATTTTTTGATGTTGCGATGTGTGAATGGACGAAACGTCGCATGCATCCTTTCTAAAGAAATTACTGCAATGCCTGTTACAGAGGTGAGAGGAAGCCACGCCTGGATAGCGGAAAGCACAAGAAAAATAGGTGGCAATTCCTGCCGGATGAAAAATATATCTCCAAATTCGCAACCGTAGAGGAGGAAATAAAATACTACAAAGAAAGTGGCACTTCCTCCAACAAACATATCAGCCACGGACAAGTTTATAACCAAGTACATGGCACGAGTGCGAAGCTTACTGTTCTTTACAAAAAAAATAATTGATAGGAGGTTCACTGCAACCACAGCAACAGTTACAGTAAGGGATACAGCATACCATGTGCTACACTCGGCTGAAGAGATCATCCTGGAGATCAATGGTTTCTTTTTTTAATTCTCTTTTCTCCTCCCTTCAGAACTGAAATCGAACAAAGTTTAGTTAGTTGAAAAAGGGAAGTTAATTAGAAGGTGGACTAAGAGGACTGAAGTTGACTCCTTAAATACCAAGAATGGAGGTTGTACATTGACAACAATTCTTCAAAGGAGTGCTCACCTTAACTTTAATTGCTTGATACTTTTGTTAATGCTGAAATAAATCCCTTGCTTTCACCTGTGGAAAGAAAAAATCGAAAGCAGCGGTTGAGGGGAGAGCAAGATGAATAGGTTGACTGAAAACTGAGGGCAAAAAAATATATGTAAATTTTAGCTGTTATTGTTGGTGCTCATTGAACTGCAAGTCACTAAGAAGTAATTGATTACCTGGTAGAAAGTTTATTGTCACTGGGAAGGGGGGAGTACTCAAGAAAGGTTTATACGGGAAGGCTCCGCCCAGAGGTCCAGCCCCTTACCATTTTGTATACCGTTTAATTATGACAGAAAAAGTACCCCTATCACATACCTAGTTTGGAACTTTGCATACATTTTTAACTCCTGTTCTGATCCAATATTCTTTAAACTATGAATAAATCATACAACAAGAACGTTATTTTTTTTTACTTTTTCACAGCTATAAAATGCATTTGTTAACCCTATTGGGGCCTTTTTTACAGACTGAAATGATAGATTTCCTTACTTTTTCATATACTTCAGCTAGTAAATCTCCACCCTTTTATATACATGAAGGCCAAATAAGGTATTCCTTTTCGGCGGAGCCTCCCCGTATAGGCTATTGTAGGGAGTACTCCCCCCTCCCACCCACGGGGTACGTTTCAAGAATATTTCCTTAAACTTGAATAAGTCATTAAATATTAACAAAGAGACTGTATCGTCTCGCACACTAATTGTGCCAATAATAGCCAATCAACTTCCAAGTTATCGTACCTTGATAATATCTTTGAATGAATATTAAGAAAGCCAATGATTGAAGAAACTTCACTGCTTAATTTCTTTGGTATACGAAGTCCAATAAAGAAGTTCGCTACTACAACCCTTCTGCCCACTGCAACTTGCAACGATTAACCAAGTTATTAACCGAACGGTAGGCCTGTTTTTCAGACCTCCCTTAGTGTAAACAAGATACAATTTTATTTTAATTTTGCCAAACCTTTCAGAAAAATTGTCGCTGAGATAAACTTGTTGTCAATATGAACTTCCTTTTTGATGACTCCAGTACGTAGAACGAACAAAATCTTTTATTACAGCCTCTCAGCCTGTGCCGTGAACTAGGTAAGGGATGTGCGCGCTTTCCTGTTCATCGCGGGTATAGCCATTATTTACGCCCTAACTGTCTCAGGCGAGTGCTACGTGTGCTACCCATTCTTGCTAACAGCTGCTTTCTGCTCGATTCCTGTAACCGTTAATAGGTTTTTTAACCAGAATTATTTTTTTTTTTTATGTCAGTTTGCTGTTAAAGGGTAGGGACTTTGAAGGAAACAAAACATATGTTTTTTCAACATCCTTTGTTATTTTGTTCCATTGCAAATGCTTGGGTTGTTACTTCGTATTTTTGTACTTATACTTTGTTGAACTTTTAAAGGCTCAACGATCTAGTATTATTCAGAACCTAAAAAGATGAAAACTTTTTTGCAATTTGTAGTTACAAAAGAACACAGAAAATTAAAACCGGCTATGCTATATCTTCTAAAATCTTCTCTTTTGCAACGAAAAAGAAAGGCAGAATTCAGCGAGGTTTAACCATGTGGCGGTAACTATTAGCAAGATGACTTCGCGATCATGCGAGGAGAGAAATTGTTCCAGAGGGCTTATCGGTTTTTTTTTTTTTCACAACAACTTAGCGCTTACCTTTCCAACAAATACTGAGCTACTTGGTTGTCTTGAAGGATATCTTGAAGGAAGCAGAGAGCTGAAAATTTTTTGCTCAAGTTTGCAACGGATTCATTCCCTGGACTGACGTCAAGGGTTTCTTTGTTCAACGTAAACGTCTTGAATCATAAGGATAAACTTTCAGTGAAAACGGTTCAAATCAAGTTTCGTATGTGCTCCCAATAAATGGTGTCCTTTCCTCAATTTGTCACCCTTTTAATAGCAAGAGTGAACGTGACGCTTGAGTTAATGTTCTAAACAGTTCTGACAGTTGCAGCTGTAATAGTCTATTAATTAGCCCTATATTTGTTTGAGTAAAGTTTAACCTCATGATTAAGCGGCAACCAATTAAGCGGCACGTCGGACGATTTTTCGACCGCTTGAATTTTACGAGTTTAGGTTTCCTGTTCACACGGAACTAATTTAACTATACAAAGAAATCAAACGTCTGGCAGTTCAAAGTCCCGTATGAACGATGTGTCCGGTCAAATTTTTCAGGTGGTCGAAAATTCGTCCGGTAGAGTGTGGCCTCGTCTGCAGACATCAGTCTTCTGTTTTAATGGGGAGAGAAAGGAGAGTAGCATCCCCCACTTTCTGTTCGCCTTTTGTAGTTTTCAAACTCTTCACGGTTAGTGTAAGTTAAACGCCTATCAAGTTGCCTGCGTGGCAGACGTAATATAACCTCGTTTAGTAACGTTTGCAAAGCAGCGCCGAGATCCTTGTTCTGTGCCTCAAACCGACTAAACAAAATACAGGAAGTGCGTTTCGAATTTCCTTTCATACTGATTGGCTAATCGACAATGGCTGTTTGAACAGGCCAATCATAGCGCGTACTCAAATCCTGGTACACAGGTGTGGGCCCAGAACAAGGACACAATTAGATTTTAGTTTTGTCTGTGACGCAGGCTACTATTAAGCGGCCTCCACAATCACGTGGCCGCGGCTTTCTTTTGAGTTTTCCTAATATTGTTTACACCTCTATCAAACGATCACTAAACGTTTGATAATTGATGCACTTAGTTTGGCTTTTTTTTTTTTTTTTGATATAATGAAAGGAAAATACAGTCAGAGATAGAAGGTGACGAATGATTATGCGTCGCGTAGAATGTCTGGTTACATTCGGGAATTTAACAGGGGCTAGAGCCCCGTTCAAGCCACGATTTCCTTTTTTTTTTTTTTTTTTCTGTTTCCTTTGAATTTGACCTGAACTCGTGAGGGGTAGACAGCGCGAAGAAACCTTCCAGAAAATGTCTTGGAAAGCCAAAAAAATTTCTCCGCGACTCCGGCCGCAATTCAAACTTGTTTCCAGTACTCTTTGACCGTTTTGTTGTTTTTACCTCACGTCTGCTTCATTTAGAAGTGTCACGGCAAAAAAGACAAAACACTAACCCCCACTGACCTCAATGGACTGGGAATTCTACTCGATGGGACACATGATGTAACGTTTTATTTACCGACAGTGCCGCCTTTTCCAATTACAATAAAAGTTTTTTTCATAGTCTATACTGTGCTACTTTTGTTCGTGGTAAGTTGGCAGAAGCTCGCCACAACAATTTAATGGAGGAGAAGTTATTTGTTTGTCTCGATACTCTAGCGATTTTGATCAGTATTATAGCCTGTCTCTTGTGTGGAAGCTGTCAGAAATCTCTAAAGGTTTTTGTTTCAGAATAAAGGGAATTTTTTGCTAAGATTTTGCTTATTTCGGACGATCCTCTATTCAGCTGCTAACCTCCAACAAAAGAGTATGGCGGCTTAATGGAGGTTCATTGTCAAACTGTGCTTGATATTAGCTTACTATGAATATTTAACCCGGAGGTTTGCATGTTTAATAAAGGAGTACATTATACAAAGGTTAAAGCTAATGCTTGCTCCCTTTTTAAGCGACACAACGATAAATTCATCCAGACTACAATTATTATAATATGAACGTGTATAGAGCTTATTCACTCACGTGGCCAGCATCTATGCAAATTTATGGGGAAAAAAAGAATTTTTTACATAAGAAAAAAGTCCAACTCCCACAGGATTTGTTTGGAACACCAATATGGTCGCCGTGACGTCATGTGAATACGCTCTATAATGAGTATAGTCTTATACAACTCGCAAACTTCATTGAAATAGTAACAAAACCCACATATTATTCAAAATAATTGCAGCTTCCTTCTGTTTTTCGTTCTAGCAATATAAATTATTAACAGCAAACTGCTTCTTAATTAAAGAATAAAGAAGCGTTGACTGTGCTCTTTTCTGTTGTAACTGAAACACGCAGAAAGCGGCTAAAACACGGAAGAAGTTGAGGGATAAACACGAGACGTAGCCGATCACACAGAGCTCAGCCAAGGCTTCTTTATTTGTTTCAAGATAAAGAATCTTTTAAGTTCCCCACGCATTACTTTCTAATTTTCAAAACAAACTACTGGCAGGTGATGTGACATCTTTTGCTCCGTTTCTTATACTCTCATAAAGCACCCTTTTTCAGCCAGTAAGAGAGCGTGTTATAGCTGAAATTCGTTATAACTGTTTGTTAATAAAAACAAAGTTACAGCAACTGTGGAAGCACACGTGGTGTCAGGGAAACGGAACATTGGCAAGGTTACTGTGGCTGTCAATAACACGCCAAGTTTAAGAGCCAACTAACGTTTGCGTTCTCTGCTGCCGTCAATCAACTCAGTTAGCAAAAGAAGTTTACTTTCACGAATTAAAATCGAAAAGGCCATGTTTGTGATGTTTGATTAGTGGTTTTAATCCATTTTGGGAGTTTCTATGTTTTAAGGTTTGTTGTAATTCGGATAAGTTGGCTTTTAAACTTCATAGTTCGCGTCTTTTGAATGGTTTTAAATTACGCTAATGGGACCAAGCCTACGACAGACGGATCAAGTCATTTAAAGTTTTTGATGCATTGGGAAGATAACTACTTTTGTCTCAATTAAGGAGTTTCAAACGTCACAGCACTTAAGCATTTATCCCTGGGATGAGGATATTTAATTTAAAACATCCTGTTTACTTTTTGCTCCGGAACAAAAATGGTGGTCGCTTCTTGTTCAGCCCTGTGTGTATCATTGTGCACTTATAAGTCTGGATTATCCAATCTAGCATAAACTAAGGCAAAAAACACTGGTCAGCCCTGTAGGAGTACACGTGACCTATATATGAACCTCCATATGCGATCACCTGTCGTGAGCGATCACCAGTCCAAAACACTAAATTGTTTCCACTCAAAGCCTTATAGTTCAGTTTGTTTGAAATAGTCGTTCCTTTGTGGTTCGTTGCTCATTTCTACGAACTGTTCTGTCTTATATTGGGTAGGCTGTGGTTAAAGTGACGCACAATTTGAAATGAGTCTTTTTAAGGTCTCGGTGAAGGAAAACGAGGTGCCCACAGAAAAAAATTCTAGTCGCGCGAGTATTTTCGCTACAAAGGCAAGTTATATATCAAATTAAAGCTAAAAGACTAAATTACCTTATAAAAGATTTTATTTCATCGAATTTCAAAAGGCGCTTAAGTTTTTTGCCCTCCAACTCAGAGGTATCGAGTTTACTGCTGAAGCTCCAGCCCTTTCGCGTTGTTAAATATTCACGTCACTTCCTTTTCATTGCATCTGATTGACAGATAAAAGACCTAAAAAAGGTTGTGAGGAAATTTGCATATGTCTCGTATTAGCGGAATTATTGCATTTCAAACTAAAAAGTCGAATCTCGAGCGCGATTTACGCAAAGAAACTGACATAAAATGAGTTACAAAAGGAAATCGGAAAATTCCTCATACCCTTTTTTAGGTCTTTTATCTGTCAATCAGATGCAATAAAAAGGAAGTGAATATTTAACAACGCGAAAGGGCTGGAGCAGTAAACTCGATACCTCTGAGTTCGAGAGCAAAAAACTTAAGTGCCTTTTGAAAGCCGATAAAATAAAATCTTTTAAAAGGGAATTTAGTCTTTTAGCTTTAATTTGATATATAACTTGCCTTTGTAGCGAAAATACTCGCGCGACTAGCATTTTTTTTCTGTGGGCACCTCGTTTACCTTTACCGAGACCTTAACAGGTTTAAAACTGTTGAAGGTGAACGCGGGATCGAGTTAATCGGTTATAGACTTTCCTCGGGTGGAGCTCAGAGATTGAAGAGAAGTTCCAGAAATGTTATATAGATACTGATGCAATCTCTCCAACTAGCAATTTAATCTTATGATCGAGCAAGATGGGGTCCTGAGTCAACAGGCTGTTGAAATTAAGGCAAAAGAAAAATGACTATATTTAACTGAGACGATTTGCATTTTCCCCGATCGAGTCACACTTCTATCATTCCTAGATATATCGATTAAAAGAAAAGGTTTAGATTAAGGTATATTCTTTGAAAGCAGTTCTCTTAATCCCATTCAGGTGCTTTTTCCCTTCATTCACAGCAAGCAAACAATATGTAGACAAGACGCTATGGGAGCGTGTATTTGGGCGTGGTCGTACTACGGGTATGATACTTTGAACATGCCTTATTGCAGCTAAAGAACTGTCGTCATATCTTAACAGAAGACAAATCCTTTACTCCACTTCTTTGCTGAACCACACAGCTTATACGGTATGTCCCAATCCACAACAAAAATAGTGTCATTTCGTGACAATGTTTGAAAATATGCACATCTCCAATGCAGACATGCTTGGAGCAACATAGCACATAAGTGGTTACAGCCCTGAGAGTAAGGTTTATCTCAGCTCCACTGATACTGACAGATGTGTTTTCTCACCCATCACATTGTACAGTTTGTTCCGGCTACTAACAAGGGCAAATAAAGTTCCTAAGTCCAGTATCCACAAGGATTAATGAGAGAGTAACACACTGCATAAACTGCTATAAGGCAGCACTGTTTACAGGAACATTGGTAGCTATCAGCATTTGATATACTACAATGTTCAACATTGCTTGAGAAAAGATGAGGTTCAAAGGTGGCAATATGTACACCTTTAAGTTCATATATATCCTCATTCCTATGTAGAGTCTGAAAATGTTGTTCTAATTTATGCATGGATGGTATTTCCAAAAATACACATGTCCCTTCACTATGACCGTTATGATACATATCTCTAGCATGAGAATCAAATACATTAAATTCCCCAGCTTCAATGCTGTAGATACCAACACCAATAATTGCCACCGTTAAAATGTAGTTCAGTGCCAAGAGTGTTTCAAATGCAGTATCCTGTGAGTGGCATATACAGTAGTGATGGATGTTACGAGTATAACTGTCACGGTATTCAAGGTGGAAAAATTGCTCAAACACAGTAACCATTCCTGGCAATTCTGTTAACATTAACAAAGATTGTCTTGCAAGCAGTGACAGACTAGAAAATAATTGAATACCCACAATCATATATTTGAGTCATATCATAAACTGAAGTAATCTTTGTTATCTTACTGTAAATTAAAGCGCATATACTCATTGCGACACATTGTTGTCCAGCCTTTTCCCCAAATACTGTAACATTTCCTTGACAGTATGGAGCATTACTTGTTTTTGTAGCATCTACATAAACTGAAGGTCCTGGATTCTTCTCTATATCAGCACAAACCTTAAATTGGCCAAAATTAACCAGGTGATTCAAACTGTTGTAAGCACTATAAAATGGATAATTGAATGTACAAAGGGGCAAATTCTTACTTAAAAGCCTATATGGATATCTCATTCCACCTAAATGGCCTCTGCTTTGATGCTTAGACGACAGCAACTCCAAAACTAGTTTTGGAGTTACCCCTTAAGTAAAAACCTCACACTGTTACAGTTGCTTCTGTACCTGTTTAAGTGTAAACCTTTTCTATTTTTAACGTAACAATAAATTTGAGACGACAATGGTGTATTTTTCCGAATACTCTACCATACAAAAAGTGTCACTTTCCGTGTTTTCTGTAACAAAGATTTTAATTTGTTCATCGGTAGTCTGCTAGGTGCACGACGGTAACCGATCATTTCGTTCCATGGTCAGATCGCTGCACAAAAAGTGCCAAATTTAGGGCGTTTTTGAAAAAGACCTAGAGAAGAAAAATAAAAATTTTTATGATAATAGCTGAAATCCCAAAGGCTTAGTATTCTTTTCTTTTGTTTTCTTCTAAGAATAGATAAATGTATAATGAATGTATGGGGTTATTCGGAAATCTTGCCAGTTTTTGAGCTAGAATCGATCAATGGTTTTGAAAGATATAGCACAAGTAAAAGTTATGCCGTTTTGAAGGTACAGTATTTCGAAGCGCTTATAACCGAATATTTCTTTGCAGCGCCCGATTTATGCAAATTTTGAAAACAACGCGAGTTTAGAATTACAATCTCGATTTTATGGTGATTTGTCTTGCCGAAACTATAACTGACTAGCCTGATTTAAACCAATGGAATTTTAAGTTCTGTTATAAATAAATTTCGCACGACGAGATCTCAATTCAACCTCTTTTATTTCCTCCACAATACAATTTTCCTTCTGTAAAACTAGCTCATTACCTTCTCTTGTCGTCACCTCGCTGCCATCAAAACACTCTAACACAAAACTTGCTGATAATGCAAAATCCCAACGCACAGCATGGTACATGTACCGCGTCACAATATACACAATATTCGATGAAAAAACACAACACGCAATACAAAAACAAGTACATTAACCGTTACCCTGCTAAACAAAATTGAAATAATAAAAAGAATTGTTGCAGTTATCACAGAGTTTCTGTGTTTCAAGGTTCGTTGCTTGTGATCTTATTGTGACCAAAACCGGACGTTAATATTTCAAATATCTTTGATAGATTTCATCCATGGACTTCAGACTTCCAAATTTCGATGAGGCAAAAATACTAAAGATTCAGATTAACTTTGAGATCGTAAAAGTGCGATAAAAGGCCATGCGTTAGCAGAGCTTTCTTTCCCACATGCCATTCAGGCCATGCCATGACATTCGCCTCGCTTCGCTTGTTTACTTGCCTTGTTTACGTTAGCACGCATTGCGTACCTATTGCACATTTGCGTCAAAACAAGTCGTTTCCATTACTCTGTTTGGGCTACGCCCAAATAATAAGGCTTAGGCGAAGCTCTCGAAGATTCTTTTAAGAAATGTCTTTTTGAAATAATTCTCAACATTCGCTATATTACAAAGCAAGAAGCAAACTGGAAAACGGACCTAAGCCTGCAATCAATTGACTAGTCAGTGGGAAACTTTAATTGCAATTAAGGTTTTTGCGCTTCGATCCGAAGAACTGTTGGCATAATTTGAGGAGGAGGGTGTTCTTTCAGCGATCCGCAGTTATACTTATCATTTGTTGTGTTGTCTAATCGTAGGGAATCTACGATTCAGGAATCTTAATTCCAGTTTCTCTGTTAATGTCTAATGTTGTTAAGGTGAACTGTTATTTGACTATAGCCTTTTTAATTCTACGAGACACGAGAGTACAGGGAGGGTTTCGGTCCATAAACTTATCCTCTTCCCAAACCGGATAATGCCCGGTACGGTATTATTGCGTTCGTGATCAGAAACGGCTCGAGAGTTAAGTTCATGATGCCGACAAGTTTTCCATGCTACAGTGTAAGTGTCCTATTCCCATTTCATCATAGTCTGGTCCCCTTTCCCTGTGATCTATGCTCTTAAAGCTATTCAAAACTCATGATCACAGATAACATCAGAGGTAAAATCATGTTTAAGTAGTAAGTTTATTGAGTAAAATATATTGGTTTACTTTACTGACACAGACATTTTAGAAAGTCTAGCAACAATTAACACGCGCAATAAAGTAGATCATAAGGTGCAAAAAACAACATGATCTTGGCTTCATTTTACATACAGTGGTGTATTTTATCAATGGGCACATACGTATTAGACGAAAATCTCAAGCCGGCTCTTCGGGCATTTGTATTACCGATTACATACGTATTAGCAGCTTACATACGTAGTAGTGCTTCGCGAAGTAAAAGAAAGAAAAAAAATATTACACTATGAAACCATAGTTATTAGAGGAGACTGGTTATGAAAAGCGGCAAACATCAATGATAAAAACAACAGTGCTGTAGTTTATGTAGGAAGCACCCTGAAAGTGCACAATCCTTTGTTTTCTGTTGGCAAATTGTTACGGAATAAATTAATGCAACGTTTTTATTGGTCAATACAATCAAAATGAAAGGAATTCTTTTGAACGTTGTGCACTTTCAGGTCCACAAAAACATATAACAAAGAAGTCTTGTCGAGTTTCATAACCATTCCACTCAATTAACTATGATGAAACCGTGTAAACAACAAATTCTAAAAATGTAAATGTATAATATTAATAGGCCATCTTTGGGTTGCCCCACCTGTTTCTAAGCGAAATTGTGATGAAAATTAGACTTTTTTTACTCGCATGCAAATGAAACTTATTGTCACTAAAAAGGATTTGCACTTAGCTTTACTTGGAAACTGAGGGTTTGTGAAACTCGAAAATTGCCTGTTAATAACGCATATTTTATCTTGATTAGAAAATATCAAGAAAAGATCGAATGAGCTAAATACACTGTAAAAACCCGCGACTAAGATCCTGAATTTTCACAACTTAATCTGAACAGGTTCTTACATACAAGGTAATCAGCCTAAATTTAGGTTATTTTGGTTTGTTAACAGATTCTTATTTTCTACTTAAAAAAAAAAAAAAAAAAAAAAAAATTCTTGTATCCAGTTATTCCCTAAGTAAAACTCGCATACCATTACATTACAGTTGAAGCTATAAGGCTTCTATGTCTCCAAGGAGGACCCTGAATGTTGAGTTATCTTACTTTCCCAAGTGTACAGATTTATTTTATGGATTTTTAGCAAATAGGGACCTGTTTCAAATTTTAGGCTAAACAGGTTAGTATAGAGAAGGCATAACTGGCAAATTTGGCAAATTTAAAACCAAAGTTCTTAGCGGCTGGTTTTTACTGTATTGTATGTAATGCTTAAAACACGTGCTGTGAGTGATTTGAATGAAGAAACGTCCCCTTAGTATTTCATTTCAATAGGATTGATAAATAATGCATTACACAATGGAAAACAAAAGCAGCCAAAATAACAAAGGCTGCATTGGTCAAATATTATGAAAATACATTGAACAACTGAAGTAAACAGTTCCTGAGAAGAGGAGTTTTATATGGGGAACCCACCCCGCAGTCCAACCGCTAACCCTTTTATATACCATTTTTGACAGAAAAGGTAGCCCTTTCATATACCTTCTTTTGAAAAATGGTATTCCTTTCGCATACCTCGTTAACGCTGCATCCCTGTAACTGCTGTAAATGCACAATCTTTTAAAAATGAATAAATCGCTAAACTAGGATGTCTTGAAGACCACTTCTCAGCCATAAAATACGTCTGTTAGCCCTTAGCTCATTTCCCGCCCCTTT
>OZ037777.1:15655676-15663176 GCA_964035525.1 Porites cylindrica
AAAGAAATCCCGTGATGAAACATTTCAAAACAAAAAGGAAATCCCTTTATCATCTCGGTAACTTCAACTCTCCCCTCCCCCTCATTATTGTTTGCGTTGTTCCTTTTGGTTGTTGGTAGTGGTTCGACACTTCTCCCTCTTCCTCTGTTTGTCCTGGTTTCTGTCAGTTTTTAAATATCCTAATGCGTTGTGCAATTGTATTGCAATATGCTGTATAAGGCCAGTGTAAAGCACATGTCAAGTAAGGGCGTCCTACCACGGTCTTATTTAGCGATTGTTTTACTAAGTTTACTCTAGTGCTGAAAATAAACGAGTGCTTGTACAGTACAGTGCTTGCTTTTGTTTGGCGATACAGAGTGCAAAAATGGAGCGTTGGGTGGGTGATCAGTGTGGTTCAAGTAATAATTGACCGAGCACACAGTACGTGCGCATAGGAGAGAGCAACCGATCAGTTAAGTGCCACTTTACAGTCAGTTCTGCATCATGCCATTGAACTTGCGTAGGTGCCTGCACATCTTCGAACTCATTATAGAAGAATCAGTGTAACACGAACAAATCTTTATCTCCCCCGCCCCAGGTCCGTTAGACCCCTAAGGCTGTAGGAAATAGCTTGATGACCTAGCGGATACGTGACCACTGATGCAACTAGTGGTGTGAGATATGAACAATAATAATAATAATAATAATAATAATAATAATAATAATAATAATAATAATAATAATAATAATAATAATAATAATAATAACAACACATGACAAATGGTATGAGTATTCCCCCAAAAGCGTAGAAGAGAATGAGGAGGTTAAACTGTTGTGGGACTTTACCATCCAAACAGACCGTGAAATCCATCACAGGAGGCCAGACATTGTAATTCAGAAAAAGAAGGCAAAGGAAACATCATTATGAACATAGCTGTTCCCGGAGATAGGAACATACTGCAGAAAGAAACTGAAAAGTGTGAAAAGTACCAAGACCTGGCAAGAGAGATTCAGAGGATCTGGAAATCAAGGACAAAAGTGGTGCCAGTGGTTGTAGGTGCATTGGGTTCAGTGTCAAAGAAGCTGGCAGGCCACTTGGAGCAACTAGGAATTAAAAACCGAACAAGAACGATGCAAAAGTCGGCACTCCTCGGATCGGCACATATCCTCAGAAAGGTGCTGGAAGTCTCAGGTCTCGGGATGAGACTTGACTGGATATTTCTCCCCAGGGAAAATCCCTGTGCTAAATTTTACATAATAATAATAATAATAATAATAATAATAATAATAATAATAATAATAATAATAATAATAATAATAATAATAATAATAATAATAATAATAATAATAATAATAATAATAATATGTCTCAGTTTCATTGTGGGAATGAAGTCAAACAAGGATACAAGGTACAAACAAACAAATTGTAGCCCTGATTATATACTAGACAGGACAGATGGTTGGTGTAGATTTGAAAAATTCGCTGTTTCGTGATAGAAAATGAAGCGTTTTTGACATGCAATTTCACCTCATAGTAGTTTCAATCTTTTGAAAAACGTGGGTGAAAGATCATGGAGATAGCTCTGGCCAATTGCTACAAAAAAGGATTTGAGTAGTATGTATCATGGCGCTCTTGTTAGCGGTTTTGTAAACATTTCGGTCTACTTTAACAAATTAGTGAATAATCTTTAAACCACTCGATAGATTTTTTTTAAAAAAAATTAAGATTCTTCGCGTAATTCAAACTGAGAATTAGTCAGCCACTTCTTCACTTTCACACCCATTGCTGATGCTATCTGCCATACACTGTTCTACGAGCGGAGATGATTCTAGAAAGTTAGGCGGAAGTTTATTCTAATCAATTCACCACTGGAAATAGCCCATTGCAGTACAGTGCCCAACAATAAAAAAAATCAGCACATGATACCCTTCCCTTATAACCAGAAACTCATTACGTGCTAGGCAACCAGTCTCGTGTGAATGTAACAGTACTGGATTATTACGCCAACTTCAGGTTAAAATAGAAAAAAATTATCTCTTCAAAATAATGATTTAAAATCACGGAAACGTCTTAAAACTGGCTTTGCCCAAATTTTCTCTCGCTGCCCAAAAAATCTGAGTTGCCCAAAATTTGGGGGGGCTGCAGCCCTCCTCGCCCCCCCCGGCCCGTACGCCTATGATTTTAGGCCTTTGAAATCTGACAATACTTTGCTCGCGTAAAAGCCTTAAAATTTTGTAAATATTTAAAAATCCATAAAATATTCCAGTTGCGATCAATTCAAGAACATGACCACTCAGTATGTGTATTAAACCCTTTTAATACGATAAGAAGCTTTTTGGGTTGAATGATATTTGAACTCGATTGAAATCGTGGTCTTTTCGTAGCCCGGTCTAGGGGCCCAAAAAAGCGATCTGACGGAGGCCGTCAATCGCCCGAACTTGACATTCGCCGTATCGCCAAAATATTTATCCAATGAAACTAAAATTTATATTTTCATTACTAGAATACCTAGGGGAGTCTACATAATTTTTTTGGGCTTTTTCAAAAATTTTATTTTTCCTACCTCTGGTCGATATTTACAGACATCCGCTCTTAAAATCTTCTCTTTTGCAAGTTATGGCGAATTTAAACTTCTCTTTAAAAGAAAGACAAACTTCAGCGAGGTTTAACTGTTCGGCGGTGACTATCAGCAAGATGACTTCGCGATCATGCGAGGATAGGAATTGTTTTAAAGGCTTATCGTTGTTTTTTTTCTCACAACAACTTAGCGCTTACCTTTCCAACAAATACTGAGCTGCTTGGTTGTCTTGAAGGAACCAGAGAGCTGAAAATTTTTTGCTCAAGTTTGCAACGGATTCATTCCCTGGACTGATGTCAAGGGTTTGTTTGTTCAACGTAAACGTTTTGAATCATAAGGATAAACTTTCAGTGAAAACGGTTCAAATCAAGTTTCGTATGTACTCCCAGTAAATGGTGTCCATTCCTTTCTCACCCTTTTAACAGCAAGAGTGAACGTGACCCTTGAGTTAATGTTCTAAACAGTTCTGACAGTTGCAGCTGTAATAGTCTATTAATTAGCCCCATATTTTTTTTGAGTTAAGTTTAACCTCATGATTAAGCAGCCAGTAATGAAAGTCCCAAAATAATTGAAGAATTATGTTCACAAGGTGCGTCGGACGAATTTTCCACCACTGACAGTTGAAATTTACACGTTTCGGTTTTCTTTTTACACGAAACTACCTTAACCGTACAAAGAAATCAGACGTCAAGCAGTTCAAAGTCCCGTATGAACAAAGTGTCCGGTCAAATTTTTCAGCCGGTCGAAAATTCGTCCGGTAGAGTGTGGCCTCGATCCTCTGCAGGCATCACTCTCCTGTATTAATGGGGAGAGAAAGGGGAGTAGCAATCCCTCACTTTCTTTCCTTCTTTTCTCGTTCGCAGACTCCTTACGGTCAGTGTAACCAAGCAAACCTAAAGTACATAGGGTGAGTTTCCGGTGACGCGTAAAATTGATATAAGTACACACGTATATTTTACGCGCGTAAATAAAATAGAGGCAATCTATTGAAGGTCGCGCGTAAACGTAAAAGTTAATTAAACTAGAAAGCGTCGCCTTTTTCATCGGGAGAAATGGCTATTGTCCTTGCGACATTTAATTACAGTCAGTGAAAGCTTCTTGGTCTGTAATATCGCTTATTGTTGTTCTAAAACGCTGAACAGGAGTCTTTTTCATTAATAAGTAAATAATAATTTATTGATTTGTATTGTGCAAATATCAATCCAGGGAAAGAAATTTTCATCTGCGCATAACATTGACTCAACAAAATCCTAAAATCCTAGTACATATTCCAAAAGTCTTAGGGCCTGTTTACATGGAGTGGGGGACCCCGGTCTAGTGGGGTTGGTTTCTTTTGTTTTCACGCTCTGGAGGACACAAAACAAAAGAAACTTACCCCACTAGACCGGGGTCCCCCACTCCATGTAAACAGGGTCTTATTTACAGATCGTTCCTGAAAATTAGTAAAAACAACAATTTTAAAAAATAAAAATTAATCTTTAAAATCCTATATACAAGTCCTTCTTAATAAAGAGAATAAAAACAATAAATTAGAACGCTATTTGACGGATCCGGTCCGGGTCAGCGAACAGATAACTGACTTTTAAAAAGATGTGTTGAAAATTGTAGTTTCGATTCCTCGCATTAGAGTTTTGACGGAGCTCTGACTGATTACTCTATGAGTAAGACGGCACGTAAATTTTACGCGCGTTCGCAAGTAGATTGAAGTTACGTGGCAGTGGAAAGCAATCCTAAAGGTTGTTCAACTGTTCTTGCATATTAGCTTACTGTGAATTTTAACCTTGAATTTGACATGTATTATCGTATGAACTCGTGTACTGAGTACCTTTTTATGAAACTTTCAAACTTCATTTAAATACTAAAAAGACTCAAATATTATTCGGAATAATTGCTGGTTCCTTTTTTCTTTTGTTCTAGCAAAAGCAAATATAAATTATTAACTGCTCTTTATTTAACATACACCTAATTGCAATAACGTTGTCATAGAAAAAAAAACAAAAAGCAAAAAAGCCAAATAGGAATAAATTAGCCAAGTGATTTACATTTGCGTATTTTAATTCAGTATTTAACAATTATTTAAGAATTCATTCACAATAGCAAGAGATGATTCTGTAATTCCGCGCTGTAAGATAGAAAGGCGCCATAGTCATTTTAGAGCCAAAATTCTCCATCAAAAGAAGTCGCACAATTCGAGAAAGAAAAAGGTAAATTGACGCGAGCAATGTTATGTCTCAGTTGTCGCACGTTCAGTTGCCAATCTATTATGTCCTGACAAACGAAGCTTGGTTTGTGGCTCAGGTGAGGAACTGGCGGAGGACCCCCTTACCCTCTCTGCGATGAAAAGTCCTGCCTACGCCTCTAATTTGTTGCTTGAAAATTGTGATCAGATGGTGTTGTGCACTGCAAACCATACGCAGACTGGCTTTTCTATTTAGCACTAATCTAAAACACGCGTTGAGTTCCTGGAATTTACCCCAGGCTATATTTATTGAAAAAAAAAATGAAGCCATTATTTCTTTGGTAGTTATCCGATGTGCTTTGTAATTCGAGCACGTTTGAAATTCGCTAGATGATTCAGCCTTGAATTGCATGAGAATGACAGTAAGAAACTGATGCAAATGATTTCTCTCATATTACGTGATTAATATTCACCTGTAAGCGTGTGTGTTGTGAATGTTGCAAGCTATGATAATTACACGTTAATTAATTCCTATTTAACTTTTTGCTTTTTTCTATGACAACCTTATTGCAATTAGGTGTATACTGACAAGTCTTGACTGTGCTCTATTCTGTTGCAACAAGTCGCGCGATCAATGTTCCCTTTTTAAGCGACACAACGACTAATTCATCCAGACTACAATTGTTATAATACGAACGTGTATAATGAGTATAGTCTTATACAACTCGCAAACTTCATTTAAATAGTAACAAAACCCACATATTATTTAACATAATTGCAGCTTCCTCCTAGCTATTTTTCGTTCTAGCAAAAACAAATATAAATTATTAACAGCAAACTGCTTTTTAATTAACAAATAAGGCGCCCCTTGACTGTGCTCTGTTCTGTTGTAACTGAATCACGCCGAAAGGCTAGGGTACGAAAGAAGTGTAAGGGTAAACACGAGACGTAGTCGAAAAGAGCTCAGTCAAGGCTTCGTTATATATTTGTTTCATGATAAAGAATCCCTTAAATTCCCCACGCATTGCTTTCTAATTTTCAAAACAAACTATTGGCAGATGATGTGACAGTTTTAGCTCCGTTTTTTATACTCTCACAGCTCTCATAAAGCACTCTTTTTCAACCAATCAGAGAGCGCGTTATAGCTGGACTAAGTTCTAATTGTTTATTAATAAAAACAAAGTTACAGCAACTGTAGAAGCACAGGTGGCGCCAGTGAAACGGAACATTGGCAAGGTTACTGTGGCTTTCAATAACACGCCAAGATCAAAAGCCAAGTACTGTTTGCGTCTTCTGCTGTCGTCAATCAACTCAGTTAGCAAGAGAGATCAAGAAAAGTTTACTTCCATGAATTAAAATCGAAAAGGTCATGGTTTGTGATGTGTGATTAGTGGTTTCAATCCATTTTGTGAGTTTCTGTTTCAAGGTTTGTTGCTTGTGATCGTAATTATGATTGACGGTAGCGAAAAACGTAATTCGGACAAGTTGGCTCTTAAACTTCATAGTTCGCGTCTTATGAATGATTTTAAAGTGCGCGCGCTAATAGGACCAAGCCTACGCAGACGCATCAAGTCATTTAAACTTTTCGATGCATTAGGACCATATGATTAGAAAGATAACTACTTTTGTCTCAATTAAGGAGTTTCAAACGTCATAGCACTTAAGCATTTATCCCTGGGATGAGGAAATTTAATTTGAAACATCCTGTTTCCTTTTTGTTCCGGAACAAAAATGGTGGTCGCTTCTTGTTCAGCCTTGTGTGTATCATTGTGCGCTTATAAGTTTGGATTATCCACCTTAGTGTAAACTAAGGCAAAAAATACTGGTCAGCCCTGTAGGAGAACACGTGACCTATAGATGAACCTCCATATGCGATCACCTCCCACAAGCGACCACCAATCCAAAACACCAAATTTTCTTCACTCAAAGCCTTATAGTTCAGATTGTTTGAAATTGTCGTTCCTTTGTGGTTCGATGCTCATTACCACGAATTGTTCTATGTGTTATATTGGGTAGTCTGTGGTTAAAGCGGTGGTTAAAGTGGTTAACTGAGTCTTTTTAACATGTTTAAAACCGTTGAAGGTGAACGCTGGAGGTGATCTTATAGACTTTTCTCAGTTCGAGCTCAGAGATTGAAGAGAAAGTCTCCAGAAATGTTATATGGATACTGGTGTATTGTCTCCAACTAGCATTTTTAATCTTTTGATCAAGCAAGAGGCGGTCCTGAGTAAAACATGCTGTTGAAATTAAGGCAAAAGAAAAATGACTGTATTTAACTTAGAGGATTAGAATTTTCCTCGGTAATAATAAAGTCGCACTTCCATCTTTCCTAGATAGAAATAGTGAAAGAAAATAGGCTTTTGACCCTGTTTTGTGTGGTGCTAACTGTTCAAGTCACCATGTCATTCGTTCATGGGTGTTAACTGTTTTAGCCACCCTGTTTTGTGTGGTGCTAACTTATGGCGTTCATTACTGCTCAAAACACTTTGAGCACATTTTTGACTTTCTGACACCTTTTTTACGTCCAGGGGGTCAAATTCTCCTGTCAGCCGGGTATCACGTCGTAAAATTTACGACGTAAACCTTGTGCACACGTCGTTACGTCGTAAAATATACTTACGTCTGTTTTACGGCGAGAAATCGATTATCGTTCAGTGTACTTTGGAGGTCGTCCTTAAGTCTTCAAATATATCACGACGTCACCTTTACGACGTGATTATATTTAGCATGACACGTTACGTCGTAATCATAACACCTACTTGA